>JANJGN010000019.1:106926529-107506529 GCA_026770705.1 Isurus oxyrinchus | reverse complement strand
TCTTGCTGTTTGCTGAAGTCTCCACCGCTCTTGCTGTTTAATGAAGTCTCCACCGCTCTTGCTGTTTAATGAAGTCTCCATCGCTCTTGTTGTTTAATGAAGTCTCCACCACTCTTGCTGTTTAATGAAGTCTCCACCGCTCTTGCTGTTTAATGAAGTCTCCACCGCTTTTGCTGTTTAATGAAGGCTCCACCGCTCTCGTTGTTCAATGATGTCTCCACCGCTCTTGTTGTTTAATGAAGTCTCCACCGCTCATGCTGTTTAATGAAGTCTCCACCGCTCTTGCTGTTTAATGAAGTCTCCACCACTTTTGCTGTTTAATGAAGGCTCCACCGCTCTTGTTGTTCAATGATGTCTCCACCGATCTTGTTGTTTAATGAAGTCTCCGCTGCTCTTGCTGTTTAATGAAGTCTCCGGCACTCGCACTGTTTAATAATGTCTCCTCCGCTCTTGCTGTTTAATGATGCCTCCACCGCTCTTGCTGTTTGCTGAAGTCTCCACCGCTCTTGCTGTTTAATGAAGTCTCCACTGCTCTTGCTGTTTAATGAAGTCTCCACCGCTCTTGCTGTTTAATGAAGTCTCCACCGCTCTTGCTGTTTAATGAAGTCTCCACCGCTCTTGCTGTTTAATGAAGTCTCCACCGCTCTTGCTGTTTAATGAAGTCTCCACCGCTCTTGCTGTTTAATGAAGTCTCCACTGCTCTTGCTGTTTAATAAAGTGTCCACCGCTCTTGCTGTTTAGTGAAGTCTCCACCGCTCTTGCTGTTTAATGAAGTCTCCACCACTCTCACTGTTTAATGAAGTCACCACCGCTCTTGCTGTTTAATGATGTCTCCACCGCTCTTGCTGTTTGCTGAAGTCTCCACCGCTCTTGCTGTTTAATGAAGTCTCCACCGCTCTTGCTGTTCAATGATGTCTCCACCGCTCTTGTTGTTTAATGAAGACTCCACTGCTCTTGCTGTTAATTAAGTATCCGCCACTCTCACTGTTTAATAAATGCTAAAAAGCTCTTGCTCTTTAATGAAGTCTCCGGCACTCGCACTGTTTCATAATGTCTCCTCCGTTCTTGCTGTTTAATGAAGTCTCCACTGCTCTTGCTGTTTAATGAAGACTCCGCCGCTCTTGCTGTTTAATGAAGTCTCCACCGCTCTTGTTGTTTAATGAAGTCTCCACTGCTGTTGTTGTTTATTGAAGTCTCCTCCGCTTTTGCTGTTTAATGAAGTCTCCACCGCTCTTGCTGTTTAATGAAGTCTCCACCACTCTCACTGTTTAATGAAGTCACCACCGCTCTTGCTGTTTAATGATGCCTCCACCGCTCTTGCTTTTTGCTGAAGTCTCCACCGCTCTTGCTGTTTAATGAAGTCTCCACCACTCTTGCTGTTTAATGAAGTCTCCATCGCTCTTGCTGTTAAATGAAGTCTCCACCGCTCCTGCTGCTTAATGAAGTCTCCAACACATTGCGGTTTAATGAAGTCTCCATCACTCTCACTGTTTAATGAAGTCTCCAACGATCTGGCAGTTTAATGAAATCTCCACCGACTTTGCTGTTTAATGAAGTCTCCACCGCTCTTGCGGTTTAATGAAGTCTCCACCACTCTCCCTGTTTAATGAAGTCTCCACTGCTCTTGCTGTTTAATGAATTCTCCGCCACTCTCACAGTTTAATGAAGGCACCAACGCTCTTGCTCTTTAATGAAGTCTCCGGCACTCTCACCGTTTAATTAAGTCTCCGCCACACTACTGTTTAATGAAGGCACCAACGCTCTTGCTCTTTAATGAAGTCTCCCGCACTCTCACTGTTTAATAATGTCTGCTCCGCTCTTGCTGTTTAATGAATTCTCCACTGCTCTTGCTGTTTAATGATGACTCCACCGCTCTTGCTGTTTAATGAAGTCTCCACCGCTCTTGTTGTTTAATGAAGTCTCCACTGCTCTTGTTGTTTATTGAGGACTCCACCGTTTTTGTTGTTTAATGAAGTCTCCATCGCCATTGCTCTTTAATGATGTCTCCACCGATCTTGCTGTTTAATGAAGTCTCCACTGCTGTTGTTGTTTATTGAAGTCTCCTCCGCTTTTGCTGTTTAATGAAGTCTCCACCGCTCTTGCTGTTTAATGAAGTCTCCACCACTCTCACTGTTTAATGAAGTCACCACCGCTCTTGCTGTTTAATGATGCCTCCACCGCTCTTGCTTTTTGCTGAAGTCTCCACCGCTCTTGCTGTTTAATGAAGTCTCCACCACTCTTGCTGTTTAATGAAGTCTCCATCGCTCTTGCTGTTAAATGAAGTCTCCACCGCTCCTGCTGCTTAATGAAGTCTCCAACACATTGCGGTTTAATGAAGTCTCCATCACTCTCACTGTTTAATGAAGTCTCCAACGATCTGGCAGTTTAATGAAATCTCCACCGACTTTGCTGTTTAATGAAGTCTCCACCGCTCTTGCGGTTTAATGAAGTCTCCACCACTCTCCCTGTTTAATGAAGTCTCCACTGCTCTTGCTGTTTAATGAATTCTCCGCCACTCTCACAGTTTAATGAAGGCACCAACGCTCTTGCTCTTTAATGAAGTCTCCGGCACTCTCACCGTTTAATTAAGTCTCCGCCACACTCACTGTTTAATGAAGGCACCAACGCTCTTGCTCTTTAATGAAGTCTCCCGCACTCTCACTGTTTAATAATGTCTGCTCCGCTCTTGCTGTTTAATGAATTCTCCACTGCTCTTGCTGTTTAATGATGACTCCACCGCTCTTGCTGTTTAATGAAGTCTCCACCGCTCTTGTTGTTTAATGAAGTCTCCACTGCTCTTGTTGTTTATTGAGGACTCCACCGTTTTTGTTGTTTAATGAAGTCTCCATCGCCATTGCTCTTTAATGATGTCTCCACCGATCTTGCTGTTTAATGAAGTCTCCACAGTTCTTGCTGTTTAATGAAGTCTCCTCCCATCATTGCTGTTTAATGAAGTCTCCACCGCTCTTGCTGTTTAATGAAGTCTCCATCGCACTTGCTGCTTAATGAAGTCTCCAACACATTGCGGTTTAATGAAGTCTCCACCACTCTCACTGTTTAATGAAGTCACCACCGCTCTTGCTGTTTAATGATGTCTCCACCGCTCTTGCTGTTTGCTGAAGTCTCCACCGCTCTTGCTGTTTAATGAAGTCTCCACCGCTCTTGCTGTTTAATGAAGTCTCCATCGCTCTTGCTGTTAAATGAAGTCTCCACCGCTCCTGCTGTTTAATGAAGTCTCCACCGCTCTTGCTGTTTAATGGACTCTCCACCGCTCTTGTTGTTCAATGATTTCTCCACCGCTCTTGTTGTTTAATGAAGTCTCCACCACTCATGCTGTTTAATTAAGTCTCCACCGCTCTTGCAGTTTAATGAAGTCTCCACCGCTCTTGCTGTTTAATGAAGGCTCCACCGCTCTTGCTGTTTAATGAAGTCTCCACTGCTCTTGCTGTTTAATGAAGTCTCCAACGCTTTGCGGTTTAATGAAGTCTCCATCACTCTCACTGTTTAATGAAGTCTCCACCGATCTGGCGGTTTAATGAAATCTCCACCGACTTTGCTGTTTAATGAAGTCTCCTCCGCTCTTGCTGTTTAATGAAGTCTCCACTGCTCTTGCTGTTTAATGAAGTCTCCAACACTTTGCGGTTTAATGAAGTCTCCATCACTCTCACTGTTTAATGAAGTCTCCACCGATCTGGCGGTTTAATGAAATCTCCACCGACTTTGCTGTTTAATGAAGTCTCCTCCGCTCTTGCTGTTTAATGAAGTCTACCGCACTCTCACTGTTTAATGATGTCTCAACCGCTCTTTTTTTTTTGTTTTTTTGATTTTTTTGGGGTTTTTTTTTGTTTTTTTGTTTTTTTTTGTTTTTTTTTTGTTTTTTTTTTGTTTTTATCTCCTCCACTCTTGCTGTTTCCTGAAGTCTCAACCGCTCTTGCGGTTTAATGAAGACTCCACCACTCTCACTGTTTAATGTAGACTCCACCGCTCTTGCTGTTTCAGAAGTCTCCGCCACTCTCACTGTTTAATTAAGTCTCCGCCACTCTCACTGGTTAATAAATGCTAAAAAGCTCTTGCTCTTTAATGAAGTCTCCGGCACTCGCACTGTTTAATAATGTCTCCTCCGTTCTTGCTGTTTAATGAATTCTCCACTGCTCTTGCTGTTTAATGAAGACTCCGCCACTCTTGCTGTTTAATGAAGTCTCCACCGCTCTTGTTGTTTAATGAAGTCTCCACTGCTGTTGTTGTTTATTGAAGTCTCCTCCGCTTTTGCTGTTTAATGAAGTCTCCACCGCTCTTGCGGTTTAATAAAGTCTCCTCCCATCATTGCTGTTTAATGAAGTCTCCACCGCTCTTGCGGTTTAATAAAGTCTCAATCACTTACACTGTTTAATGAAGTCTCCACTGCTCTTGCGGGTTAATGAAATCTTCACCGGAGCTGCTGTTTAGTGAAGTCTCCACCGCTCTTGCTGTTTAATGAAGTCTCCACCACTCTCACTGTTTAAAGAAGTCTCCACCGCTCTTGCTGTTTAATGAAGTCTCCACCGCTCTTGCTGTTTAATGAAGTCTCCACCGCTCTTGTTGTTCAATGATGTCTCGACCGCTCTTGTTGTTTAATGAAGTCTCCACCGCTCATGCTGTTTAATGAAGTCTCCACCGCTCTTGCTGTTTAATGAAGTCTCCACCGCTCTTGCTGTTTAATGAAGGCTCCACCGCTCTTGCTGTTTAATGAAGTCTCCACTGCTCTTGCTGTTTAATGAAGTATCCAACGCTTTGCGGTTTAATGAAGTCTCCAACGCTTTGCGGTTTAATGAAGTCTCCATCACTCTCACTGTTAATGAAGTCTCCACCGATCTGGCGGTTTAATGAAATCTCCACCGACTTTGCTGTTTAATGATGTCTCCACCGCTCTTGCTGTTTAATGAAGTCTCCAATGCTCTTGCTGTTTAATGAAGTCTCCACCGCTGTTGTTGTTTAATGAAGTCTCCACCACTCTTGCTGTTTAATGAAGTCTGCAACGGTCTTGCTGTTTAATGAAGTCTCCACCGCTCTTGCTGTTTAATTCAGTCTCCACCGCTCTTGCTGTTTCATGAAGGCTCCACCGCTCTTGTTGTTTAATGAAGTCTCCAACGCTCTTTCTGTTTAATGAAGTCTCCAACGCTTTGCGGTTTAATGAAGTCTCCATCACTCTCACTGTATAATGAAGTCTCCACCGATCTGGCGGTTTAATGAAATCTCCACCGACTTTGCTGTTTAATGAAGTCTCCTCTGCTCTTGCTGTTTAATGAAGTCTACCGCACTCTCACTGTTTAATGAAGTCTCCACTGCTGTTGCGGGTTAATGAAATCTTCACCGGAGCTGCTGTTTAGTGAAGTCTCCACCGCTCTTGCTGTTTAATGAAGTCTCCACCATTCTCACTGTTTAATGAAGTCACCACCGCTCTTGCTGTTTAATGATGTCTCCAAAGCTCTTGCTGTTTGCTGAAGTCTTCACCGTTCTTGCTGTTTAATGAAGTCTCCACCGCTCTTGCTGTTTAATGAAGTCTCCATCGCTCTTGTTGTTTAATGAAGTCTCAACCGCTCTTGCTTTTTAATGAAGTCTCCATCGCTCTTGCTGTTTAATGAAGTCTCCACCACTTTTGCTGTTTAATGAAGGCTCAACCGCTCTTGTTGTTCAATGATGTCTCCACCGCTCTTGTTGTTTAATGAAGTCTCCGCCGCTCATGCTGTTTAATGAAGTCTCCACCGCTCTTGCTGTTTAATGAAGTCTCCACCGCTCTTGCTGTTTAATGGAGTCTCCACCGCTCTTGCTGTTTAATGAAGTCTCCAACGCTTTGCGGTTTAATGAAGTCTTCATCACTCACACTGTTTAATGAAGTCTCCACTGATCTGGCGGTTTAATGAAATCTCCACCGACTTTGCTGTTTAACGAAGTCTCCTCCGCTCTTGCTGTTTAATGATGTCTCCACCACTCTCACTGTTTAATGAAGTCTACCGCACTCTCACTGTTAAATGAAGTCTCAACTGCTCTTTTTTTTTGTTTTTTGGTTTTTTTTGGGTTTTTTTTGTTTTTTTGTTTTTTTTTGTTTTTTTTTTGTTTTTTTTTGTTTTTTTTTGGTTTTTTTTTTTTTGTTTTTTTTTTGTTTTTATCTCCTCCACTCTTGCTGTTTCCTGAAGTCTCAACCGCTCTTGAGGTTTAATGAAGACTCCACCACTCTCACTGTTTAATGTAGACTCCACCGCTCTTGCTGTTTCAGAAGTCTCTGCCACTCTCACTGTTTAATTAAGTCTCCGCCACTCTCACTGTTTAATAAATGCTAAAAAGCTCTTGCTCTTTAATGAAGTCTCCGGCACTCGCACTGTTTAATAATGTCTCCTCCGCTCTTGCTGTTTAATGAATTCTACACTGCTCTTGCTGTTTAATGAAGACTCCACCGCTCTTGCTGTTTAATGAAGACTCCACTGCTCTTGCTGTTTAATGAAGACTCCACTGCTCTTGCTGTTTAATGAAGTCACCACCGCTCTTGCTGTTTAATGATGCCTCCACCGCTCTTGCATTTTGCTGAAGTCTCCACCGCTCTTGCTGTTTAATGAGGTCTCCACCGCTCTTGCTGTTTAATGAAGTCTCCACCGCTCTTGCTGTTTAATGAAGTCTCCACCGCTCTTGCTGTTTAATGAAGTCTCCACTGCTCTTGCTGTTTAATGAAGTGTCCACCGCTCTTGCTGTTTAGTGAAGTCTCCACCGCTCTTGCTGTTTAATGAAGTCTCCACCACTCTCACTGTTTAATGAAGTCACCACCGCTCTTGCTGTTTAATGATGTCTCCACTGCTCTTGCTGTTTGCTGAAGTCTCCACCGCTCTTGCTGTTTAATGAAGTCTCCACCGCTCTTGCTGTTTAATGAAGTCTCCACCGCTCTTGCTGTTTAATGAAGTCTCCACCGCTTTTGCTGTTTAATGAAGGCTCCACCGCTCTCGTTGTTCAATGATGTCTCCACCGCTCTTGTTGTTTAATGAAGTCTCCACCGCTCTTGCTGTTTAATGAAGTCTCCACCACTTTTGCTGTTTAATGAAGGCTCCACCGCTCTTGTTGTTCAATGATGTCTCCACCGCTCTTGTTGTTTAATGAAGTCTCCGCCGCTCATGCTGTTTAATGAAGTCTCCGGCACTCGCACTGTTTAATAATGTCTCCTCCGCTCTTGCTGTTTAATGATGCCTCCACCGCTCTTGCTGTTTGCTGAAGTCTCCACCGCTCTTGCTGTTTAATGAAGTCTCCACCGCTCTTGCTGTTTAATGAAGTCTCCACTGCTCTTGCTGTTTAATGAAGTGTCCACCGCTCTTGCTATTTAGTGAAGTCTCCACCGCTCTTGCTATTTAATGAAGTCTCCACCACTCTCACTGTTTAATGAAGTCACCACCGCTCTTGCTGTTTAATGATGTCTCCACCGCTCTTGCTGTTTGCTGAAGTCTCCACCGCTCTTGCTGTTTAATGAAGTCTCCACCGCTCTTGCTGTTTAATGAAGTCTCCATCGCTCTTGTTGTTTAATGAAGTCTCCACCACTCTTGCTGTTTAATGAAGTCTCCACCGCTCTTGCTGTTTAATGAAGTCTCCACCGATTTTGCTGTTTAATGAAGGCTCCACCGCTCTCGTTGTTCAATGATGTCTCCACCGCTCTTGTTGTTTAATGAGGTCTCCACCGCTCATGCTGTTTAATGAAGTCTCCACCGCTCTTGCTGTTTAATGAAGTCTCCACCGCTCTTGCTGTTTAATGAAGGCTCCACCGCTCTTGCTGTTTAATGAAGTCTCCACCGCTCTTGCTGTTTAATGAAGTCTCCTACGCTTTTCGGTTTAATGAAGTCTCCATCACTCTCACTGTTTAATGAAGTCTCCACCGATCTGGCGGTTTAATGGAATCTCCACCGACTTTGCTGTTTAATGAAGTCTCCACCACTCTCACTGTTTAATGAAGTCTACCGCACTCTCAATGTTAAATGACGTCTCAACCGCTCTTTTTTTTTTGTTTTTTTGGTTTTTTTTGTTTTTTTTTTGTTTTTTATGTTGTTTTTTTTGGTTTTTTTCTGGGTTTTTTTTGTTTTTTTTTGTTTTTATCTCCTCCACTCTTGCTGTTTCCTGAAGTCTCAACGGCTCTTGCGGTTTAATGAAGACTCCACCACTCTCACTGTTTAATGTAGGCTCCACCGCTCTTGCTGTTTCAGAAGTCTCCGCCACTCTCACTGTTTAATTAAGTCTCCGCCACTCTCACTGTTTAATAAATGCTAAAAAGCTCTTGCTCTTTAATGAAGTCTCCGGCACTCGCACTGTTTAATAATGTCTCCTCCGTTCTTGCTGTTTAATGAATTCTCCACTGCTCTTGCTGTTTAATGAAGACTCCGCCGCTCTTGCTGTTTAATGAAGTCTCCACAGCTCTTGTTGTTTAATGAAGTCTCCACTGCTGTTGTTGTTTATTGAAGTCTCTCCGCTTTTGCTGTTTAATGAAGTCTCCACCGCTCTTGCTGTTTAATGAAGTCTCCACCACTCTCACTGTTTAATGAAGTCACCACCGCTCTTGCTGTTTAATGATGCCTCCACCGCTCTTGCTTTTTGCTGAAGTCTCCACCGCTCTTGCTGTTTAATGAAGTCTCCACCACTCTTGCTGTTTAATGAAGTCTCCATCGCTCTTGCTGTTAAATGAAGTCTCCACTGCTCCTGCTGCTTAATGAAGTCTCCAACACATTGCGGTTTAATGAAGTCTCCATCACTCTCACTGTTTAATGAAGTCTCCAACGATCTGGCAGTTTAATGAAATCTCCACCGACTTTGCTGTTTAATGAAGTCTCCACCGCTCTTGCGGTTTAATGAAGTCTCCACCACACTCCCTGTTTAATGGAGTCTCCACTGCTCTTGCTGTTTAATGAATTCTCCGCCACTCTCACAGTTTAATGAAGGCACCAACGCTCTTGCTCTTTAATGAAGTCTCCGGCACTCTCACCGTTTAATTAAGTCTCCGCCACACTCACTGTTTAATGAAAGCACCAACGCTCTTGCTCTTTAATGAAGTCTCCGGCACTCTCACTGTTTAATAATGTCTGCTCCGCTCTTGCTGTTTAATGAATTCTCCACTGCTCTTGCTGTTTAATGATGACTCCACCGCTCTTGCTGTTTAATGAAGTCTCCACCGCTCTTGTTGTTTAATGAAGTCTCCACTGCTCTTGTTGTTTATTGAGGACTCCACCGTTTTTGTTGTTTAATGAAGTCTCCATCGCCATTGCTCTTTAATGATGTCTCCACCGATCTTGCTGTTTAATGAAGACTCCACAGTTCTTGCTGTTTAATGAAGTCTCCTCCCATCATTCCTGTTTAATGAAGTCTCCACCGCTCTTGCTGTTTAATGAAGTCTCCATCGCTCTTGCTGCTTAATGAAGTCTCCAACACATTGCGGTTTAATGAAGTCTCCACCACTCTCACTGTTTAATGAAGTCACCACCGCTCTTGCTGTTTAATGATGTCTCCACCGCTCTTGCTGTTTGCTGAAGTCTCCACCGCTCTTGCTGTTTAATGAAGTCTCCACCGCTCTTGCTGTTTAATGAAGTCTCCATCGCTCTTGCTGTTAAATGAAGTCTCCACCGCTCCTGCTGCTTAATGAAGTCTCCAACACATTGCGGTTTAATGAAGTCTCCATCACTCTCACTGTTTAATGAAGTCTCCAACGATCTGGCAGTTTAATGAAATCTCCACCGACTTTGCTTTTAATGAAGTCTCCACCGCTCTTGCGGTTTAATGAAGTCTCCACCACTCTCCCTGTTTAATGTAGTCTCCACTGCTCTTACTGTTTAATGAATTCTCCGCCACTCTCACAGTTTAATGAAGGCACCAACGCTCTTGCTCTTTAATGAAGTCTCCGGCACTCTCACTGTTTAATTAAGTCTCCGCCACTCTCACTGTTTAATGAAGGCACCAACGTTCTTGCTCTTTAATGAAGTCTCCGGCACTCTCACTGTATAATAATGTCTGCTCCGCTCTTGCTGTTTAATGAATTCTCCACTGCTCTTGCTGTTTAATGATGACTCCACCGCTCTTGCTGTTTAATGAAGTCTCCACCGCTCTTGTTGTTTAATGAAGTCTCCACTGCTCTTGTTGTTTATTGAGGACTCCACCGTTTTTGTTGTTTAATGAAGTCTCCATCGCCATTGCACTTTAATGATGTCTCCACCGATCTTGCTGTTTAATGAAGTCTCCACAGTTCTTGCTGTTTAATGAAGTCTCCTCCCATCATTGCTGTTTAATGAAGTCTCCACCGCTCTTGCTGTTTAATGTAGTCTCCACCGCTCTTGCGGTTAAATGAAGTCTCAATCACTCACACTGTTTAATGAAGTCTCCACCGATCTTGCGGGTTAATTAAATCTCCAAAGGACTTGCTGTTTAATGAAGTCTCCACCGCTCTTGCTGTTTAATGAAGTCTCCACCGCTCTTGCTGTTTAATGAAGTCTCCACCAATCTAACTGTTTAATGTAGTCTCCACCGCTCTTGCTGTTTGCTGATGTCTCCACCGCTCTTGCGGTTTAATGAAGTCTCCACCAATCTCACTGTTTAATGAAGTCTCCACCGCTCTTGCTGTTTAATGAATTCTCCACCACTCTCACTGTTTAATGAAGGCTCCACCGCTCTTGCTGTTTAATGAAGTCTCCGCCACCCTCACTGTTTAATAATGTCTCCAACACTCTCACTGTTTCATGTAGTCTCCACCCCTCTTGCTGTTTAATGAAGTCTCCAACCCTCTTGCTGTTTAATGAAGTCTCCACCGCTCTTGCTGTTTAATGAAGTCTCCTCCGCTCTTGCTGTTTATTGAATTATCCACCGCTCTTGCTGTTTAATGAAGTCTCCACCGTTCTTGCTGTTTAATGAAGTCTCCACCGCTCTTGCTGTTTAATGAAGTCTCCACCGCTCTTGCTCTTTAATGGAGTCTCCACCGCGTTGCTGTATAATCAAGTCTCCACCGCTCTTGCTGTTTAATGAAGTCTGCAACGCTCTTGCTGTTTAATGAAGTCTCCAATGCTCTTGCTGTTTAATGAAGTCTCCACCGCTGTTGTTGTTTAATGAAGTCTCCACCACTCTTGCTGTTTAATGAAGTCTGCAACGGTCTTGCTGTTTAATGAAGTCTCCACCGCTCTTGCTGTTTAATTAAGTCTCCACCGCTCTTGCTGTTTCATGAAGGCTCCACCGCTCTTGTTGTTTAATGAAGTCTCCAACGCTCTTTCTGTTTAATGAAGTCTCCAACGCTTTGCGGTTTAATGAAGTCTCCATCACTCTCACTGTTTAATGAAGTCTCCACCGATCTGGCGGTTTAATGAAATCTCCACCGACTTTGCTGTTTAATGAAGTCTCCTCTGCTCTTGCTGTTTAATGAAGTCTACCGCACTCTCACTGTTTAATGAAGTCTCCACTGCTGTTGCGGGTTAATGAAATCTTCACCGGAGCTGCTGTTTAGTGAAGTCTCCACCGCTCTTGCTGTTTAATGAAGTCTCCACCATTCTCACTGTTTAATGAAGTCACCACCGCTCTTGCTGTTTAATGATGTCTCCAAAGCTCTTGCTGTTTGCTGAAGTCTTCACCGCTCTTGCTGTTTAATGAAGTCTCCACCGCTCTTGCTGTTTAATGAAGTCTCCATCGCTCTTGTTGTTTAATGAAGTCTCAACCGCTCTTGCTGTTTAATGAATTCTCCACCGCTCTTGCTGTTTAATGAAGTCTCCACCACTTTTGCTGTTTAATGAAGGCTCCACCGCTCTTGTTGTTCAATGATGTCTCCACCGCTCTTGTTGTTTAATGAAGTCTCCGCCGCTCATGCTGTTTAATGTAGTCTCCACCGCTCTTGCTGTTTAATGAAGTCTCCACCGCACTTGCTGTTTAATTGAGTCTCCACCGCTCTTGCTGTTTAATGAAGTCTCCACCGCTCTTGCTGTTTAATGGAGTCTCCACCGCTCTTGCTGTTTAATGAAGTCTCCAACGCTTTGCGGTTTAATGAAGTCTTCATCACTCACACTGTTTAATGAAGTCTCCACCGATCTGGCGGTTTAATGAAATCTCCACCGACTTTGCTGTTTAACGAAGTCTCCTCCGCTCTTGCTGTTTAATGATGTCTCCACCACTCTCACTGTTTAATGAAGTCTACCGCACTCTCACTGTTAAATGAAGTCTCAACTGCTCTTTTTTTTTGTTTTTTGTTTTTTTTTGTTTTTTTTTGTTTTTTTTTGTTCTTTTTTGTTTTTTTTTTTGTTTTTTTTTGTTTTTATCTCCTCCACTCTTGCTGTTTCCTGAAGTCTCAACCGCTCTTGAGGTTTAATGAAGACTCCACCACTCTCACTGTTTAATGTAGACTCCACCGCTCTTGCTGTTTCAGAAGTCTCTGCCACTCTCACTGTTTAATTAAGTCTCCGCCACTCTCACTGTTTAATAAATGCTAAAAAGCTCTTGCTCTTTAATGAAGTCTCCGGCACTCGCACTGTTTAATAATGTCTCCTCCGCTCTTGCTGTTTAATGAATTCTACACTGCTCTTGCTGTTTAATGAAGACTCCAGCGCTCTTGCTGTTTAATGAAGACTCCACTGCTCTTGCTGTTTAATGAAGACTCCACCGCTCTTGCTGTTTAATGAATTCTCCACTGCTCTTGCTGTTTAATGAAGACTCCACTGCTCTTGCTGTTTAATGAAGACTCCACCGCTCTTGCTGTTTAATGAAGTCTCCGTCGCTCTTGCTGTTTAATGAAGTCTCCACCGCTCTTGCTGTTTAATGAAGGCTCCACCGCTCTTGCTGTTTATTGAAGTCTCCACCGCTCTTGCTGTTTAATGAAGTCTCCACCACTCTCACTGTTTAATGAAGTCACCACCGCTCTTGCTGTTTAATGATGCCTCCACCGCTCTTGCTGTTTGCTGAAGTCTCCACCGCTCTTGCTGTTTAATGATGTCTCCACCGCTCTTGCTGTTTAATGAAGTCTCCACCGCTCTTGCTGTTTATTGAAGTCTCCACCGCTCTTGCTGTTTAATGAAGTCTCCACCACTCTCACTGTTTAGTGAAGTCACCACCGCTCTTGCTGTTTAATGATGCCTCCACCGCTCTTGCAGTTTGCTGAAGTCTCCACCGCTCTTGCTGTTTAATGAAGTCTCCACCGCTCTTGCTGTTTAATGAAGTCTCCACCGCTCTTGCTGTTTAATGAAGTCTCCACTGCTCTTGCTGTTTAATGAAGTGTCCACCGCTCTTGCTGTTTAGTGAAGTCTCCACCGCTCTTGCTGTTTAATGAAGTCTCCACCACTCTCACTGTTTAATGAAGTCTCCACCACTCTTGCTGTTTAATGAAGTCTCCACCGCTCTTGCTGTTTAATGAAGTCTCCACCGCTTTTGCTGTTTAATGAAGGCTCCACCGCTCTCGTTGTTCAATGATGTCTCCACCGCTCTTGTTGTTTAATGAAGTCTCCACCGCTCATGCTGTTTAATGAAGTCTCCACCGCTCTTGCTGTTTAATGAAGTCTCCACCACTTTTGCTGTTTAATGAAGGCTCCACCGCTCTTGTTGTTCAATGATGTCTCCACCGCTCTTGTTGTTTAATGAAGTCTCCGCCGCTCATGCTGTTTAATGAAGTCTCCGGCACTCGCACTGTTTAATAATGTCTCCTCCGCTCTTGCTGTTTAGTGAATTCTCCACTGCTCTTGCTGTTTAATGAAGACTCCACCACTCTTGCTGTTTAATGAAGTCTCCACCGCTCTTGTTGTTTAATGAAGTCTCCACCGCTCTTGTTGTTTATTGAAGTCTCCTCCGCTTTTGCTGTTTAATGAAGTCTCCAACGCTCTTGCAGTTTAATAAAGTCTCCAACACTCTTTCTGTTTAATGAAGTCTCCAACGCTTTGCGGTTTAATGAAGTCCCCATCACTCTCACTGTTTAATGAAGTCTCCACCGATCTGGCGGTTTAATGAAATCTCCACCGACTTTGCTGTTTAATGAAGTCTCCTCTGTTCTTGCTGTTTAATGAAGTCTACCGCACTCTCACTGTTTAATGAAGTCTCCACTGCTGTTGCGGGTTAATGAAAACTTCACCGGAGCTGCTGTTTAGTGAAGTCTCCACCGCTCTTGCTGTTTAATGAAGTCTCCACCATTCTCACTGTTTAATGAAGTCACCAACGCTCTTGCTGTTTAATGATGTCTCCAAAGCTCTTGCTGTTTGCTGAAGTCTTCACCGCTCTTGCTGTTTAATGAAGTCTCCACCGCTCTTGCTGTTTAATGAAGTCTCCATCGCTCTTGTTGTTTAATGAAGTCTCAACCGCTCTTGCTGTTTAATGAATTCTCCACCGCTCTTGCTGTTTAATGAAGTCTCCACCACTTTTGCTGTTTAATGAAGGCTCCACCGCTCTTGTTGTTCAATGATGTCTCCACCGCTCTTGTTGTTTAATGAAGTCTCCGCCGCTCATGCTGTTTAATGTAGTCTCCACCGCTCTTGCTGTTTAATGAAGTCTCCACCGCACTTGCTGTTTAATGGAGTCTCCACCGCTCTTGCTGTTTAATGAAATCTCCACCGCTCTTGCTGTTTAATGGAGTCTCCACCGCTCTTGCTGTTTAATGAAGTCTCCAACGCTTTGCGGTTTAATGAAGTCTTCATCACTCACACTGTTTAATGAAGTCTCCACCGATCTGGCGGTTTAATGAAATCTCCACCGACTTTGCTGTTTAACGAAGTCTCCTCCGCTCTTGCTGTTTAATGATGTCTCCACCACTCTCACTGTTTAATGAAGTCTACCGCACTCTCACTGTTTAATGAAGTCTCCACCGATCTGGCGGTTTAATGAAATCTCCACCGACTTTGCTGTTTAATGAAGTCTCCTCTGCTCTTGCTGTTTAATGAAGTCTACCGCACTCTCACTGTTTAATGAAGTCTCCACTGCTGTTGCGGGTTAATGAAATCTTCACCGGAGCTGCTGTTTAGTGAAGTCTCCACCGCTCTTGCTGTTTAATGAAGTCTCCACCATTCTCACTGTTTAATGAAGTCACCACCGCTCTTGCTGTTTAATGATGTCTCCAAAGCTCTTGCTGTTTGCTGAAGTCTTCACCGCTCTTGCTGTTTAATGAAGTCTCCACCGCTCTTGCTGTTTAATGAAGTCTCCATCGCTCTTGTTGTTTAATGAAGTCTCAACCGCTCTTGCTGTTTAATGAATTCTCCACCGCTCTTGCTGTTTAATGAAGTCTCCACCACTTTTGCTGTTTAATGAAGGCTCCACCGCTCTTGTTGTTCAATGATGTCTCCACCGCTCTTGTTGTTTAATGAAGTCTCCGCCGCTCATGCTGTTTAATGTAGTCTCCACCGCTCTTGCTGTTTAATGAAGTCTCCACCGCACTTGCTGTTTAATTGAGTCTCCACCGCTCTTGCTGTTTAATGAAGTCTCCACCGCTCTTGCTGTTTAATGGAGTCTCCACCGCTCTTGCTGTTTAATGAAGTCTCCAACGCTTTGCGGTTTAATGAAGTCTTCATCACTCACACTGTTTAATGAAGTCTCCACCGATCTGGCGGTTTAATGAAATCTCCACCGACTTTGCTGTTTAACGAAGTCTCCTCCGCTCTTGCTGTTTAATGATGTCTCCACCACTCTCACTGTTTAATGAAGTCTACCGCACTCTCACTGTTAAATGAAGTCTCAACTGCTCTTTTTTTTTGTTTTTTGGTTTTTTTTGGGTTTTTTTTGTTTTTTTGTTTTTTTTTGTTTTTTTTTGTTTTTTTTTGTTCTTTTTTGTTTTTTTTTTTGTTTTTTTTTGTTTTTATCTCCTCCACTCTTGCTGTTTCCTGAAGTCTCAACCGCTCTTGAGGTTTAATGAAGACTCCACCACTCTCACTGTTTAATGTAGACTCCACCGCTCTTGCTGTTTCAGAAGTCTCTGCCACTCTCACTGTTTAATTAAGTCTCCGCCACTCTCACTGTTTAATAAATGCTAAAAAGCTCTTGCTCTTTAATGAAGTCTCCGGCACTCGCACTGTTTAATAATGTCTCCTCCGCTCTTGCTGTTTAATGAATTCTACACTGCTCTTGCTGTTTAATGAAGACTCCAGCGCTCTTGCTGTTTAATGAAGACTCCACTGCTCTTGCTGTTTAATGAAGACTCCACCGCTCTTGCTGTTTAATGAATTCTCCACTGCTCTTGCTGTTTAATGAAGACTCCACTGCTCTTGCTGTTTAATGAAGACTCCACCGCTCTTGCTGTTTAATGAAGTCTCCGTCGCTCTTGCTGTTTAATGAAGTCTCCACCGCTCTTGCTGTTTAATGAAGGCTCCACCGCTCTTGCTGTTTATTGAAGTCTCCACCGCTCTTGCTGTTTAATGAAGTCTCCACCACTCTCACTGTTTAATGAAGTCACCACCGCTCTTGCTGTTTAATGATGCCTCCACCGCTCTTGCTGTTTGCTGAAGTCTCCACCGCTCTTGCTGTTTAATGAAGTCTCCACCGCTCTTGCTGTTTAATGAAGTCTCCACCGCTCTTGCTGTTTAATGAAGTCTCCACTGCTCTTGCTGTTTAATGAAGTGTCCACCGCTCTTGCTGTTTAGTGAAGTCTCCACCGCTCTTGCTGTTTAATGAAGTCTCCACCACTCTCACTGTTTAATGAAGTCTCCACCACTCTTGCTGTTTAATGAAGTCTCCACCGCTCTTGCTGTTTAATGAAGTCTCCACCGCTTTTGCTGTTTAATGAAGGCTCCACCGCTCTCGTTGTTCAATGATGTCTCCACCGCTCTTGTTGTTTAATGAAGTCTCCACCGCTCATGCTGTTTAATGAAGTCTCCACCGCTCTTGCTGTTTAATGAAGTCTCCACCACTTTTGCTGTTTAATGAAGGCTCCACCGCTCTTGTTGTTCAATGATGTCTCCACCGCTCTTGTTGTTTAATGAAGTCTCCGCCGCTCATGCTGTTTAATGAAGTCTCCGGCACTCGCACTGTTTAATAATGTCTCCTCCGCTCTTGCTGTTTAGTGAATTCTCCACTGCTCTTGCTGTTTAATGAAGACTCCACCACTCTTGCTGTTTAATGAAGTCTCCACCGCTCTTGTTGTTTAATGAAGTCTCCACCGCTCTTGTTGTTTATTGAAGTCTCCTCCGCTTTTGCTGTTTAATGAAGTCTCCAACGCTCTTGCAGTTTAATAAAGTCTCCAACACTCTTTCTGTTTAATGAAGTCTCCAACGCTTTGCGGTTTAATGAAGTCCCCATCACTCTCACTGTTTAATGAAGTCTCCACCGATCTGGCGGTTTAATGAAATCTCCACCGACTTTGCTGTTTAATGAAGTCTCCTCTGCTCTTGCTGTTTAATGAAGTCTACCGCACTCTCACTGTTTAATGAAGTCTCCACTGCTGTTGCGGGTTAATGAAAACTTCACCGGAGCTGCTGTTTAGTGAAGTCTCCACCGCTCTTGCTGTTTAATGAAGTCTCCACCATTCTCACTGTTTAATGAAGTCACCAACGCTCTTGCTGTTTAATGATGTCTCCAAAGCTCTTGCTGTTTGCTGAAGTCTTCACCGCTCTTGCTGTTTAATGAAGTCTCCACCGCTCTTGCTGTTTAATGAAGTCTCCATCGCTCTTGTTGTTTAATGAAGTCTCAACCGCTCTTGCTGTTTAATGAATTCTCCACCGCTCTTGCTGTTTAATGAAGTCTCCACCACTTTTGCTGTTTAATGAAGGCTCCACCGCTCTTGTTGTTCAATGATGTCTCCACCGCTCTTGTTGTTTAATGAAGTCTCCGCCGCTCATGCTGTTTAATGTAGTCTCCACCGCTCTTGCTGTTTAATGAAGTCTCCACCGCACTTGCTGTTTAATGGAGTCTCCACCGCTCTTGCTGTTTAATGAAGTCTCCACCGCTCTTGCTGTTTAATGGAGTCTCCACCGCTCTTGCTGTTTAATGAAGTCTCCAACGCTTTGCGGTTTAATGAAGTCTTCATCACTCACACTGTTTAATGAAGTCTCCACCGATCTGGCGGTTTAATGAAATCTCCACCGACTTTGCTGTTTAACGAAGTCTCCTCCGCTCTTGCTGTTTAATGATGTCTCCACCACTCTCACTGTTTAATGAAGTCTACCGCACTCTCACTGTTAAATGAAGTCTCAACTGCTCTTTTTTTTTGTTTTTTGGTTTTTTTTTGGGTTTTTTTTTTGTTTTTTTGTTTTTTTTTGTTTTTTTTTGTTTTTTTTTGTTCTTTTTTGGTTTTTTTTTTGTTTTTTTTTGTTTTTATCTCCTCCACTCTTGCTGTTTCCTGAAGTCTCAACCGCTCTTGAGGTTTAATGAAGACTCCACCACTCTCACTGTTTAATGTAGACTCCACCGCTCTTGCTGTTTCAGAAGTCTCTGCCACTCTCACTGTTTAATTAAGTCTCCGCCACTCTCACTGTTTAATAAATGCTAAAAAGCTCTTTCTCTTTAATGAAGTCTCCGGCACTCGCACTGTTTAATAATGTCTCCTCCGCTCTTGCTGTTTAATGAATTCTACACTGCTCTTGCTGTTTAATGAAGACTCCACCGCTCTTGCTGTTTAATGAAGACTCCACTGCTCTTGCTGTTTAATGAAGACTCCACCGCTCTTGCTGTTTAATGAATTCTCCACTGCTCTTGCTGTTTAATGAAGTCTCCACCGCTCTTGCTGTTTAATGAAGTCTCCACCGCTCTTGCTGTTTAATGATGTCTCCACCGCTCTTGCTGTTTAATGAAGGCTCCACCGCTCTTGCTGTTTATTGAAGTCTCCACCGCTCTTGCTGTTTAATGAAGTCTCCACCACTCTCACTGTTTAATGAAGTCACCACCGCTCTTGCTGTTTAATGATGCCTCCACCGCTCTTGCTGTTTGCTGAAGTCTCCACCGCTCTTGCTGTTTAATGATGTCTCCACCGCTCTTGCTGTTTAATGAAGTCTCCACCGCTCTTGCTGTTTAATGAAGTCTCCACCACTCTCACTGTTTAGTGAAGTCACCACCGCTCTTGCTGTTTAATGATGCCTCCACCGCTCTTGCAGTTTGCTGAAGTCTCCACCGCTCTTGCTGTTTAATGAAGTCTCCACCGCTCTTGCTGTTTAATGAAGTCTCCACCGCTCTTGCTGTTTAATGAAGTCTCCACTGCTCTTGCTGTTTAATGAAGTGTCCACCGCTCTTGCTGTTTAGTGAAGTCTCCACCGCTCTTGCTGTTTAATGAAGTCTCCACCACTCTCACTGTTTAATGAAGTCTCCACCACTCTTGCTGTTTAATGAAGTCTCCACCGCTCTTGCTGTTTAATGAAGTCTCCACCGCTTTTGCTGTTTAATGAAGGCTCCACCGCTCTCGTTGTTCAATGATGTCTCCACCGCTCTTGTTGTTTAATGAAGTCTCCACCGCTCATGCTGTTTAATGAAGTCTCCACCGCTCTTGCTGTTTAATGAAGTCTCCACCACTTTTGCTGTTTAATGAAGGCTCCACCGCTCTTGTTGTTCAATGATGTCTCCACCGCTCTTGTTGTTTAATGAAGTCTCCGCCGCTCATGCTGTTTAATGAAGTCTCCGGCACTCGCACTGTTTAATAATGTCTCCTCCGCTCTTGCTGTTTAGTGAATTCTCCACTGCTCTTGCTGTTTAATGAAGACTCCACCACTCTTGCTGTTTAATGAAGTCTCCACCGCTCTTGTTGTTTAATGAAGTCTCCACCGCTCTTGTTGTTTATTGAAGTCTCCTCCGCTTTTGCAGTTTAATGAAGTCTCCACCGCTCTTGCAGTTTAATAAAGTCTCAATCACTTACACTGTTTAATGAAGTCTCCACCGCTCTTGCTGTTTAATGAAGGCTCCACCGCTCTTGCTGTTTAATGAAGTCTCCACTGCTCTTGCTGTTTAATGAAGTCTCCAACGCTTTGCGGTTTAATGAAGTCTCCTTCACTCTCACTGTTTAATGAAGTCTCCACCGATCTGGCGGTTTAATGAAATCTCCACCGACTTTGTGCTGTTTAATGAAGTCTCCTCCGCTCTTGCTGTTTAATGAAGTCTCCACTGCTCTTGCTGTTTAATGAAGTCTCCAACGCTTTGCGGTTTAATGAAGTCTCCATCACTCTCACTGTTTAATGAAGTCTCCACCGATCTGGCGGTTTAATGAAATCTCCACCGACTTTGCTGTTTAATGAAGTCTCCTCCGCTCTTGCTGTTTAATGAAGTCTACCGCACTCTCACTGTTTAATGAAGTCTCAACCGCTCTTTTTTTTTTTGTTTTTTTGATTTTTTTTGTTTTTTTTTTGTTTTTTTGTTTTTTTTTTGGTTTTTTTTTTGTTTTTTTTTTTGTTTTTATCTCCTCCACTCTTGCTGTTTCCTGAAGTCTCAACCGCTCTTGCGGTTTAATGAAGACTCCACCACTCTCACTGTTTAATGTAGGCTCCACCGCTCTTGCTGTTTCAGAAGTCTCCGCCACTCTCACTGTTTAATGAAGTCTCCGCCACTCTCACTGTTTAATAAATGCTAAAAAGCTCTTGCTCTTTAATGAAGTCTCCGGCACTCGCACTGTTTAATAATGTCTCCTCCGTTCTTGCTGTTTAATGAATTCTCCACTGCTCTTGCTGTTTAATGAAGACTCCGCCACTCTTGCTGTTTAATGAAGTCTCCACCGCTCTTGTTGTTTAATGAAGTCTCCACTGCTGTTGTTGTTTATTGAAGTCTCCTCCGCTTTTGCTGTTTAATGAAGTCTCCACCGCTCTTGCGGTTTAATAAAGTCTCCTCCCATCATTGCTGTTTAATGAAGTCTCCACCGCTCTTGCGGTTTAATAAAGTCTCAATCACTTACACTGTTTAATGAAGTCTCCACTGCTCTTGCGGGTTAATGAAATCTTCACCGGAGCTGCTGTTTAGTGAAGTCTCCACCGCTCTTGCTGTTTAATGAAGTCTCCACCACTCTCACTGTTTAAAGAAGTCTCCACCGCTCTTGCTGTTTAATGAAGTCTCCACCGCTCTTGCTGTTTAATGAAGTCTCCACCGCTCTTGTTGTTCAATGATGTCTCCGCCGCTCTTGTTGTTTAATGAAGTCTCTACCGCTCTTGCTGTTTAATGAAGTCTCCACCGCTCTTGCTGTTTAATGAAGTCTCCACCGCTCTTGCTGTTTAATGAAGGCTCTACCGCTCTTGCTGTTTAATGAAGTCTCCACTGCTCTTGCTGTTTAATGAAGTATCCAACGCTTTGCGGTTTAATGAAGTCTCCATCACTCTCACTGTTTAATGAAGTCTCCACCGATCTGGCGGTTTAATGAAATCTCCACCGACTTTGCTGTTTAATGAAGTCTCCTCCGCTCTTGCTGTTTAATGAAGTCTACCACACTCTCACTGTTAAATGAAGTCTCAACCGCTCTTTTTTTTTGTTTTTTTGGTTTTTTTTGGGTTTTTTTTGTTTTTTTGTTTTTTTTTGTTTTTTTTGTCTTTATCTCCTCCACTCTTGCTGTTTCCTGAAGTCTCAACCGCTCTTGCGGTTTAATGAAGACTCCACCACTCTCACTGTTTAATGTAGACTCCACCGCTCTTGCTGTTTCAGAAGTCTCCGCCACACTCACTGTTTAATTAAGTCTCCACCACTCTCACTGTTTAATAAATGCTAAAAAGCTCTTGCTCTTTAATGAAGTCTCCGGCACTCGCACTGTTTAATAATGTCTCCTCCGTTCTTGCTGTTTAATGAATTCTACACTGCTCTTTCTGTTCAATGAAGACTCCACCGCTCTTGCTGTTTAATGAAGTCTCCAACACATTGCGGTTTAATGAAGTCTCCATCACTCTCACTGTTTAATGAAGTCTCCACCGCTCTTGCTGTTTAATGAAGTCTCCTCCCATCATTGCTGTTTAATGATGTCTCCACCGCTCTTGCGGTTTAATAAAGTCTCAATCACTTACACTGTTTAATGAAGTCTCCACTGCTGTTGCGGGTTAATGAAATCTTCACCGGAGCTGCTGTTTAGTGAACTCTCCACCGCTCTTGCTGTTTAATGAAGTCTCCACCCCTCTCACTGTTTAATGAAGTCACCACCGCTCTTGCTGTTTAATGATGTCTCCACCACTCTTGCTGTTTGCTGAAGTCTCCACCGCTCTTGCTGTTTAATGAAGTCTCCACCGCTCTTGCTGTTTAATGAAGTCTCCACCGCTCCTGCTGCTTAATGAAGTCTCCAACACATTGCGGTTTAATGAAGTCTCCTCCACTCTCACTGTTTAATGAAGTCTCCACCGCTCTTGCAGTTTAATGAAATCTCCACCGACTTTGCTGTTTAATGAAGTCTCCACCGCTCTTGCGGTTTAATGAAGTCTCCACCACTCTCCCTGTTTAATGTAGTCTCCACTGCTCTTGCTGTTTAATGAATTGTCCGCCACTCTCACTGTTTAATTAAGTCTCCGCCACTCTCACTGTTTAATGAAGGCACCAACGCTCTTGCTCTTTAATGAAGTCTCCGGCACTCTCACTGTTTTATTAAGTCTCCGCCACTCTCACTGTTTAATGAAGGCACCAACGCTCTTGCTCTTTAATGAAGTCTCCGGCACTCTCACTGTTTAATACTGTCTGCTCCGCTCTTGCTGTTTAATGAATTCTCCACTGCTCTTGCTGTTTAATGATGACTCCACCGCTCTTGCTGTTTAATGAAGTCTCCACCGCTCTTGTGTTTAATGAAGTCTCCATCGCCATTGCTCTTTAATGAAGTCTCCATCGCCATTGCTCTTTAATGAAGTCTCCACCGTTCTTGCTGTTTAATGAAGTCTCCTCCCATCATTGCTGTTTAATGAAGTCTCCACCGCTCTTGCTGTTTAATGAAGTCTCCACCGCTCTTGCGGTTAAATGAAGTCTCAATCACTCTCACTGTTTAATGACGTCTCCACCGATCTTTCGGGTTAATTAAATCTCCAAAGGACTTGCTGTTTAATGAAGTCTCCACCGCTCTTGCTGTTTAATGAAGTCTCCACCGCTCTTGCTGTTTAATGAAGTCTCCACCAATCTCACTGTTTAATGTAGTCTCCACCGCTCATGCTGTTTGCTGATGTCTCCACCGCTCTTGCAGTTTAATGAAGTCTCCACCAATCTCACTGTTTAATGAAGTCTCCACCGCTCTTGCTGTTTAATGAATTCTCCACCACTCTCACTGTTTAATGAAGGCTCCACCGCTCTTGCTGTTTAATGAAGTCTCCGCCACCCTCACTGTTTAATAATGTCTCCACCACTCTCACTGTTTCATGTAGTCTCCACCCCTCTTGCTGTTTAATGAAGTCTCCACCCCTCTTGCTGTTTGCTGAAGTCTCCACCGCTCTTGCTGTTTAATGAAGTCTCCACCGCTCTTGCTGTTTAATGAAGTCTCCACCGCTCCTGCTGCTTAATGAAGTCTCCAACACATTGCGGTTTAATGAAGTCTCCTCCACTCTCACTGTTTAATGAAGTCTCCACCGCTCTTGCAGTTTAATGAAATCTCCACCGACTTTGCTGTTTAATGAAGTCTCCACCGCTCTTGCGGTTTAATGAAGTCTCCACCACTCTCCCTGTTTAATGTAGTCTCCACTGCTCTTGCTGTTCAATGAATTGTCCGCCACTCTCACTGTTTAATTAAGTCTCCGCCACTCTCACTGTTTAATGAAGGCACCAACGCTCTTGCTCTTTAATGAAGTCTCCGGCACTCTCACTGTTTTATTAAGTCTCCGCCACTCTCACTGTTTAATGAAGGCACCAACGCTCTTGCTCTTTAATGAAGTCTCCGGCACTCTCACTGTTTAATACTGTCTGCTCCGCTCTTGCTGTTTAATGAATTCTCCACTGCTCTTGCTGTTTAATGATGACTCCACCGCTCTTGCTGTTTAATGAAGTCTCCACCGCTCTTGTTGTTTAATGAAGTCTCCATCGCCATTGCTCTTTAATGAAGTCTCCACCGTTCTTGCTGTTTAATGAAGTCTCCTCCCATCATTGCTGTTTAATGAAGTCTCCACCGCTCTTGCTGTTTAATGAAGTCTCCACCGCTCTTGCGGTTAAATGAAGTCTCAATCACTCTCACTGTTTAATGACGTCTCCACCGATCTTGCGGGTTAATTAAATCTCCAAAGGACTTGCTGTTTAATGAAGTCTCCACTGCTCTTGCTGTTTAATGAAGTCTCCACCGCTCTTGCTGTTTAATGAAGTCTCCACCAATCTCACTGTTTAATGTAGTCTCCACCGCTCATGCTGTTTGCTGATGTCTCCACCGCTCTTGCAGTTTAATGAAGTCTCCACCAATCTCACTGTTTAATGATTTCTCCACCGCTCTTGCTGTTTAATGAATTCTCCACCACTCTCACTGTTTAATGAAGGCTCCACCGCTCTTGCTGTTTAATGAAGTCTCCGCCACCCTCACTGTTTAATAATGTCTCCACCACTCTCACTGTTTCATGTAGTCTCCACCCCTCTTGCTGTTTAATGAAGTCTCCACCCCTCTTGCTGTTTAATGAAGTCTCCACCGCTCTTGCTGTTTAATGAAGTCTCATCCGCTCTTGCTGTTTATTGAATTATCCACCGCTCTTGCTGTTTAATGAAGTCTCCACCGTTCTTGCTGTTTATTGAAGTCTCCACTGCTCTTGCTGTTTAATGAAGTTTCCACCGCTCTTGCTCTTTAATGGAGTCTCCACCGCGTTGCTGTATAATGAAGTCTCCACCGCTCTTGCTGTATAATGAAGGCTCCACCACTTTCACTGTTTAATGTAGTCTGCAACGCTCTTGCTGTTTAATGAAGTCTGCGCCGCTATTGTTGTTTAATGAGGTCTCCACTGCTCTTGCGGTTTAATGAAGTCTCCACCGCTCTTGCTGTTTAATGAAGTCTCCACCATTCTTGCTGTTTAATGAAGGGTCCACTGCTCTTGCTGTTTAATGAAGTGTCCATTGCTCTTGCTGTTTAATGATGTCTCTACCGCTCTGGCTTTTTCCTGAAGTCTCCACCGCTCTTGCTGTTTAATGAAGGCTCCACCTCTCTTGCTGTTTAATGAAGGCTCCATCGCTCTTGCTGTTTAATGAAGGCTCCACCGCTCTTGCTGTTTAATGACGACTCCAACTCTCTTGCTGCTTAATGAAGGCTCCACAACTCCTGCTGTTTAATGAAGTTTTCACCGCTCTTTCTGTTTAATGACGTCTCCCCTGCTCGTGCTGTTTAATGAATTTTCCACCGCTCTTGTGTTTAATGAAGGCTCCACCGCTGTTCCTGTTTATTGAAGGCTCACCGCTCTTGCTGTTCAATGATGTCTCCACTGGTCTTGCTATTTAATTGCGTCCCAACCGCTCATGCTTTTTATTGAAGTCCCCACCGCTCTTGCTGTTCAGTGAAGTGTCCGCTGCTCTAACTGCTTAATGAAGTCTCCGCTACTCTTGCTGTTTAATGAAGGCTCCACTGCTCTTGCTGTTTAATGACGTCTCCACCGCTCTTGTTGTTTAATGAACTCTCCACCGCTCTTGCTGTTAAATTAAGTCTCCACCGCTCTTGCTGTTTAATGAAGTCTCCTCCGCTCTTGCTGTTTAATGAACTCTCCACCGCTCTTGCTGTTAAATGAAGTCTCCATCGCTCTTGCTGTTTAATGAAGTCTCCACCGCTCTTGCTGTTTAATGAAGTCTCCACCGCTCTTGCTGTTTAATGAAGTCTCCACCGCTCTCACTGTTTAATGAAGGCTCCACCGCACTTGCTGTTTAATGAAGGTTCCTCCGCTCCTGTTGTTTAATGAACTCACCACCTCTCTTGCGGTTTAATGAAGCCTACACCGCTCTTGCTGTTTAATGAAGTCTCCACTGCTCTTCCTTTTTTTCAATGAAGTCTCCAACACTCTTGCTGTTTAATGAGGTCTCCACCGCTCTTTCTGTTTAATGAAGTCTCCTCCCATCACTGCTGTTTGATGAAGTCTCCGCCGATCTTGCTGTTTAATGAAGACTCCACCTCTCTTGCAGTTTAATGAAGTCTCCATCACTCTCACTGTTTAATGAATCTCCACCGCTCTTGCTGTTTAATGAAGTCTCCACCTCTCTCACTGTTTAATGAAGGCTCCAACGCTCTTGCTCTTTAATGAAGGCTCCGCCACCCTCACTGTTTAATAAAGTCTCCGCCAATCTCACTGTTTCATGAAGGCTCCAACGCTCTTGCTCTTTAATGAAATCTCTGGCACTCTCACTGTTTAATAAAGTCTCCTGCATTCTTGCTGTTTAATGAAATCTCCACCGCTCTTGTTGTTTATTGAGGTCTCCACCGCTATTGCTGTTTAATGAAGTCTCCACCGTTCTTGCTGTTTAATGAAGTCTCCACCGCTCTTGCTGTTTAATGAAGTCTCCACCGCTCTTGCTGTTTAATGAAGTCTGCAACGCTCTTGCTGTTTAATGAAGTCTGCGCCGCTATTGTTGTTTAATGAAGTCTCCACTGCTCTAGCGGTTTAATGAAGTCTCCACTGCTCTTGCTGTTTAATGAAGTCTCCACCATTCTTGCTGTTTAATGAAGGGTCCACTGCTCTTGCTGTTTAATGAAGTCTCCATTGCTCTTGCTGTTTAATGATGTCTCCACCGCTCTGGATTTTTCCTGAAGCCTCCACCGCTCTTGCAGTTTAATGAAGTCTCCACCGCTCTTGCTGTTTAATTAAGTCTCCACCAGTTTTGTTGTTTAATGAAGTCTCCACCGCTCTTGCTTTTTAATGAAGTCTCCACCGCTCTTGCTGTTAAATGAAGTCTCCACCGCTCTTGCTGTTAAATGAAGTCTCCACCGCTCTTGTTGTTTAATGAAGTCTCCACCGCTCTTGCTTTTTAATGAAGTCTCCATCGCTCTTGCTGTTAAATGAAGTCTCCACCGCTCCTGCTGTTTAATGTTGTCTCCACCGCTCTTGCTGTTTAATGAAGTCTCCGCCACTCTCACTGTTTAATTAAGTCTCCGCCACTCTCACTGTTTAATGAAGGCACCAACGCTCTTGCTCTTTAATGAAGTCTCCAGCACTCTCACTGCTTAATAATATCTGCTCCGCTCTTGCTGTTTAATGAAGACTCCAAAGCTCTTGCTGTTGAATGAAGTCTCCACCGGTCTTGTTGTTTATTGAGGTCTCCACTCCTTTTCCTGTTTAATGAAGTCTCCACCGCTCTTGCTGTTTAATGAAGTCTCCACCACTATTGTTGTTTAATGAAGTCTCTACCGCTCTTGCTTTTTAATGAAGTCTCCACCGCACTTGCTATTTAATGAAGTCTCCACCGCTCTTGCTGTTTAATGACAGCACCACCGCTCTTGCTTTTTAATGAAGTCTCCACCGCTCTTGCTGTTTAATGAAGACTCCAACGCTTTGCAGTTTTATGAAGTCTCCATCACTCTCACTGTTTAATGAAGTCTCCAACGATCTGGCAGTTTAATGAAATCTCCACCTACTTTGCTGTTTAATGAAGTCTCCTCTGCTCTTGCTGTTTATTGAAGTCTACACCACTCTCACTGTTTAATGCATTCTCCACCGCTCTTGCTGTTTCATGAAGTCTCCATCGCTCTTGCGGTTTAATGAAGTCTCCACCACTCCCACTGTTTAATGTAGTCTCCACCGCTCTTGCTGTTTAATGAAGTCTCTGCCACTCTCACTGTTTAATTAAGTCTCCGCCACTCTCACTGTTTAATGAAGTGACCAACGCTCTTGTTCTTTAATGAAGTCTCCAGTACTCTCACTGCTTAATAATATCTGCTCCGCTCTTGCTGTTTAATGAAGTCTCCAAAGCTCTTGCTGTTGAATGAAGTCTCCACCGGTCTTGTTGTTTATTGAGGTCTCCACTGCTATTCCTGTTTAATGAAGTCTCCACCGCTCTTGCTGTTTAATGAAGTCTCCACCACTATTGTTGTTTAATGAAGTCTCTACCGCTCTTGCTTTTTAATGAAGTCTCCACCGCTCTTGCTGTTTAATGAAGACTCCAACGCTTTGCAGTTTAATGAAGTCTCCATCACTCTCACTGTTTAATGAAGTCTCCACCGATCTGGCGGTTTAATGAAATCTCCACCGAATTTGCTGTTTAATGATGTCTCCTCCACTCTTGCTGTTTAATGAAGTCTCCATCACTCGCACTGTTTAATGAAGTCTTCAACGATCTGGCAGTTTAATGAAATCTCCACCGACTTTGCTGTTTAATGAAGTCTCCTCTGCTCTTGCTGTTTAATGAAGTCTCCACCACTCTCACTGTTTAATGTCGTCTCCACCGCTCTTGCTGTATAATGAAGTCTCCGCCACTCTCACTGTTTAATTAAGTCTCCGCCACTCTCACTGTTTAATGAAGTGACCAACGCTCTTGCTCTTTAATGAAGTCTCCTGCACTCTCACTGCTTAATAATGTCTGCTCCGCTCTTGCTGTTTAATGAATTCTCCAATGCTCTTGCTGTTTAATGAAGTCTCCAACGGTCTTGTTGTTTATTGAGGTCTCCACTGTTTTTGCTGTTTAATGAAGTCTCCACCGCTCTTGTTGTTTAATGAAGTCTCCACCGCTCTTGCTGTTTAATGCAGTCTCCACCGCTCTTGCTGTTTAATGAAGTCTCCACCGCTTTTGCTGTTTAATGAAGGCTCCACCGCTCTTGTTCTTTAATGATGTCTCCACCGCTCTTGTTGCTTATTGAAGTCTCCACCGCTCATGCTGTTTAATGAAGTCTCCACCGCTCTTGCTGTTTAGTGAAGTCTCCACCGCTTTTGCTGTTTAATGAAGGCTCCACCGCTCTTGTTGTTTAATGAAGTCTCCACCGCTCTTGCTGTTTAATGAAGTCTCCAACGCTTTGCGGTTTTATGAAGTCTCCATCACTCTCACTTTTTAATGAAGTCTCCACCGATCTGGCGGTTTAATGAAATCTCCACCGACTTTGCTGTTTAAAGAAGTCTCCTCCGCTCTTGCTGTTTAATGAAGTCTACCGCACTCTCACTGTTAAATGAAGTCTCCTCCACTCCTGCTGTTTCCTGAAGTCTCCATCGCACTTGCGGTTTAATGAAGACTCCACCACTCTCACTGTTTAATGTAGTCTCCACCGCTCTTGTTGTTTCAGAAGTCTCCGCCACTCTCACTGTTTAATTAAGTCTCCGCCACTCTCACTGTTTAATAAATGCTAAAACGCTCTTGTTCTTTAATGAAGTCTCCGGCACTCGCACTGTTTAATAATGTCTCCTCCGCTCTTGCTGTTTAATGAATTCTCCACTGCTCTTGCTGTTTAATGAAGACTCCACCGCTCTTGCTGTTTAATGAAGTCTCCACCGCTCTTGTTGTTTAATGAAGTCTCCACTGCTCTTGCTGTTTAATGAAGTCTCCTCCCATCATTGCTGTTTAATGAAGTCTCCACCGCTCATGCGGTTTAATAAAGTCTCAATCACTTTCGCTGTTTAATGAAGTCTCCACCGATCTTGCGGATTAATGAAATCTTCACCGGAGCTGCTGTTTAGTGAAGTCTCCACCGCTCTTGCTGTTTAATGAAGTCTCCACCACTCTCCCTGTTTAATGAAGTCACCAACGCTCTTGCTGTTTATTGAAGTCTCCACCGCTCTTGCTGTTTGCTGAAGTCTCCACCGTTCTTGCTGTTTAATGAAGTCTCCACCGCTCTTGCTGTTTAATGAATTCTCCAACACTCTCAGTGTTTAATGAAGGCTCCACCGCTCTTGCTGTTTAATGAAGTCTCCGCTACACTCACTGTTTAATAATTTCTCCACCACTCTCACTGTTTAATGTATCCTCCACTGCTCTAGCTGTTTAATGAAGACTCCACTGCTCTTGCGTTTTAATGAAGTCTCCACCACTCTTGTTGTTTAATGAAGTCTCCGCTGCTCTTGCTGTTTAATGAAGTGTCCACCTCTCTTGCTATTTATTGAAGTCTCCACCGCTCTTGCTGTTTAATGAAGTCTCCACCGCACTTGCTGTTTAACGAAGTCTCCACCGCTCTTGCTGTTTAATGAAGTCTCCACCGCTTTTACTGTTTAATGAAGTCTCCACCACTATTGTTGTTTAATGAAGTCTCCACCGCTCTTGCTTCTTAATGAAGTCTCCACCGCTCTTGCTGTTAAATGAAGTCTCCACCGCTCTTGTTGTTTAATGAAGTCTTGACCGCTCTTGCTTTTTAATGAAGTCTCCATCGCTCTTGCTGTTAAATGAATTCTCCACCGCTCCTGCTGTTTAATGAAGTCTCCAATACTTTGCGGTTTAATGAAGTCTCCATCACTCTCACTGGTTAATGAAGTCTCCAACGATCTGGCAGTTTAATGAAATCTCCACCGACTTTGCTGTTTAATGAAGTCTCCTCTGCTCTTGCTGTTTAATGAAGTCTACACCACTCTCACTGTTTAATGCAGTCTCCACCGCTCTTGCCGTTTCCTGAAGTCACCACTGCACTTGCGGTTTAATGAAGTCTCCAAAACTCTCCCTATTTAATGAAGTCTCCACTGCTCTTGCTGTTTAATGAATTCTCCGCCACTCTCACTGTTTAATTAAGTCTCCGCCACTCTCACTGTTTAATGATGGCACCAACGCTCTTGGTCTTGAATGAAGTCTCCGGCACTCTCACTGTTTAATAATGTATGCTCCGCTCATGCTGTTAAATGAATTTTTCACTGCTCTTGCTGTTTAATGATGACTCCACCGCTCTTGCTGTTTAATGAAGTCTCCACCGCTCTTGTTGTTTAATGAAGTCTCCACTGCTCTTGTTGTTTATTGAGGACTCCACCACTTTTGTTGTTTAATGAAGTCTCCATCGCTATTGCTCTTTAATGATGTTTCCACCGATCTGGCCGTTTAATGAAGTCTCCACTGTTCTTGCTGTTTAATGAAGTCTTCACCGCTCTTGCTGTTTAATGAAGTCTCCACCGCTCTTGCGGTTAAATGAAGTCTCAATCACTCTCACTGTTTAATGAAGTCTCCACCGCTCTTGCTGTTTAATTAAGTCTCCAACACTCTCACTGTTTAATGAAGTCTCCACCGCTTTTGCTGTTTAATGATGTCTCCACCGCTCTTGCTGTTTGCTGTAGTCTCCACCGCTCTTGCGGTTTAATGAAGTCTCCACCAATCTAACTGTTTAATGTAGTCTCCACCGCTCTTGCTGTTTAATGAAGTCTCCACCTCTCTTGCTGTTTAATGAAGTCTCCACTGCTCTTGCTGTTTAATGAAGTCTCCACCGCTCTTGCTTTTTAATGAAGTCTCCGCCGCTCTTGCTGTTTAATGAAGGCTCCACCGCTCTTGCTGTTTAATGAAGGCTCCACCGCACTTGCTGTTTAACGAAGTCTCCAACGCTCTTGCTGTTCAATGAAATCTCCACCGCTCTTGTTGTTTAATAAAGTCTCCAATGCTCTTGCTGTTAAAGGAAGTCTCCACCGGTCTCACTTTTTAATGTAGTCTCCACCGCTCCTGCTGTTTAATGAAGTCTCCACCACTCTTGCTATTTAATGAATTCTCCAGCACTCTCACTGTTTAATGAAGGTTCCACCGCTTTTGCTGTTTAATGAAGTCTCCGCCACGCTCACTGTTAAATAATTTCTCCACCACTCTCACTGTTTAATGTAGTCTCCACTGCTCTTGCTGTTTAATGAAGACTCCACTGCTCTTGCTGTTTAATGAAGTCTCCACCGCTCTTATTGTTTAATGAAGTCTCCACCGCTCTTGCTTTTTAATGAAGTCTCCACCGCTCTTGCTGTTAAATGAAGTCTCCACCGCTCTTGCTGATTAATTAAGTCTCCACCGCTCTTGCTTTTTAATGAAGTCTCCACCGCACTTGCTGTTTAATGAAGTCTCCACCACTCTCACTGTTTAATGAAGTCTCCAACGGTCTTGCGGTTTAATGAAGTCTCCACCAATCTCACTGTTTAACATAGTCTCCATCGCTCTTGCTGTTTAATGAAGACTCTACTGCTCTTGCTGTTTAATGAAGTCTCCACCGCTCTTGTTGTTTAATGAAGTCTCCACTGCTCTTGCTGTTTAATGAAGTCTCCTCCCATCATTGCTGTTTAATGAAGTCTCCACCGCTCATGCGGTTTAATAAAGTCTCAATCACTTTCGCTGTTTAATGAAGTCTCCACCGATCTTGCGGATTAATGAAATCTTCACCGGAGCTGCTGTTTAGTGAAGTCTCCACCGCTCTTGCTGTTTAATGAAGTCTCCACCACTCTCCCTGTTTAATGAAGTCACCACCGCTCTTGCTGTTTATTGAAGTCTCCACCGCTCTTGCTGTTTGCTGAAGTCTCCACCGTTCTTGCTGTTTAATGAAGTCTCCACCGCTCTTGCTGTTTAATGAATTCTCCAACACTCTCAGTGTTTAATGAAGGCTCCACCGCTCTTGCTGTTTAATGAAGTCTCCGCTACACTCACTGTTTAATAATTTCTCCACCACTCTCACTGTTTAATGTATCCTCCACTGCTCTAGCTGTTTAATGAAGACTCCACTGCTCTTGCTGTTTAATGAAGTCTCCACCACTCTTGTTGTTTAATGAAGTCTCCGCTGCTCTTGCTGTTTAATGAAGTGTCCACCTCTCTTGCTATTTATTGAAGTCTCCACCGCTCTTGCTGTTTAATGAAGTCTCCACCGCACTTGCTGTTTAACGAAGTCTCCACCGCTCTTGCTGTTTAATGAAGTCTCCACCGCTTTTACTGTTTAATGAAGTCTCCACCACTATTGTTGTTTAATGAAGTCTCCACCGCTCTTGCTTTTTAATGAAGTCTCCACCGCTCTTGCTGTTAAATGAAGTCTCCACCGCTCTTGTTGTTTAATGAAGTCTTGACCGCTCTTGCTTTTTAATGAAGTCTCCATCGCTCTTGCTGTTAAATGAATTCTCCACCGCTCCTGCTGTTTAATGAAGTCTCCAATACTTTGCGGTTTAATGAAGTCTCCATCACTCTCACTGGTTAATGAAGTCTCCAACGATCTGGCAGTTTAATGAAATCTCCACCGACTTTGCTGTTTAATGAAGTCTCCTCTGCTCTTGCTGTTTAATGAAGTCTACACCACTCTCACTGTTTAATGCAGTCTCCACCGCTCTTGCCGTTTCCTGAAGTCACCACTGCACTTGCGGTTTAATGAAGTCTCCAAAACTCTCCCTATTTAATGAAGTCTCCACTGCTCTTGCTGTTTAATGAATTCTCCGCCACTCTCACTGTTTAATTAAGTCTCCGCCACTCTCACTGTTTAATGATGGCACCAACGCTCTTGGTCTTGAATGAAGTCTCCGGCACTCTCACTGTTTAATAATGTATGCTCCGCTCATGCTGTTAAATGAATTTTTCACTGCTCTTGCTGTTTAATGATGACTCCACCGCTCTTGCTGTTTAATGAAGTCTCCACCGCTCTTGTTGTTTAATGAAGTCTCCACTGCTCTTGTTGTTTATTGAGGACTCCACCACTTTTGTTGTTTAATGAAGTCTCCATCGCTATTGCTCTTTAATGATGTTTCCACCGATCTGGCCGTTTAATGAAGTCTCCACTGTTCTTGCTGTTTAATGAAGTCTTCACCGCTCTTGCTGTTTAATGAAGTCTCCACCGCTCTTGCGGTTAAATGAAGTCTCAATCACTCTCACTGTTTAATGAAGTCTCCACCGCTCTTGCTGTTTAATTAAGTCTCCAACACTCTCACTGTTTAATGAAGTCTCCACCGCTTTTGCTGTTTAATGATGTCTCCACCGCTCTTGCTGTTTGCTGTAGTCTCCACCGCTCTTGCGGTTTAATGAAGTCTCCACCAATCTAACTGTTTAATGTAGTCTCCACCGCTCTTGCTGTTTAATGAAGTCTCCACCTCTCTTGCTGTTTAATGAAGTCTCCACTGCTCTTGCTGTTTAATGAAGTCTCCACCGCTCTTGCTTTTTAATGAAGTCTCCGCCGCTCTTGCTGTTTAATGAAGGCTCCACCGCTCTTGCTGTTTAATGAAGGCTCCACCGCACTTGCTGTTTAACGAAGTCTCCAACGCTCTTGCTGTTCAATGAAATCTCCACCGCTCTTGTTGTTTAATAAAGTCTCCAATGCTCTTGCTGTTAAAGGAAGTCTCCACCGGTCTCACTTTTTAATGTAGTCTCCACCGCTCCTGCTGTTTAATGAAGTCTCCACCACTCTTGCTATTTAATGAATTCTCCAGCACTCTCACTGTTTAATGAAGGTTCCACCGCTTTTGCTGTTTAATGAAGTCTCCGCCACGCTCACTGTTAAATAATTTCTCCACCACTCTCACTGTTTAATGTAGTCTCCACTGCTCTTGCTGTTTAATGAAGACTCCACTGCTCTTGCTGTTTAATGAAGTCTCCACCGCTCTTATTGTTTAATGAAGTCTCCACCGCTCTTGCTTTTTAATGAAGTCTCCACCGCTCTTGCTGTTAAATGAAGTCTCCACCGCTCTTGCTGATTAATTAAGTCTCCACCGCTCTTGCTTTTTAATGAAGTCTCCACCGCACTTGCTGTTTAATGAAGTCTCCACCACTCTCACTGTTTAATGAAGTCTCCAACGGTCTTGCGGTTTAATGAAGTCTCCACCAATCTCACTGTTTAACATAGTCTCCATCGCTCTTGCTGTTTAATGAAGACTCTACTGCTCTTGCTGTTTAATGAAGTCTCCACCGCTCTTGTTGTTTAATGAAGTCTCCACTGCTCTTGCTGTTTAATGAAGTCTCCTCCCATCATTGCTGTTTAATGAAGTCTCCACCGCTCATGCGGTTTAATAAAGTCTCAATCACTTTCGCTGTTTAATGAAGTCTCCACCGATCTTGCGGATTAATGAAATCTTCACCGGAGCTGCTGTTTAGTGAAGTCTCCACCGCTCTTGCTGTTTAATGAAGTCTCCACCACTCTCCCTGTTTAATGAAGTCACCACCGCTCTTGCTGTTTATTGAAGTCTCCACCGCTCTTGCTGTTTGCTGAAGTCTCCACCGTTCTTGCTGTTTAATGAAGTCTCCACCGCTCTTGCTGTTTAATGAATTCTCCAACACTCTCAGTGTTTAATGAAGGCTCCACCGCTCTTGCTGTTTAATGAAGTCTCCGCTACACTCACTGTTTAATAATTTCTCCACCACTCTCACTGTTTAATGTATCCTCCACTGCTCTAGCTGTTTAATGAAGACTCCACTGCTCTTGCTGTTTAATGAAGTCTCCACCACTCTTGTTGTTTAATGAAGTCTCCGCTGCTCTTGCTGTTTAATGAAGTGTCCACCTCTCTTGCTATTTATTGAAGTCTCCACCGCTCTTGCTGTTTAATGAAGTCTCCACCGCACTTGCTGTTTAACGAAGTCTCCACCGCTCTTGCTGTTTAATGAAGTCTCCACCGCTTTTACTGTTTAATGAAGTCTCCACCACTATTGTTGTTTAATGAAGTCTCCACCGCTCTTGCTTTTTAATGAAGTCTCCACCGCTCTTGCTGTTAAATGAAGTCTCCACCGCTCTTGTTGTTTAATGAAGTCTTGACCGCTCTTGCTTTTTAATGAAGTCTCCATCGCTCTTGCTGTTAAATGAATTCTCCACCGCTCCTGCTGTTTAATGAAGTCTCCAATACTTTGCGGTTTAATGAAGTCTCCATCACTCTCACTGGTTAATGAAGTCTCCAACGATCTGGCAGTTTAATGAAATCTCCACCGACTTTGCTGTTTAATGAAGTCTCCTCTGCTCTTGCTGTTTAATGAAGTCTACACCACTCTCACTGTTTAATGCAGTCTCCACCGCTCTTGCCGTTTCCTGAAGTCACCACTGCACTTGCGGTTTAATGAAGTCTCCAAAACTCTCCCTATTTAATGAAGTCTCCACTGCTCTTGCTGTTTAATGAATTCTCCGCCACTCTCACTGTTTAATTAAGTCTCCGCCACTCTCACTGTTTAATGATGGCACCAACGCTCTTGGTCTTGAATGAAGTCTCCGGCACTCTCACTGTTTAATAATGTATGCTCCGCTCATGCTGTTAAATGAATTTTTCACTGCTCTTGCTGTTTAATGATGACTCCACCGCTCTTGCTGTTTAATGAAGTCTCCACCGCTCTTGTTGTTTAATGAAGTCTCCACTGCTCTTGTTGTTTATTGAGGACTCCACCACTTTTGTTGTTTAATGAAGTCTCCATCGCTATTGCTCTTTAATGATGTTTCCACCGATCTGGCCGTTTAATGAAGTCTCCACTGTTCTTGCTGTTTAATGAAGTCTTCACCGCTCTTGCTGTTTAATGAAGTCTCCACCGCTCTTGCGGTTAAATGAAGTCTCAATCACTCTCACTGTTTAATGAAGTCTCCACCGCTCTTGCTGTTTAATTAAGTCTCCAACACTCTCACTGTTTAATGAAGTCTCCACCGCTTTTGCTGTTTAATGATGTCTCCACCGCTCTTGCTGTTTGCTGTAGTCTCCACCGCTCTTGCGGTTTAATGAAGTCTCCACCAATCTAACTGTTTAATGTAGTCTCCACCGCTCTTGCTGTTTAATGAAGTCTCCACCTCTCTTGCTGTTTAATGAAGTCTCCACTGCTCTTGCTGTTTAATGAAGTCTCCACCGCTCTTGCTTTTTAATGAAGTCTCCGCCGCTCTTGCTGTTTAATGAAGGCTCCACCGCTCTTGCTGTTTAATGAAGGCTCCACCGCACTTGCTGTTTAACGAAGTCTCCAACGCTCTTGCTGTTCAATGAAATCTCCACCGCTCTTGCTGTTTAATGAATTCTCCAACACTCTCAGTGTTTAATGAAGGCTCCACCGCTCTTGCTGTTTAATGAAGTCTCCGCTACACTCACTGTTTAATAATTTCTCCACCACTCTCACTGTTTAATGTATCCTCCACTGCTCTAGCTGTTTAATGAAGACTCCACTGCTCTTGCTGTTTAATGAAGTCTCCACCGCTCTTGCTTTTTAATGAAGTCTCCACCGCACTTGCGGTTTAATGAAGTCTCCACCAATCTCACTGTTTAACATAGTCTCCATCGCTCTTGCTGTTTAATGAAGACTCTACTGCTCTTGCTGTTTAATGAAGGCTCCACCGCTCTTGCTGTTTAATGAAGTCTCCACCGCTTTTGCTGTTTAATGAAGTCTCCACCACTCTTGCTGTTTAATGAAGTCTCCACCACTCTTGTTGTTTAATGAAGTCTCCACCGCTCTTGCTATTTAACGAAGTCTCCGCGGCTCTTGCTGTTTAATGAATTCTCCACTGCTCTTGCTGTTTTATGAAGTCTCCATCGCTCTTGCTCTTTAATGATGTCTCCACTATTCTTGCTGTTTAATGAAATCCCCACCGATCTTGCTGTTTAATGAAGTCTCCACCGCTCTTGCTGTTTAATGAAGTCTCCTCCCATCATTGCTGTTTAATGAATTCTTAATTACTCTCACTGTTTAATGAAGTCTCCTCTGATCCTGTGGGTTAATGAAATCTCCACCGGAATTGCTGTTTAATGAAGACTCCACCGCTCTTGCTGTTCAATGAAGTCTCCACCACTCTGACTGTTTAATGAAGTCTCCACCACTCTTGCTGTTTAATGATGTCTACACCACTCTTGCTGTTTGCTGAAGTCTCCACCGCTCTTGCTGTTTAATGAAGTCTCCACCAATCTCAATGTTTAATGTAGTCTCCACCGCTCCTGCTGTTTAATGAGGTCTCCACCGCTCTTGCTGTTCAATGAAGTCTCCACCATTCAGATTGTTTAATGTAGTCTCCACCGCTCTTGCTGTTTAATGATGTCTACACCACTCTTGCTGTTTGCTGAAGTCTCCACCGCTCTTGCGGTTTAATGAAGTCTCCACCAATCTCACTGTTTAATGTAGTCTCCACCGCTCCTACTGTTTAATGAAGTCTCCACCACTCTTGTTGTTTAATGAAGTCTCCACCGCTCTCACTGTTTAACGAAGTCTCCGCCGTTCTTGCGGTTTAAAGAAGTGTCCACCGGTCTCAGTTTTTAATGTAGTCTCCACCGCTCTTGCTGTTTAATGAAGTCTCCACCGCTTTGCTGTTTAATGAAGTCTACACCGCTCTTGCTGTTTAATGAAGTCTCCACTGCTCTTGCTGTGTTTAATGAAGTCTCCAACACTCTTGCTGTTTAATGAGGTCTCCACCGCTCTTTCTGTTTCATGAAGTCTCCTCCGACCATTGCTGTTTAATGAAGTCTCCGCCACTCTTGCTGTTTAATGAAGACTCCACCGCTCTTGCGGTTTAATAAAGTCTCCACCACTCTCACTGTTTAATGAAGTCTCCACCGATCTTGCGTTTTAATGAAATCTCCACAGCTCTTGCTGTTTAATGAAGTCTCCACCGCTCTTGCTGTTTAATGCAGTCTCCACCACTCTCACTGTTTAAGTAGTCTCCACCACTCTTGCTGTTTAATGAAGTCTCCAGCACTCTCACTGTTTAATGAAGACTCCGCCACCCTCTCTGTTTAATAAAGTCTCCGCCAATATCACTGTTTAATTCAGGCTCCAACGCTCTTGCTCTTTAATAAAGTCTCCGGCACTCTCATTGTTTAATAAAGTCTCCTCCGCTCTTGCTGTTTAATGAAATCTCCACCGCTCTTGTTGTTTAATGAAGTCTCCACCACTCTTGCTATTTATTGAGGTCTCCACCGCTTTTGCTGTTTAATGAAGTCTCCATCGTACTTGCTCTTTAATGAAGTCTCCACCACTCTTGCTGTATAATGATGTCTCCACCACTCTTTTTGTTTAATGAAGTCTCCACCACTCTTGTTGTTTAATGCAGTCTCCACCGCTCTTGCTGTTTAATGATGTCTCCAACACTCTTGTTGCTTAATGAAGTCTCCACTGCTCTTGCTGTTTAATGAAGTCTCCACCACTCTTGCTGTTTAATGAAGTCTCCTTTGCTCTTACTGGTTCCTGAAGTCTCCACCGCTCTTGTGGTTTAATGAAGTCTCCACCACTCTCACCGTTTAATGTAGTCTCCACCGCTCTTGCGGTTTAATGAAGTCTCCACCGCTCTCACTGTTTAATGAAGTCTCCGCCGCTCTTGCTATTTAACGAAGTCTCCGCTGCTCTTGCTGTTTAATGAAGTCTCCGCCGCACTTGCTGTTTAATGAAGTCTCCACCATTTTTGCAGTTAAAAGAAGTGTCCACCGGTCTCACTTATAATGTCGTCTCCACCGCTCTTGCTGTTTAATGACGTCTCCATCACTCTCCCTGTTTAATGAAGGCTCCACTGCTCTTACTGTTTAATGAAGTCTACACCGCTCTTGCTGTTTAATGACGTCTCCATCACTCTCCCTGTTTAATGAAGGCTCCACTGCTCTTGCTGTTTAATGAAGTCTCCACCGCTCTTGCTGTTTAATGAAGTCTCCTCCCATCATTGCTGTTTAATGAAGTCTTAATTACTCTCACTGTTTAACGAAGTCTCCTCTGAATCTGCGGGTTAATGAAATCTCAACCGGAATTGCTGTTTAATGAAGTCTCCACCGCTCTTGCTGTTCAATGATGTCTCCACCACTCTGACTGTTTAATGAAGTCTCCACCACTCTTGCTGTTTAATGATGTCTACACCACTCTTGCTGTTTGCTGAAGTCTCCACCGCTCTTGCTGTTTAATGAAGTCTCCACCAATCTCACTGTTTAATGTAGTCTCCACCGCTCCTGCTGTTTAATGAGGTCTCCACCGCTCTTGCTGTTCAATGAAGTCTCCACCATTCAGATTGTTTAATGTAGTCTCCACCGCTCTTGCTGTTTAATGATGTCTACACCACTCTTGCTGTTTGCTGAAGTCTCCACCGCTCTTGCGGTTTAATGAAGTCTCCACCAATCTCACTGTTTAATGTAGTCTCCACCGCTCCTGCTGTTTCATTAAGTCTCCACCACTCTTGTTGTTTAATGAAGTCTCCACCGCTCTCACTGTTTAATGAAGTCTCCGGCGCTCTTGCTCTTTAACGAAGTCTCCGCCGTTCTTGTGGTTTAAAGAAGTGTCCACCGGTCTCAGTTTTTAATGTAGTCTCCACCGCTCTTGCTGTTTAATGAAGTCTCCACTGCTCTTGCTGTGTTTAATGAAGTCTCCAACACTCTTGCTGTTTAATGAGGTCTCCACCGCTCTTTCTGTTTCATGAAGTCTCCTCCGATCATTGCTGTTTAATGAAGTCTCCGCCACTCTTGCTGTTTAATGAAGACTCCACCGCTCTTGCGGTTTAATGAAGTCTCCACCACTCTCACTGTTTAATGAAGTCTCCACCCATCTTGCGTTTTAATGAAATCTCCACAGCTCTTGCTGTTTAATGAAGTCTCCACCGCTCTTGCTGTTTAATGAAGTCTCCACCACTCTCACTGTTTAAGTAGTCTCCACCACTCTTGCTGTTTAATGAAGTCTCCAGCACTCTCACTGTTTAATGAAGACTCCGCCACCCTCTCTGTTTAATAAAGTCTCTGCCAATCTCACTGTTTAATTCAGGCTCCAACGCTCTTGCTCTTTAATAAAGTCTCCGGCACTCTCATTGTTTAATAAAGTCTCCTCCGCTCTTGTTGTTTAATGAAGTCTCCACTGCTCTTGCTGTTTAATGAAGTCTCCACCACTCTTGCTGTTTAATGAAGTCTCCTTTGCTCTTACTGGTTCCTGAAGTCTCCACCGCTCTTGTGGTTTAATGAAGTCTCCACCACTCTCACCGTTTAATGTAGTCTCCACCGCTCTTGCGGTTTAATGAAGTCTCCACCGCTCTCACTGTTTAATGAAGTCTCCGCCGCTCTTGCTATTTAACGAAGTCTCCGCTGCTCTTGCTGTTTAATGAAGTCTCCGCCGCACTTGCTGTTTAATGAAGTCTCCACCATTTTTGCAGTTAAAAGAAGTGTCCACCGGTCTCACTTATAATGTCGTCTCCACCGCTCTTGCTGTTTAATGACGTCTCCATCACTCTCCCTGTTTAATGAAGGCTCCACTGCTCTTACTGTTTAATGAAGTCTACACCGCTCTTGCTGTTTAATGACGTCTCCATCACTCTCCCTGTTTAATGAAGGCTCCACTGCTCTTGCTGTTTAATGAAGTCTCCACCGCTCTTGCTGTTTAATGAAGTCTCCTCCCATCATTGCTGTTTAATGAAGTCTTAATTACTCTCACTGTTTAACGAAGTCTCCTCTGAATCTGCGGGTTAATGAAATCTCAACCGGAATTGCTGTTTAATGAAGTCTCCACCGCTCTTGCTGTTCAATGATGTCTCCACCACTCTGACTGTTTAATGAAGTCTCCACCACTCTTGCTGTTTAATGATGTCTACACCACTCTTGCTGTTTGCTGAAGTCTCCACCGCTCTTGCTGTTTAATGAAGTCTCCACCAATCTCACTGTTTAATGTAGTCTCCACCGCTCCTGCTGTTTAATGAGGTCTCCACCGCTCTTGCTGTTCAATGAAGTCTCCACCATTCAGATTGTTTAATGTAGTCTCCACCGCTCTTGCTGTTTAATGATGTCTACACCACTCTTGCTGTTTGCTGAAGTCTCCACCGCTCTTGCGGTTTAATGAAGTCTCCACCAATCTCACTGTTTAATGTAGTCTCCACCGCTCCTGCTGTTTCATTAAGTCTCCACCACTCTTGTTGTTTAATGAAGTCTCCACCGCTCTCACTGTTTAATGAAGTCTCCGGCGCTCTTGCTCTTTAACGAAGTCTCCGCCGTTCTTGTGGTTTAAAGAAGTGTCCACCGGTCTCAGTTTTTAATGTAGTCTCCACCGCTCTTGCTGTTTAATGAAGTCTCCACTGCTCTTGCTGTGTTTAATGAAGTCTCCAACACTCTTGCTGTTTAATGAGGTCTCCACCGCTCTTTCTGTTTCATGAAGTCTCCTCCGATCATTGCTGTTTAATGAAGTCTCCGCCACTCTTGCTGTTTAATGAAGACTCCACCGCTCTTGCGGTTTAATGAAGTCTCCACCACTCTCACTGTTTAATGAAGTCTCCACCCATCTTGCGTTTTAATGAAATCTCCACAGCTCTTGCTGTTTAATGAAGTCTCCACCGCTCTTGCTGTTTAATGAAGTCTCCACCACTCTCACTGTTTAAGTAGTCTCCACCACTCTTGCTGTTTAATGAAGTCTCCAGCACTCTCACTGTTTAATGAAGACTCCGCCACCCTCTCTGTTTAATAAAGTCTCTGCCAATCTCACTGTTTAATTCAGGCTCCAACGCTCTTGCTCTTTAATAAAGTCTCCGGCACTCTCATTGTTTAATAAAGTCTCCTCCGCTCTTGCTGTTTAATGAAATCTCCACCGCTCCTGCTGTTTAATGAAGTCTCCACCACTCTTGTTGTTTAATGAAGTCTCCACCGCTCTCGCTGTTTAATGAAGTCTCCGGCGCTCTTGCTCTTTAACGAAGTCTCCGCCGTTCTTGCGGTTTAAAGAAGTGTCCACCGGTCTCAGTTTTTAATGTAGTCTCCACCGCTCTTGCTGTTTAATGAAGTCTCCACCGCTTTGCTGTCTAATGAAGTCTACACCGCTCTTGCTGTTTAATGAAGTCTCCACTGCTCTTGCTGTGTTTAATGAAGTCTCCAACACTCTTGCTGTTTAATGATGTCTCCACCGCTCTTTCTGTTTCATGAAGTCTCCTCCGATCATTGCTGTTTAATGAAGTCTCCGCCACTCTTGCTGTTTAATGAAGACTCCACCGCTCTTGCTGTTTAATGAAGTCTCCACCACTCTCACTGTTTAATGAAGTCTCCACCGATCTTGCGTTTTAATGAAATCTCCACCGCTCTTGCTGTTTAATGAAGTCTCCACCACTCTTGCTGTTTAATTAAGTCTCCTTTTCTCTTACTGGTTCCTGAAGTCTCCACCGCTCTTGTGGTTTAATGAAGTCTCCATCGTACTTGCTCTTTAATGAAGTCTCCACCACTCTTGCTGTTTAATGCAGTCTCCACCGCTCTTGCTGTTTAATGATGTCTCCACCGCTCTTGTTGTTTAATGAAGTCTCCACCGCTCTTGCTGAATTCTCCAACGCTCTTGCTGTTTAATGAAGTCTCCACCCCTCTCACTGATTAAAGAAGGCTCCAAAGGTCTTGCTCTTTAAGAAGACTCCGCCACCCTCACTGTTTAATAAAGACTCCGCCACTCTCACTGTTTAATGTAGTCTCCACTGCTCTTGCTGTTTATTGAAGGCTCCACCGCAATTGCTGTTTAATGAAGTCTCCACCGCTCTTGCTGTTTAATGAAGTCTCCACCGCTCTTGTTGTTTAATGAAGTCTCCACCACTCTTGCTTTTTAATGAAGTCTCCACCGCTCTTGCTGTTAAATGAAGTCTCCACCACTCTGATTGTTTAATGTAGTCTCCACCGCTCTTGCTGTTTAGTGATGTCTACACCACTCTTGCTGTTTGCTGAAGTCTCCACCGCTCTTGCGGTTTAATGAAGTCTCCACCAATCTCACTGTTTAATGTAGTCTCCATCGCTCCTGCTGTTTAATGAAGTCTCCACCACTCTTGTTGTTTAATGAAGTCTCCACCGCTCTCACTGTTTAATGAAGTCTCCGGCGCTCTTGCTCTTTAACGAAGTCTCCGCCGTTCTTGCGGTTTAAAGAAGTGTCCACCGGTCTCAGTTTTTAATGTAGTCTCCACCGCTCTTGCTGTTTAATGAAGTCTCCACCGCTTTACTGTTTAATGAAGTCTACACCGCTCTTGCTGTTTAATGAAGTCTCCACCAATCTCACTGTTTAATGTAGTCTCCACCGCTCCTGCTGTTTAATGAGGTCTCCACCGCTCTTGGTGTTCAATGAAGTCTCCACCATTCAGATTGTTTAATGTAGTCTCCACCGCTCTTGCTGTTTAATGATGTCTACACCACTCTTGCTGTTTGCTGAAGTCTCCACCGCTCTTGCGGTTTAATGAAGTCTCCACCAATCTCACTGTTTAATGTAGTCTCCACCGCTCCTGCTGTTTCATGAAGTCTCCACCACTCTTGTTGTTTAATGAAGTCTCCACCGCTCTCACTGTTTAATGAAGTCCACGGCGCTCTTGCTCTTTAACGAAGTCTCCGCCGTTCTTGCGGTTTAAAGAAGTGTCCACCGGTCTCAGTTTTTAATGTAGTCTCCACCGCTCTTGCTTTTAATGAAGTCTCCACCGCTTTGCTGTTTAATGAAGTCTCCACTGCTCTTGCTGTGTTAAATGAAGTCTCCAACACTCTTGCTGTTTAATGATGTCTCCACCGCTCTTGCTTTTAATGAATTCTCCACCGCTCTTGCTGTTAAATGAAGTCTCCACCACTCTGATTGTTTAATGTAGTCTCCACCGCTCTTGCTGTTTAATGATGTCTACACCACTCTTGCTTTTTGCTGAAGTCTCCACCGATCTTGCGTTTTAATGAAGTCTCCACCGCTCTTGCTGTTTAATGAAGTCTCCAGCACTCTCACTGTTTAATGAAGACTCCGCCACCCTCTCTGTTTAATAAAGTCTCCGCCAATCTCACTGTTTAATAAAGTCTCCTCCGCTCTTGCTGTTTAATGAAATCTCCACCGCTCTTGTTGTTTAATGAAGTCTCCACCGTTCTTGTTATTTATTGAGGTCTCCACCGCTCTTGCTGTTTAATGAACTCTCCATCGTACTTGCTCTTTAATGAAGTCTCCACTACTCTTGCTGTTTAATGCAGTCTCTACCACTCTTGCTGTTTAATGATGTCTCCACCACTCTTGTTGTTTAATGAAGTCTCCACCACTCTTGCTGTTTAATGCAGTGTCCACCGCTTTTGCTGTTTATTGATGTCTCCACCACTCTTGTTGTTTAATGAAGTCTCCACCGCTCTTGCTGTTGAATGAAGTCTCCACCGCTCTTACTTTTAATGAAGTCTCCACCGCTCTTGCTGTTAAATGAAGTCTCCACCACTCTGATTGTTTAATGAAGTCTCCACCGCTGTTGCTGTTAAATGAAGTCTCCACCACTCTGATTGTTTATTGTAGTCTCCACCGCTCTTGCTGTTTAATGATGTCTACACCACTCTTGCTGTTTGCTGAAGTCTCCACCGATCTTGCTGTTTAATGAAGTCTCCAGCACTCTCACTGTTTAATGAAGACTCCGCCACCCTCTCTGTTTAATAAAGTCTCCGCCAATCTCACTGTTTAATAAAGTCACCTCCGCTCTTGCTGTTTAATGAAATCTCCACCGCTCTTGTTGTTTAATGAAGTCTCCACCGTTCTTGTTATTTATTGAGGTCTCCACCGCTCTTGCTGTTTAATGAAGTCTCCACCGCTCTTGTTGTTTAATGAAGTCTCCACCACTCTTGCTTTTTAATGAAGTCTCCACCGCTCTTGCTGTTAAATGAAGTCTCCACGGCTCTTGCTTTTTAATGAAGTCTCCACGGCTCTTGCTGTTAAATGAAGTCTCCACCACTCTGATTGTTTAATGTAGTCTCCACCGCTCTTGCTGTTTGCTGAAGTCTCCACCGATCTTGCGTTTTAATGAAGTCTCCACCGCTCTTGCTGTTTAATGAAGTCTCCACCACTCTCACTGTTTAATGAAGACTCCGCCACCCTCTCTGTTTAATAAAGTCTCCGCCAATCTCACTGTTTAATAAAGTCTCCTCCGCTCTTGCTGTTTAATGAAATCTCCACCGCTCTTGTTGTTTAATGAAGTCTCCACCGTTCTTGTTATTTATTGAGATCTCCACCGCTCTTGCTGTTTAATGAACTCTCCATCGTACTTGCTCTTTAATGAAGTCTCCACTACTCTTGCTGTTTAATGCAGTCTCCACCACTCTTGCTGTTTAATGAAGTCTCCATCGTTCTTGCGGTTTAATGAATTCTCCACCATCTCACCTTTTAATGTAGTCTCCACCGCTCTTGCTGTTTAATGAAGTCTCCACGGCTCTTGCTGTTTAATGAAGTCTCCACCACTCTCACTGTTTAATGAAGTCTCCACCGCTCTTGCTGTTTAATGAAGTCTCTACCGCTCTTGCTGTTTAATGTAGTCTCCACCGCTCTTGCTGTTTAATGAATTCTCCAACGCTCTTGCTGTTTAATGAAGTCTCCACCCCTCTCACTGATTAATGAAGGCTCCAAAGGTCTTGCTCTTTAAGAAGACTCCGCCACCCTCACTGTTTAATAAAGACTCCGCCACTCTCACTGTTTAATGTAGTCTCCACTGCTCTTGCTGTTTATTGAAGGCTCCACCGCAATTGCTGTTTAATGAAGTCTCCACTGCTCTTGTTGTTTAATGAAGTCTCCACCACTCTTGCTTTTTAATGAAGTCTCCACCGCTCTTGCTGTTAAGTGAAGTCTCCACCACTCTGATTGTTTAATGTAGTCTCCACCGCTCTTGCTGTTTAGTGATGTCTACACCACTCTTGCTGTTTGCTGAAGTCTCCACCGCTCTTGCGGTTTAATGAAGTCTCCACCAATCTCACTGTTTAATGTAGTCTCCACTGCTCCTGCTGTTTAATGAAGTCTCCACCACTCTTGTTGTTTAATGAAGTCTCCACCGCTCTCACTGTTTAATGAAGTCTCCGGTGCTCTTGCTCTTTAACGAAGTCTCCACCGCTCTTGCGGTTTAATGAAGTCTCCACCAATCTCACTGTTTAATGTAGTCTCCACTGCTCCTGCTGTTTAATGAAGTCTCCACCACTCTTGTTGTTTAATGAAGTCTCCACCAATCTCACTGTTTAATGTAGTCTCCACCGCTCTTGCTGTTTAATGAAGTCTCCACCGCTTTGCTGTTTAATGAAGTCTGCACCGCTTTGCTGTTTAATGAAGTCTCCACTGCTCTTGCTGTGTTAAATGAAGTCTCCAACACTCTTGCTGTTTAATGATGTCTCCACCGCTCTTGCTTTTAATGAAGTCTCCACTGCTCTTGCTGTTAAATGAAGTCTCCACCACTCTGATTGTTTAATGTAGTCTCCACCGCTCTTGCTGTTTAATGATGTCTACACCACTCTTGCTGTTTGCTGAAGTCTCCACCGATCTTGCGTTTTAATGAAGTCTCCACCGCTCTTGCTGTTTAATGAAGTCTCCAGCACTCTCACTGTTTAATGAAGACTCCGCCACCCTCTCTGTTTAATAAAGTCTCCGCCAATCTCACTGTTTAATAAAGTCTCCTCCGCTCTTGCTGTTTAATGAAATCTCCACCGCTCTTGTTGTTTAATGAAGTCTCCACCGTTCTTGTTATTTATTGAGGTCTCCACCGCTCTTGCTGTTTAATGAACTCTCCATCGTACTTGCTCTGTAATGAAGTCTCCACTACTCTTGCTGTTTAATGCAGTCTCCACCACTCTTGCTGTTTAATGATGTCTCCACCACTCTTGTTGTTTAATGAAGTCTCCACCACTCTTGCTGTTTAATGCAGTCTCCACCGCTTTTGCTGTTTATTGATGTCTCCACCACTCTTGTTGTTTAATGAAGTCTACACCGCTCTTGCTGTTGAATGAAGTCTCCACCGCTCTTTCTGTTTAATGAAGTCTCCACTGCTCTTGCTGTTTAATGAAGTCTCCACCACTCTTGCTGTTTAATGAAGTCTCCTTTGCCCTTACTGGTTCCTGAAGTCTCCACCGCTCTTGTGGTTTAATGAAGTCTCCACCACTCTCATCGTTTAATGTAGTCTCTACCGCTCTTGCGGTTTAATGAAGTCTCCACCGCTCTCACTGGTTAATGAAGTCTCCGCCGCTCTTGCTATTTAACGAAGTCTCCGCCGCTCTTGCTGTTTAATGAAGTCTCCGCCGCACTTGCTGTTTAATGAAGTCTCCACCGTTTTTGCGGTTAAAAGAAGTGTCCACCGGTCTCACTTATAATGTCGTCTCCACCGCTCTTGCTGTTTAATGACGTCTCCATCACTCTCCCTGTTTAATGAAGGCTCCACTGCTCTTGCTGTTTAATGAAGTCTACACCGCTCTTGCTGTTTAATGACGTCTCCATCACTCTCCCTGTTTAATGAAGGCTCCACTGCTCTTGCTGTTTAATGAAGTCTACACCGCTCTTGCTGTTTAATGACGTCTCCATCACTCTCCCTGTTTAATGAAGGCTCCACTGCTCTTGCTGTTTAGTGATGTCTACACCACTCTTGCTGTTTGCTGAAGTCTCCACCGCTCTTGCGGTTTAATGAAGTCTCCACCAATCTCACTGTTTAATGTAGTCTCCACTGCTCCTGCTGTTTAATGAAGTCTCCACCACTCTTGTTGTTTAATGAAGTCTCCACCGCTCTCACTGTTTAATGAAGTCTCCGGCGCTCTTGCTCTTTAACGAAGTCTCCACCGCTCTTGCGGTTTAATGAAGTCTCCACCAATCTCACTGTTTAATGTAGTCTCCACTGCTCCTGCTGTTTAATGAAGTCTCCACCACTCTTGTTGTTTAATGAAGTCTCCACCAATCCCACTGTTTAATGTAGTCTCCACCGCTCTTGCTGTTTAATGAAGTCTCCACCGCTTTGCTGTTTAATGAAGTCTACACCGCTTTGCTGTTTAATGAAGTCTCCACTGCTCTTGCTGTGTTAAATGAAGTCTCCAACACTCTTGCTGTTTAATGATGTCTCCACCGCTCTTGCTTTTAATGAAGTCTCCACTGCTCTTGCTGTTAAATGAAGTCTCCACCACTCTGATTGTTTAATGTAGTCTCCACCGCTCTTGCTGTTTAATGATGTCTACACCACTCTTGCTGTTTGCTGAAGTCTCCACCGATCTTGCGTTTTAATGAAGTCTCCACCGCTCTTGCTGTTTAATGAAGTCTCCAGCACTCTCACCGTTTAATGAAGACTCCGCCACCCTCTCTGTTTAATAAAGTCTCCGCCAATCTCACTGTTTAATAAAGTCTCCTCCGCTCTTGCTGTTTAATGAAATCTCCACCGCTCTTGTTGTTTAATGAAGTCTCCACCGTTCTTGTTATTTATTGAGGTCTCCACCGCTCTTGCTGTTTAATGAACTCTCCATCGTACTTGCTCTGTAATGAAGTCTCCACTACTCTTGCTGTTTAATGCAGTCTCCACCACTCTTGCTGTTTAATGATGTCTCCACCACTCTTGTTGTTTAATGAAGTCTCCACCACTCTTGCTGTTTAATGCAGTCTCCACCGCTTTTGCTGTTTATTGATGTCTCCACCACTCTTGTTGTTTAATGAAGTCTACACCGCTCTTGCTGTTGAATGAAGTCTCCACCGCTCTTTCTGTTTAATGAAGTCTCCACTGCTCTTGCTGTTTAATGAAGTCTCCACCACTCTTGCTGTTTAATGAAGTCTCCTTTGCCCTTACTGGTTCCTGAAGTCTCCACCGCTCTTGTGGTTTAATGAAGTCTCCACCACTCTCATCGTTTAATGTAGTCTCTACCGCTCTTGCGGTTTAATGAAGTCTCCACCGCTCTCACTGGTTAATGAAGTCTCCGCCGCTCTTGCTATTTAACGAAGTCTCCGCCGCTCTTGCTGTTTAATGAAGTCTCCGCCGCACTTGCTGTTTAATGAAGTCTCCACCGTTTTTGCGCTTAAAAGAAGTGTCCACCGGTCTCACTTATAATGTCGTCTCCACCGCTCTTGCTGTTTAATGACGTCTCCATCACTCTCCCTGTTTAATGAATGCTCCACTGCTCTTGCTGTTTAATGAAGTCTACACCGCTCTTGCTGTTTAATGACGTCTCCATCACTCTCCCTGTTTAATGAAGGCTCCACTGCTCTTGCTGTTTAATGAAGTCTACACCGCTCTTGCTGTTTAATGACGTCTCCATCACTCTCCCTGTTTAATGAAAGCTCCACTGCTCTTGCTGTTTAATGAAGTCTCCACCGCTCTTGCTGTTTAATGAAGTCTCCACTGCTCTTGCTGTTTAATGAAGTCTCCACCGCTCTTGCTGTTTAATGAAGTCTTCTCCGCTTTTGCTGTTTAATGAAGTCTCCGTCGCTCTTGCTGTTTAATGAAGTCTCCATCGTTCTTGAAGTTTAATGAAGTCTCCACCATCTCACTTTTTAATGTAGTCTCCACCGCTCTTGCTGTTTAATGAAGTCTCCACGGCTCTTGCTGTTTAATGAAGTCTCCACTGCTCTTGCTGTTTAATGAAGTCTCTACCACTCTTGCTGTTTAATGTAGTCTCCACTGCTCTTGCTGTTTAATGAATTCTCCAACGCTCTTGCTGTTTAATGAAGTCTCCACCCCTCTCACTGATTAATGAAGGCTCCAAAGGTCTTGCTCTTTAATGAAGACTCTGCCACCCTCACTGTTTAATAAAGGCTCCGCCACTCTCACTGTTTAATGTAGTCTCCACTGCTCTTGCTGTTTAATGAAGACTCCACTGCTCTTGCTGTTTAATGAAGTCTCCACCGCTCTTGCTGTTTAATGAAGGCTCCACCGCAATTGCTGTTTAATGAAGTCTCCACCGCTCTTGCTGTTTAATGAAGTCTCCACCGCTCTTGTTGTTTAATGAAGTCTCCACCACTCTTGTTGTTTAATGAAGTCTCCACCACTCTTGCTTTTTAATGAAGTCTCCACCGCTCTTGCTGTTAAATGAAGTCTCCACCGCTTTTGTTGTTTAATTAAGTCTCCACCGCTCTTGCTTTTTAATGAAGTCTCCACCGCTCTTGTTGTTTAATGAATTCTCCACCACTGTCCCTGTTTAATGAAGGCTCCACTGCTCTTGCTGTTTAATGAAGTCTCCGCCACCCACACTGTTTAATAAAGTCTCCGCCACTCTCACTGTTTAATGAACACTCCAGCGCTCTTGCTGTTTAATGAATTCTCCACCGCTCTTGTTGTTTAATGAAGTCCCCACTGCTCTTGCTGTTTAATGAAGTCTCCACCGCTCTTGCTGTTGAATGAATTCTCCACCGCTCTTGCTGTTTAATAAAGTCTCCACTGCTCTTGCTGTTTAATTAAGTCTCCAACGCTCTTTCTGTTTAATGCAGGCTGCACTGCTCTTGCTGTTTAATGAAGTCTCCACCACTCTTGCTTTTTAATGAAGTCTCCACCGCTATTGCTGTTAAATGAAGTCTCCACCACTCTGATTGTTTAATGTAGTCTCCACCGCTCTTGCTGTTTAATGATGTCTACACCACTCTTGCTGTTTGCTGAAGTCTCCACCGCTCTTGCGGTTTAATGAAGTCTCCACCAATCTCACTGTTTAATGTAGTCTCCACCGCTCCTGCTGTTTAATGAAGTCTCCACCGCTCTTGTTGTTTAATGAAGTCTCCACCGCTCTAACTGTTTAATGAAGTCTCCGGCGCTCTTGCTCTTTAACGAAGTCTCCGCCGTTCTTGCGGTTTAAAGAAGTGTCCACCGTTCTCAGGTTTTAATGTAGTCTCCACCGCTCTTGCTGTTTAATGAAGTCTCCACCGCTTTGCTGTTTAATGAAGTCTACACCGCTCTTGCTGTTTAATGAAGTCTCCACTGCTCTTGCTGTGTTTAATGAAGTCTCCAACACTCTTGCTGTTTAATGATGTCTCCACCGCTCTTTCTGTTTCATGAAGTCTCCTCCGATCATTGCTGTTTAATGAAGTCTCTGCCACTCTTGCTGTTTAATGAAGACTCCACCGCTCTTGCGGTTTAATGAAGTCTCCATCACTCTCACTGTTTAATGAAGTCTCCACCGATCTTGCGTTTTAATGAAATCTCCACAGCTCTTGCTGTTTAATGATGTCTCCACCGCTTTTGCTGTTTAATGAAGTCTCCACCACTCTCACTGTTTAAGTAGTCTCCACCGCTCTTGCTGTTTAATGAAGTCTCCAGCACTCTCACTGTTTAATGAAGACTCCGCTACCCTCTCTGTTTAATAAAGTCTCCGCCAATCTCACTGTTTAATTCAGGCTCCAACGCTCTTGCTCTTTAATAAAGTCTCCGGCACTCTCATTGTTTAATAAAGTCTCCTCCGCTCTTGCTGTTTAATGAAATCTCCACCGCTCTTGTTGTTTAATGAAGTCTCCACAGCTCTTGTTATTTATTGAGGTCTCCACCGCTTTTGCTGTTTAAGAAGTCTCCATCGTACTTGCTCTTTAATGAAGTCTCCACCACTCTTGCTGTTTAATGCAGTCTCCACCACTCTTGCTGTTTAATGATGTCTCCACCACTCTTGTTGTTTAATGAAGTCTCCACCACTCTTGCTGTTTAATGCAGTCTCCACCGCTCTTGCTGATTAATGATGTCTCCACCACTCTTGTTCCTTAATGAAGGCTCCACCGCTCTTGCTGTTGAATGAAGTCTCCACCGCTCTTGCTGTTAAATGAATTCTCCACTGCTCTTGCTGTTTAATGAAGTCTCCACCACTCTCACTGTTTAAGTAGTCTCCACCACTCTTGCTGTTTAATGAAGTCTCCAGCACTCTCACTGTTTAATGAAGACTCCGCCACCCTCTCTGTTTAATAAAGTCTCCGCCAATCTCACTGTTTAATTCAGGCTCCAACGCTCTTGCTCTTTAATAAAGTCTCCGGCACTCTCATTGTTTAATAAAGTCTCCTCCGCTCTTGCTGTTTAATGAAATCTCCACCGCTCCTGCTGTTTAATGAAGTCTCCACCACTCTTATTGTTTAATGAAGTCTCCACCGCTCTCGCTGTTTAATGAAGTCTCCGGCGCTCTTGCTCTTTAACGAAGTCTCTGCCGTTCTTGCGGTTTAAAGGTGTCCACCGGTCTCAGTTTTTAATGTAGTCTCCACCGCTCTTGCTGTTTAATGAAGTCTCCACCGCTTTGCTGTTTAATGAAGTCTACACCGCTCTTGCTGTTTAATGAAGTCTCCACTGCTCTTGCTGTGTTTAATGAAGTCTCCAACACTCTTGCTGTTTAATGAGGTCTCCACCGCTCTTTCTGTTTCATGAAGTCTCCTCCGATCATTGCTGTTTAATGAAGTCTCCGCCACTCTTGCTGTTTAATGAAGACTCCACCGCTCTTGCTGTTTAATGAAGTCTCCACCACTCTCACTGTTTAATGAAGTCTCCACCGATCTTGCGTTTTAATGAAATCTCCACCGCTCTTGCTGTTTAATGAAGTCTCCACCACTCTTGCTGTTTAATGAAGTCTCCTTTGCTCTTACTGGTTCCTGAAGTCTCCACCGCTCTTGTGGTTTAATGAAGTCTCCACCACTCTTGTTGTTTAATGAAGTCTCCCCCGCTCTTGCTGTTGAATGAAGTCTCCACCGCTCTTGCTGTTTAATAAAGTCTCCACTGCTCTTGCTGTTTAATGAAGTCTCCACCGCTCTTTCTGTTTAATGAAGTCTCCACTGCTCTTGCTGTTCAATGAAGTCTCCTCCACTCTTGCTGTTTAATGAAGTCTCCTTTGCTCTTACTGGTTCCTGAAGTCTCCACCGCTCTTGTGGTTTAATGAAGTCTCCACCACTCTCACCGTTTAATGTAGTCTCCACCGCTCTTGCGGTTTAATGAAGTCTCCACCGCTCTCACTGTTTAATGAAGTCTCCGCCGCTCTTGCTATTTAACGAAGTCTCCGCTGCTCTTGCTGTTTAATGAAGTTTCCGCCGCACTTGCTGTTTAATGAAGTCTCCACCGTTTTTGCGATTAAAAGAAGTGTCCACCGGTCTCACTTATAATGTCGTCTCCACCGCTCTTGCTGTTTAATGACGTCTCCATCACTCTCCCTGTTTAATGAAGGCTCCACTGCTCTTGCTGTTTAATGAAGTCTACACCGCTCTTGCTGTTTAATGACGTCTCCATCACTCTCCCTGTTTAAGGAAGGCTCCACTGCTCTTGCTGTTTAATGAAGTCTACACCGCTCTTGCTGTTTAATGACGTCTCCATCACTCTCCCTGTTTAATGAAGGCTCCACTGCTCTTGCTGTTTAATGAAGTCTCCGCCACCCACACTGTTTAATAAAGTCTCCGCCACTCTCACTGTTTAAAAAACGCTCCAGCGCTCTTGCTGTTTAATGAAATCTCCACCGCTCTTGTTGTTTATTGAGGTCGCCAGCGCTTTTGCTGTTTAATGAAGTCTCCACCACTCTTGCTTTTTAATGAAGTCTCCACCGCTCTTGCTGTTAAATGAAGTCTCCAACACTCTGATTGTTTAATGTAGTCTCCACCGCTCTTGCTGTTTAGTGATGTCTACACCACTCTTGCTGTTTGCTGAAGTCTCCACCGCTCTTGCGGTTTAATGAAGTCTCCACCAATCTCACTGTTTAATGTAGTCTCCACCGCTCCTGCTGTTTAATGAAGTCTCCACCACTCTTGTTGTTTAATGAAGTCTCCACCGCTCTCACTGTTTAATGAAGTCTCCGGCGCTCTTGCTCTTTAACGAAGTCTCCGCCGTTCTTGCGGTTTAAAGAAGTGTCCACCGGTCTCAGTTTTTAATGTAGTCTCCACCGCTCTTGCTGTTTAATGAAGTCTCCACCGCTTTGCTGTTTAATGAAGTCTACACCGCTCTTGCTGTTTAATGAAGTCTCCACTGCTCTTGCTGTTTAATGAAGTCTACACCGCTTTGCTGTTTAATGATGTCTCCACTGCTCTTGCTGTGTTAAATGAAGTCTCCAACACTCTTGCTGTTTAATGATGTCTCCACCGCTCTTGCTGTTTAATGAAGTCTCCACCGCTCTTGCAGTTAAATGAAGTCTCCACCACTCTGATTGTTTAATGTAGTCTCCACAGCTCTTGCTGTTTAATGATGTCTACACCACTCTTGCTGTTTGCTGAAGTCTCCACCGATCTTGCGTTTTAATGAAGTCTCCACCGCTCTTGCTGTTTAATGAAGTCTCCAGCACTCTCACTGTTTAATGAAGACTCCGCCACCCTCTCTGTTTAATAAAGTCTCCGCCAATCTCACTGTTTAATAAAGTCTCCTCCGCTCTTGCTGTTTAATGAAATCTCCACCGCTCTTGTTGTTTAATGAAGTCTCCACCGTTCTTGTTATTTATTGAGGTCTCCAACGCTCTTGCTGTTTAATGAACTCTCCATCGTACTTGCTCTTTAATGCAGTCTCCACCACTCTTGCTGTTTAATGATGTCTCCACCACTCTTGTTGTTTAATGAAGTCTCCACCACTCTTGCTGTTTAATGCAGTCTCCACCGCTTTTGCTGTTTATTGATGTCTCCACCACTCTTGTTGTTTAATGAAGTCTCCACCGCTCTTGCTGTTGAATGAAGTCTCCACTGCTCTTGCTGTTTAATGAAGTCTCCACCACTCTTGCTGTTTAATGAAGTCTCCTTTGCTCTTACTGGTTCCTGAAGTCTCCACCGCTCTTGTGGGTTAATGAAGTCTCCACCGCTCTCACTGTTTAATGAAGTCTCCACCGCTCTCACTGTTTAATGAAGTCTCCGCCGCTCTTGCTATTTAACGAAGTCTCCGCCGCTCTTGCTGTTTAATGAAGTCTCCGCCGCACTTGCTGTTTAATGAAGTCTCCACCGTTTTTGCGGTTAAAAGAAGTGTCCACCGGTCTCACTTATAATGTCGTCTCCACCGCTCTTGCTGTTTAATGACGTCTCCATCACTCTCCCTGTTTAATGAAGGCTCCACTGCTCTTGCTGTTTAATGAAGTCTACACCGCTCTTGCTGTTTAATGACGTCTCCATCACTCTCCCTGTTTAATGAAGGCTCCACTGCTCCTGCTGTTTAATGAAGTCTACACCGCTCTTGCTGTTTAATGATGTCTCCATCACTCTCCCTGTTTAATGAAGGCTCCACTGCTCTTGCTGTTTAACGAAGTCTCCGCCACCCACACTGTTTAATAAAGTCTCCGCCACTCTCACTGTTTAAAAAACGCTCCAGCGCTCTTGCTGTTTAATGAAATCTCCACCGCTCTTGTTGTTTATTGAGGTCGCCAGCGCTTTTGCTGTTTAATGATGTCTCCACCACTCCAGCTGTTTAATGAAGTCTCCACCGCTCTTGCTGTTTAATGAAGTCTCCACTGCTCTTGCTGTTTAATGAAGTCTCCACCGCTCTTGCTATTTAATGAAGTCTCCACCGCTCTTGCTGTTTAATGAAGTCTCCGCCGCTCTTGATGTTTAATGAAGTCTTCTCCGCTATTGCTGTTTAATGAAGTCTCCGTCGCTCTTGCTGTTTAATGAAGTCTCCATCGTTCTTGAAGTTTAATGAAGTCTCCACCATCTCACCTTTTAATGTAGTCTCCACGGCTCTTGCTGTTTAATGAAGTCTCCACCGCTCTTGCTGTTTAATGAAGACTCTACCACTCTTGCTGTTTAATGTAGTCTCTACCGCTCTTGCTGTTTAATGATTTCTCCAACGCTCTTGCTGTTTAATGAAGTCTCCATCGTTCTTGAAGTTTAATGAAGTCTCCACCATCTCACCTTTTAATGTAGTCTCCACGGCTCTTGCTGTTTAATGAAGTCTCCACTGCTCTTGCTGTTTAATGAAGTCTCTACCACTCTTGCTGTTTAATGTAGTCTCCACCGCTCTTGCTGTTTAATGATTTCTCCAACGCTCTTGCTGTTTAATGAAGTCTCCACCCCTCTCACTGATTAATGAAGGCTCCCAAGGTCTTGCTCTTTAATGAAGACTCCGCCACCCTCACTGTTTAATAAAGGCTCCGCCACTCTCACTGTTTAATGTAGTCTCCACTGCTCTTGCTGTTTAATGAAGTCTCCACCGCTCTTGCTGTTTAATGAAGGCTCCACCGCAATTGCTGTTTAATGAAGTCTCCACCGCTCTTGCTGTTTAATGAAGTCTCCACCGCTCTTGTTGTTTAATGAAGTCTCCACCACTCTTGTTGTTTAATGAAGTCTCCACCACTCTTGCTTTTTAATGAAGTCTCCACCGCTCTTGCTGTTAAATGAAGTCTCCACCGCTCTTGTTGTTTAATTAAGTCTCCACCGCTCTTGCTTTTTAATGAAGTCTCCACCGCTCTTGCTGTTTAATGAATTCTCCACCACTGTCCCTGTTTAATGAAGGCTCCACTGCTCGTGCTGTTTAATGAAGTCTCCGCCACCCACACTGTTTAATAAAGTCTCCGCCACTCTCACTGTTTAATGAACACTCCAGCGCTCTTGCTGTTTAATGAAATCTCCACCGCTCTTGTTGTTTAATGAAGTCCCCACTGCTCTTGCTGTTTAATGAAGTCTCCACCGCTCTTGCTGTTGAATGAATTCTCCACCGCTCTTGCTGTTTAATAAAGTCTCCACTGCTCTTGCTGTTTAATGAAGTCTCCACCGCTCTTTCTGTTTAATGCAGGCTGCACTGCTCTTGCTGTTTAATGAAGTCTCCACCACTCTTGCTTTTTAATGAAGTCTCCACCGCTCTTGCTGTTAAATGAAGTCTCCACCACTCTGATTGTTTAATGTAGTCTCCACCGCTCTTGCTGTTTAATGATGTCTACACCACTCTTGCTGTTTGCTGAAGTCTCCACCGCTCTTGCGGTTTAATGAAGTCTCCACCAATCTCACTGTTTAATGTAGTCTCCACCGCTCCTGCTGTTTAATGAAGTCTCCACCACTCTTGTTGTTTAATGAAGTCTCCACCGCTCTAACTGTTTAATGAAGTCTCCGGCGCTCTTGCTCTTTAACGAAGTCTCCGCCGTTCTTGCGGTTTAAAGAAGTGTCCACCGGTCTCAGGTTTTAATGTAGTCTCCACCGCTCTTGCTGTTTAATGAAGTCTCCACCGCTTTGCTGTTTAATGAAGTCTACACCGCTCTTGCTGTTTAATGAAGTCTCCACTGCTCTTGCTGTGTTTAATGAAGTCTCCAACACTCTTGCTGTTTAATGAGGTCTCCACCGCTCTTTCTGTTTCATGAAGTCTTCTCCGATCATTGCTGTTTAATGAAGTCTCCGCCACTCTTGCTGTTTAATGAAGACTCCACCGCTCTTGCGGTTTAATGAAGTCTCCATCACTCTCACTGTTTAATGAAGACTCCGCCGCACTTGCTGTTTAATGAAGTCTCCACCGTTTTTGCGGTTAAAAGTGTCCACCGGTCTCACTTATAATGTCGTCTCCACCGCTCTTGCTGTTTAATGACGTCTCCATCACTCTCCCTGTTTAATGAAGGCTCCACTGCTCTTGCTGTTTAATGAAGTCTACACCGCTCTTGCTGTTTAATGACGTCTCCATCACTCTCCCTGTTTAATGAAGGCTCCACTGCTCTTGCTGTTTAATGAAGTCTACACCGCTCTTGCTGTTTAATGACGTCTCCATCACTCTCCCTGTTTAATGAAGGCTCCACTGCTCTTGCTGTTTAATGAAGTCTCCGCCACCCACACTGTTTAATAAAGTCTCCGCCACTCTCACTGTTTAAAAAACGCTCCAGCGCTCTTGCTGTTTAATGAAATCTCCACCGCACTTGTTGTTTATTGAGGTCGCCAGCGCTTTTGCTGTTTAATGATGTCTCCACCGCTCTTGCTGTTTAATGAAGTCTCCACTGCTCTTGCTGTTTAATGAAGTCTCCACCGCTCTTGCTGTTTAATGAAGTCTCCACCGCTCTTGCTGTTTAATGAAGTCTCCGCCGCTCTTGCTGTTTAATGAAGTCTTCTCCGCTATTGCTGTTTAATGAAGTCTCCGTTGCTCTTGCTGTGTAATGAAGTCTCCATCGTTCTTGCGGTTAAATGAAGTCTCCACCATCTCACCTTTTAATGTAGTCTCCACCGCTCTTGCTGTTTAATGAAGTCTCCACGGCTCTTGCTGTTGAATGAAGTCTCCACTGTTCTTGCTGTTTAATGTAGTCTCCACCGCTCTTGCTGTTTAATGATTTCTCCAACGCTCTTGCTGTTTAATGAAGTCTCCACCCCTCTCACTGATTAATGAAGGCTCCAAAGGTCTTGCTCTTTAATGAAGACTCCGCCACCCTCACTGTTTAATAAAGGCTCCGCCACTCTCACTGTTTAATGTAGTCTCCACTGCTCTTGCTGTTTAATGAAGACTCCACTGCTCTTGCTGTTTAATGAAGTCTCCACCACTCTTGCTGTTTAATGAAGTCGCCACCGCAATTGCTGTTTAATGAAGTCTCCACCGCTCTTGCTGTTTAATGAAGTCTCCACCGCTCTTGTTGTTTAATGAAGTCTCCACCACTCTTGTTGTTTAATGAAGTCTCCACCACTCTTGCTTTTTAATGAAGTCTCCACCGCTCTTGCTGTTAAATGAAGTCTCCACCGCTCTTGTTGTTTAATTAAGTCTCCACCGCTCTTGCTTTTTAATGAAGTCTCCACCGCTCTTGCTGTTTAATGAATTCTCCACCACTGTCCCTGTTTAATGAAGGCTCCACTGCTCTTGCTGTTTAATGAAGTCTCCGCCACCCACACTGTTTAATAAAGTCTCCGCCACTCTCACTGTTTAATGAACACTCCAGCGCTCTTGCTGTTTAATGAAATCTCCACCGCTCTTGTTGTTTAATGAAGTCCCCACTGCTCTTGCTGTTTAATGAAGTCTCCACCGCTCTTGCTGTTGAATGAATTCTCCACCGCTCTTGCTGTTTAATAAAGTCTCCACTGCTCTTGCTGTTTAATGAAGTCTCCACCGCTCTTTCTGTTTAATGCAGGCTGCACTGCTCTTGCTGTTTAATGAAGTCTCCACCACTCTTGCTTTTTAATGAAGTCTCCACCGCTCTTGCTGTTAAATGAAGTCTCCACCACTCTGATTGTTTAATGTAGTCTCCACCGCTCTTGCTGTTTAATGATGTCTACACCACTCTTGCTGTTTGCTGAAGTCTCCACCGCTCTTGCGGTTTAATGAAGTCTCCACCAATCTCACTGTTTAATGTAGTCTCCACCGCTCCTGCTGTTTAATGAAGTCTCCACCACTCTTGTTGTTTAATGAAGTCTCCACCGCTCTAACTGTTTAATGAAGTCTCCGGCGCTCTTGCTCTTTAACGAAGTCTCCGCCGTTCTTGCGGTTTAATGAAGTCTCCATCACTCTCACTGTTTAATGAAGACTCCACCGCTCTTGCGGTTTAATGAAGTCTCCACCACTCTCACCGTTTAATATAGTCCCCACCGCTCTTGCTGTTTAATGAAGTCTCCACCGCTCTCACTGTTTAATGAAGTCTCCGCCGCTCTTGCTATTTAACGAAGTCTCCGCCGCTCTTGCTGTTTAATGAAGTCTCCGCCGCACTTGCTGTTTAATGAAGTCTCCACCGTTTTTGCGGTTAAAAGTGTCCACCGGTCTCACTTATAATGTCGTCTCCACCGCTCTTGCTGTTTAATGACGTCTCCATCACTCTCCCTGTTTAATGAAGGCTCCACTGCTCTTGCTGTTTAATGAAGTCTACACCGCTCTTGCTGTTTAATGACGTCTCCATCACTCTCCCTGTTTAATGAAGGCTCCACTGCTCTTGCTGTTTAATGAAGTCTACACCGCTCTTGCTGTTTAATGACGTCTCCATCACTCTCCCTGTTTAATGAAGGCTCCACTGCTCTTGCTGTTTAATGAAGTCTCCGCCACCCACACTGTTTAATAAAGTCTCCGCCACTCTCACTGTTTAAAAAACGCTCCAGCGCTCTTGCTGTTTAATGAAATCTCCACCGCACTTGTTGTTTATTGAGGTCGCCAGCGCTTTTGCTGTTTAATGATGTCTCCACCGCTCTTGCTGTTTAATGAAGTCTCCACTGCTCTTGCTGTTTAATGAAGTCTCCACCGCTCTTGCTGTTTAATGAAGTCTCCACCGCTCTTGCTGTTTAATGAAGTCTCCGCCGCTCTTGCTGTTTAATGAAGTCTTCTCCGCTATTGCTGTTTAATGAAGTCTCCGTTGCTCTTGCTGTGTAATGAAGTCTCCATCGTTCTTGCGGTTAAATGAAGTCTCCACCATCTCACCTTTTAATGTAGTCTCCACCGCTCTTGCTGTTTAATGAAGTCTCCACGGCTCTTGCTGTTGAATGAAGTCTCCACTGTTCTTGCTGTTTAATGAAGTCTCTACCACTCTTGCTGTTTAATGTAGTCTCCACCGCTCTTGCTGTTTAATGATTTCTCCAACGCTCTTGCTGTTTAATGAAGTCTCCACCCCTCTCACTGATTAATGAAGGCTCCAAAGGTCTTGCTCTTTAATGAAGACTCCGCCACCCTCACTGTTTAATAAAGGCTCCGCCACTCTCACTGTTTAATGTAGTCTCCACTGCTCTTGCTGTTTAATGAAGACTCCACTGCTCTTGCTGTTTAATGAAGTCTCCACCACTCTTGCTGTTTAATGAAGTCTCCACCGCAATTGCTGTTTAATGAAGTCTCCACCGCTCTTGCTGTTTAATGAAGTCTCCACCGCTCTTGTTGTTTAATGAAGTCTCCACCACTCTTGTTGTTTAATGAAGTCTCCACCACTCTTGCTTTTTAATGAAGTCTCCACCGCTCTTGCTGTTAAATGAAGTCTCCACCGCTCTTGTTGTTTAATTAAGTCTCCACCGCTCTTGCTTTTTAATGAAGTCTCCACCGCTCTTGCTGTTTAATGAATTCTCCACCACTGTCCCTGTTTAATGAAGGCTCCACTGCTCTTGCTGTTTAATGAAGTCTCCGCCACCCACACTGTTTAATAAAGTCTCCGCCACTCTCACTGTTTAATGAACACTCCAGCGCTCTTGCTGTTTAATGAAATCTCCACCGCTCTTGTTGTTTAATGAAGTCCCCACTGCTCTTGCTGTTTAATGAAGTCTCCACCGCTCTTGCTGTTGAATGAATTCTCCACCGCTCTTGCTGTTTAATAAAGTCTCCACTGCTCTTGCTGTTTAATGAAGTCTCCACCGCTCTTTCTGTTTAATGCAGGCTGCACTGCTCTTGCTGTTTAATGAAGTCTCCACCACTCTTGCTTTTTAATGAAGTCTCCACCGCTCTTGCTGTTAAATGAAGTCTCCACCACTCTGATTGTTTAATGTAGTCTCCACCGCTCTTGCTGTTTAATGATGTCTACACCACTCTTGCTGTTTGCTGAAGTCTCCACCGCTCTTGCGGTTTAATGAAGTCTCCACCAATCTCACTGTTTAATGTAGTCTCCACCGCTCCTGCTGTTTAATGAAGTCTCCACCACTCTTGTTGTTTAATGAAGTCTCCACCGCTCTAACTGTTTAATGAAGTCTCCGGCGCTCTTGCTCTTTAACGAAGTCTCCGCCGTTCTTGCGGTTTAAAGAAGTGTCCACCGGTCTCAGGTTTTAATGTAGTCTCCACCGCTCTTGCTGTTTAATGAAGTCTCCACCGCTTTGCTGTTTAATGAAGTCTACACCGCTCTTGCTGTTTAATGAAGTCTCCACTGCTCTTGCTGTGTTTAATGAAGTCTCCAACACTCTTGCTGTTTAATGAGGTCTCCACCGCTCTTTCTGTTTCATGAAGTCTTCTCCGATCATTGCTGTTTAATGAAGTCTCCGCCACTCTTGCTGTTTAATGAAGACTCCACCGCTCTTGCGGTTTAATGAAGTCTCCACCACTCTCACTGTTTAATGAAGACTCCACCGCTCTTGCGGTTTAATGAAGTCTCCACCACTCTCACCGTTTAATATAGTCCCCACCGCTCTTGCGGTTTAATGAAGTCTCCACCGCTCTCACTGTTTAATGAAGTCTCCGCCACTCTTGCTGTTTAATGAAGACTCCACCGCTCTTGCGGTTTAATGAAGTCTCCATCACTCTCACTGTTTAATGAAGTCTCCACCGATCTTGCGTTTTAATGAAATCTCCACAGCTCTTGCTGTTTAATGAAGTCTCCACCGCTCTTGCTGTTTAATGAAGTCTCCACCACTCTCACTGTTTAAGTAGTCTCCACCACTCTTGCTGTTTAATGAAGTCTCCAGCACTCTCACTGTTTAATGAAGACTCCGCCACCCTCTCTGTTTAATAAAGTCTCCGCCAATCTCACTGTTTAATTCAGGCTCCAACGCTCTTGCTCTTTAATAAAGTCTCCGGCACTCTCATTGTTTAATAAAGTCTCCTCCGCTCTTGCTGTTTAATGAAATCTCCACCGCTCTTGTTGTTTAATGAAGTCTCCACCGCTCTTGTTATTTATTGAGGTCTCCACCGCTTTTGCTGTTTAAGAAGTCTCCATCGTACTTGCTCTTTAATGAAGTCTCCACCACTCTTGCTGTTTAATGCAGTCTCCACCACTCTTGCTGTTTAATGATGTCCCCACCACTCTTGTTGTTTAATGAAGTCTCCACCACTCTTGCTGTTTAATGCAGTCTCCACCGCTCTTGCTGTTTAATGATGTTTCCACCACTCTTGTTGCTTAATGAAGGCTCCACCGCTCTTGCTGTTGAATGAAGTCTCCACCGCTCTTGCTGTTTAATAAAGTCTCCACTGCTCTTGCTGTTTAATGAAGTCTCCACCGCTCTTTCTGTTTAATGAAGTCTCCACTGCTCTTGCTGTTTAATGAAGTCTCCACCACTCTTGCTTTTTAATGAAGTCTCCTTTGCTCTTACTGGTTCCTGAACTCTCCACCGCTCTTGTGGTTTAATGAAGTCTCCACCACTCTCACCGTTTAATATAGTCCCCACCGCTCTTGCGGTTTAATGAAGTCTCCACCGCTCTCACTGTTTAATGAAGTCTCCGCCGCACTTGCTGTTTAATGAAGTCTCCACCGTTTTTGCGGTTAAAAGTGTCCACCGGTCTCACTTATAATGTCGTCTCCACCGCTCTTGCTGTTTAATGACGTCTCCATCACTCTCCCTGTTTAATGAAGGCTCCACTGCTCTTGCTGTTTAATGAAGTCTACACCGCTCTTGCTGTTTAATGACGTCTCCATCACTCTCCCTGTTTAATGAAGGCTCCACTGCTCTTGCTGTTTAATGAAGTCTACACCGCTCTTGCTGTTTAATGACGTCTCCATCACTCTCCCTGTTTAATGAAGGCTCCACTGCTCTTGCTGTTTAATGAAGTCTCCGCCACCCACACTGTTTAATAAAGTCTCCGCCACTCTCACTGTTTAAAAAACGCTCCAGCGCTCTTGCTGTTTAATGAAATCTCCACCGCACTTGTTGTTTATTGAGGTCGCCAGCGCTTTTGCTGTTTAATGATGTCTCCACCGCTCTTGCTGTTTAATGAAGTCTCCACTGCTCTTGCTGTTTAATGAAGTCTCCACCGCTCTTGCTGTTTAATGAAGTCTCCACCGCTCTTGCTGTTTAATGAAGTCTCCGCCGCTCTTGCTGTTTAATGAAGTCTTCTCCGCTATTGCTGTTTAATGAAGTCTCCGTTGCTCTTGCTGTGTAATGAAGTCTCCATCGTTCTTGCGGTTAAATGAAGTCTCCACCATCTCACCTTTTAATGTAGTCTCCACCGCTCTTGCTGTTTAATGAAGTCTCCACCACTCTTGCTTTTTAATGAAGTCTCCTTTGCTCTTACTGGTTCCTGAACTCTCCACCGCTCTTGTGGTTTAATGAAGTCTCCACCACTCTCACCGTTTAATATAGTCCCCACCGCTCTTGCGGTTTAATGAAGTCTCCACCGCTCTCACTGTTTAATGAAGTCTCCGCCGCACTTGCTGTTTAATGAAGTCTCCACCGTTTTTGCGGTTAAAAGTGTCCACCGGTCTCACTTATAATGTCGTCTCCACCGCTCTTGCTGTTTAATGACGTCTCCATCACTCTCCCTGTTTAATGAAGGCTCCACTGCTCTTGCTGTTTAATGAAGTCTACACCGCTCTTGCTGTTTAATGACGTCTCCATCACTCTCCCTGTTTAATGAAGGCTCCACTGCTCTTGCTGTTTAATGAAGTCTACACCGCTCTTGCTGTTTAATGACGTCTCCATCACTCTCCCTGTTTAATGAAGGCTCCACTGCTCTTGCTGTTTAATGAAGTCTCCGCCACCCACACTGTTTAATAAAGTCTCCGCCACTCTCACTGTTTAAAAAACGCTCCAGCGCTCTTGCTGTTTAATGAAATCTCCACCGCACTTGTTGTTTATTGAGGTCGCCAGCGCTTTTGCTGTTTAATGATGTCTCCACCGCTCTTGCTGTTTAATGAAGTCTCCACTGCTCTTGCTGTTTAATGAAGTCTCCACCGCTCTTGCTGTTTAATGAAGTCTCCACCGCTCTTGCTGTTTAATGAAGTCTCCGCCGCTCTTGCTGTTTAATGAAGTCTTCTCCGCTATTGCTGTTTAATGAAGTCTCCGTTGCTCTTGCTGTGTAATGAAGTCTCCATCGTTCTTGCGGTTAAATGAAGTCTCCACCATCTCACCTTTTAATGTAGTCTCCACCGCTCTTGCTGTTTAATGAAGTCTCCACGGCTCTTGCTGTTTAATGAAGTCTCCACTGTTCTTGCTGTTTAATGAAGTCTCTACCACTCTTGCTGTTTAATGTAGTCTCCACCGCTCTTGCTGTTTAATGATTTCTCCAACGCTCTTGCTGTTTAATGAAGTCTCCACCCCTCTCACTGATTAATGAAGGCTCCAAAGGTCTTGCTCTTTAATGAAGACTCCGCCACCCTCACTGTTTAATAAAGGCTCCGCCACTCTCACTGTTTAATGTAGTCTCCACTGCTCTTGCTGTTTAATGAAGACTCCACTGCTCTTGCTGTTTAATGAAGTCTCCACCGCTCTTGCTGTTTAATGAAGGCTCCACCGCAATTGCTGTTTAATGAAGTCTCCACCGCTCTTGCTGTTTAATGAAGTCTCCACCGCTCTTGTTGTTTAATGAAGTCTCCACCACTCTTGTTGTTTAATGAAGTCTCCACCACTCTTGCTTTTTAATGAAGTCTCCACCGCTCTTGCTGTTAAATGAAGTCTCCACCGCTCTTGTTGTTTAATTAAGTCTCCACCGCTCTTGCTTTTTAAGAAGTCTCCACCGCTCTTGCTGTTTAATGAATTCTCCACCACTGTCCCTGTTTAATGAAGGCTCCACTGCTCTTGCTGTTTAATGAAGTCTCCGCCACCCACACTGTTTAATAAAGTCTCCGCCACTCTCACTGTTTAATGAACACTCCAGCGCTCTTGCTGTTTAATGAAATCTCCACCGCTCTTGTTGTTTAATGAAGTCCCCACTGCTCTTGCTGTTTAATGAAGTCTCCACCGCTCTTGCTGTTTAATGAAGTCTCCACTGCTCTTGCTGTTTAATGAAGTCTCCACCACTCTTGCTGTTTAATGAAGTCTCCTTTGCTCTTACTGGTTCCTGAAGTCTCCACCGCTCTTGCGGTTTAATGAAGTCTCCACCACTCTCACCGTTTAATGGAGTCTCCACCGCTCTTGCTGTTTAATGACGTCTCCATCACTCTCCCTGTTTAATGAAGGCTCCACTGCTCTTGCTGTTTAATGAAGTCTCCGCCACCCACACTGTTTAATAAAGTCTCCGCCACTCTCACTGTTTAATGAACGCTCCAGCGCTCTTGCTGTTTAATGAAGTCTCCACCGCTCTTGTTGTTTAATGAATTCTCCACCGCTCTTGTTGTTTATTGAGGTCGCCAGCGCTTTTGCTGTTTAATGATGTCTCCACCATTCTTGCTGTTTGATGAAGTCTCCACCGGTCTTGCTGTTTGATGAAGTCTCTTCCCATCATTGCTGTTTAATTAAGTCTCAACCGCTCTTGCTGTTTAATGTAGTCTCAATCACTCTCACTGTTTAATGAAGTCTCCACAGATCTTGTGAGTTAATGAAATCTCCACCGGACTTGCTGTTTAATTAAGTCTCCACCATTCTCACTGTTTAATGAAGTCTCCACCGCTCTTGCTGCTTAATGAAGTCTCCACCACTCTCACTGTTTAATGATGTCTCCAACTCTCTTGCTGTTTAATGATGTCTCCACCGCTCTTGCTGTTTGCTGAAGTCTCCGCCGCTCTTGCTGTTTAATGAAGTCTCCACCGCTCTTGCTGTTTAATGAAGTCTCCACTGCTCTTGCGGTTTAATGAAGTCTCCACCGCTCTCACTGTTTAATGAAGTCTCCGCCGCTCTTGCTATTTAACGAAGTCTCCGCCGCTCTTGCTGTTTAATGAAGTCTCCGCCGCACTTGCTGTTTAATGAAGTCTCCACCGTTTTTGCGGTTTAAAGAAGTGTCCCCCGGTCTCACTTATAATGTCGTCTCCACCGCTCTTGCTGTTTAATGAAGTCTCCATCACTCTCCCTGTTTAATGACGGCTACACTGCTCTTGCTGTTTCATGAAGTCTCCGCCACCCACACTGTTTAATAAAGTCTCCGCCACTCTCACTGTTTAATGAACGCTCCAGCGCTCTTGCTGTTTAATGAAATCTCCACCGCTCTTGTTGTTTAATGAAGTCCCCACCGCTCTTGCTGTTGAATGAAGTCTCCACCGCTCTTGCTGTTTAATAAAGTCTCCACTGCTCTTGCTGTTTAATGAAGTCTCCACCGCTCTTTCTGTTTAATGAAGTCTCCACTGCTCTTGCTGTTTAATGAACTCTCCACCACTCTTGCTGTTTAATGAAGTCTCCTTTGCTCTTACTGGTTCCTGAAGTCTCCACCACTCTCACCGTTTAATGTAGTCTCCACCGCTCTTGCTGTTTAATGACGTTTCCATCACTCTCCCTGTTTAATGAAGGCTCCACTGCTCTTGCTGTTTAATGAAGTCTCCGCCACCCACACTGTTTAATAAAGTCTCCGCCACTCTCACTGTTTAATGAACGCTCCAGCGCTCTTGCTGTTTAATGAAGTCTCCACCGCTCTTGTTGTTTAATGAATTCTCCACCGCTCTTGTTGTTTATTGAGGTCGCCAGCGCTTTTGCTGTTTAATGATGTCTCCACCATTCTTGCTGTTTGATGAAGTCTCAACCGGTCTTGCTGTTTGATGAAGTCTCTTCCCATCATTGCTGTTTAATTAAGTCTCAACCGCTCTTGCTGTTTAATGTAGTCTCAATCACTCTCACTGTTTAATGAAGTCTCCACAGATCTTGTGAGTTAATGAAATCTCCACCGCTCTTGCTGCTTAATGAAGTCTCCACCACTCTCACTGTTTAATGAAGTCTCCAACTCTCTTGCTGTTTAATGATGTCTCCACCGCTCTTGCTGTTTGCTGAAGTCTCCGCCGCTCTTGCTGTTTAATGAAGTCTCCACCGCTCTTGCTGTTTAATGAAGTCTCCACTGCTCTTGCGGTTTAATGAAGTCTCCACCGCTCTCACTGTTTAATGAAGTCTCCGTCGCTCTTGCTATTTAACGAAGTCTCCGCCGCTCTTGCTGTTTAATGAAGTCTCCGCCACACTTGCTGTTTAATGAAGTCTCCACCGTTTTTGCGGTTAAAAGAAGTGTCCCCCGGTCTCACTTATAATGTCGTCTCCACCGCTCTTGCTGTTTAATGAAGTCTCCATCACTCTCCCTGTTTAATGAAGGCTACACTGCTCTTGCTGTTTAATGAAGTCTCCGCCACCCACACTGTTTAATAAAGTCATCGCCACTCTCACTGTTTAATGAACGCTCCAGCGCTCTTGCTGTTTAATGAAGTCTCCACCGCTCTTGTTGTTTAATGAAGTCTCCACCGCTCTTGTTGTTTATTGAGGTCGCCAGCGCTTTTGCTGTTTAATGATGTCTCCACGATTCTTGCTGTTTGATGAAGTCTCCACCGGTCTTGCTGTTTGATGAAATCTCTTCCCATCATTGCTGTTTAATGAAGTCTCAACCGCTCTTGCTGTTTAATGTAGTCTCAATCACTCTCACTGTTTAATGAAGTCTCCACAGATCTTGTGAGTTAATGAAATCTCCACCGCTCTTGCTGTTTAATGAAGTCTCCAACATTCTCACTGTTTAATGAAGTCTCCACCGCTCTTGCTGCTTAATGAAGTCTCCACCACTCTCACTGTTTAATGAAGTCTCCAACTCTCTTGCTGTTTAATGATGTCTCCACCGCTCTTGCTGTTTAATGAATTCTCCGCCGCTCTTGCTGTTTAATGAAGTCTCCACTGTTCTTGCGGTTTAAAGAAGTGTCCACCGGTCTCAGTTTTTAATGTAGTCTCCACTGCTGTTGCTGTTTAATGAAGTCTCCACCGCTTTGCTGTTTAATGAAGTCTACACCGCTCTTGCTGTTTAATGAAGTCTCCACTGCTCTTGCTGTGTTTAATGAAGTCTCCAACACTCTTGCTGTTTAATGAGGTCTCCACCGCTCTTTCTGTTTAATGAAGTCTCCTCCGATCATTGCTGTTTAATGAAGTCTCCGCCACTCTTGCTGTTTAATGAAGACTCCACCGCTCTTGCGGTTTAATGAAGTCTCCATCACTCTCACTGTTTAATGAAGTCTCCACCGATCTTGTGTTTTAATGAAATCTCCACAGCTCTTGCTGTTTAAAGAAGTCTCCACATTTTTGCTGTTTAATGAAGTCTCCACCACTCTCACTGTTTAAGTAGTCTCCACCGCTCTTGCTGTTTAATGAAGTCTCCACCACTCTCACTGTTTAATGAAGACTCCGCCACCCTCACTGTTTAATAAAGTCTCCGCCAATCTCACTGTTTAATGAAGTCTCCAACTCTCTTGCTGTTTAATGATGTCTCCACCGCTCTTGCTGTTTGCTGAAGTCTCCGCCGCTCTTGCTGTTTAATGAAGTCTCCACCGCTCTTGCTGTTTAATGAAGTCTCCACTGCTCTTGCGGTTTAATGAAGTCTCCACCACTTTCACTGTTTAATGAAGTCTCCGCCGCTCTTGCTATTTAACGAAGTCTCCGCTGCTCTTGCTGTTTAATGAAGTCTCCGCCGCACTTGCTGTTTAATGAAGTCTCCACCGTTTTTGCGGTTAAAAGAAGTGTCCACTGTTCTCACTTATAATGTCGTCTCCACCGCTCTTGCTGTTTAATGATGTCTCCATCACTCTCCCTGTTTAATGAAATCTCCACTGCTCTTGCTGTTTAATGAAGTCTCCGCCACCCACACTGTTTAATAAAGTCTCCGCCACTCTCACTGTTTAATGAATGCTCCAGCGCTCTTGCTGTTTAATGAAGTCTCCACCGCTCTTGTTGTTTAATGAAGTCTCCACCGCTCTTGTTGTTTATTGAGGTCACCAGCGCTTTTGTTGTTTAATGATGTCTCCACCATTCTTGCTGTTTGATGAAGTCTCCACCGGTCTTGCTGTTTGATGAAGTCTCTTCCCATCATTGCTGTTTAATGAAGTCTCAACCGCTCTTGCTGTTTAATGTAGTCTCAATCACTCTCACTGTTTAATGAAGTCTCCACAGATCTTGTGAGTTAATGAAATCTCCACCGGACTTGCAGTTTAATGAAGTCTCCACCATTCTCACTGTTTAATGAAGTCTCCACCGGTCTTGCTGCTTAATGAAGTCTCCACCACTCTCACTGTTTAATGAAGTCTCCACCGCTCTTGCTGTTTAATGATGTCTCCACCGCTCTTGCTGTTTAATGAAGTCTCCGGCGCTCTTGCTGTTTAATGAAGTCTCCACTGTTCTTGCGGTTTAAAGAAGTGTCCACCGGTCTCAGTTTTTAATGTAGTCTCCACTGCTCTTGCTGTTTAATGAAGTCTCCACCGCTTTGCTGTATAATGAAGTCTACACCGCTCTTGCTGTTTAATGAAGTCTCCACTGCTCTTGCTGTGTTTAATGAAGTCTCCAACACTCTTGCTGTTTAATGAGGTCTCCACCGCTCTTTCTGTTTAATGAAGTCTCCTCCGATCATTGCTGTTTAATGAAGTCTCCGCCACTCTTGCTGTTTAATGAAGACTCCACCGCTCTTGCGGTTTAATGAAGTCTCCACAGCTCTTGCTGTTTGAAGAAGTCTCCACCGCTTTTGCTGTTGAATGAAGTCTCCACTACTCTCACTGTTTAAGTAGTCTCCACCGCTCTTGCTGTTTAATGAAGTCTCCAGCACTCTCACTGTTTAATGAAGACTCCGCCACCCTCACTGTTTAATAAAGTCTCCGCCAATCTCACTGTTTAATGAAGTCTCCAACTCTCTTGCTGTTTAATGATGTCTCCACCGCTCTTGCTGTTTGCTGAAGTCTCCGCCGCTCTTGCTGTTTAATGAAATCTCCACTGCTCTTGCGGTTTAATGAAGTCTCAACCGCTCTTGCTGTTTAATGTAGTCTCAATCACTCTCACTGTTTAATGAAGTCTCCACAGATCTTGTGAGTTAATGAAATCTCCACCGGACTTGCTGTTTAATGAAGTCTCCAACATTCTCACTGTTTAATGAAGTCTCCACCGCTCTTGCTGCTTAATGAAGTCTCCACCACTCTCACTGTTTAATGAAGTCTCCAACTCTCTTGCTGTTTAATGATGTCTCCACCGCTCTTGCTGTTTAATGAAGTCTCCGCCGCTCTTGCTGTTTAATGAAGTCTCCACTGTTCTTGCGGTTTAAAGAAGTGTCCACCGGTCTCAGTTTTTAATGTAGTCTCCACTGCTCTTGCTGTTTAATGAAGTCTCCACCGCTTTGCTGTTTAATGAAGTCTACACCGCTCTTGCTGTTTAATGAAGTCTCCACTGCTCTTGCTGTGTTTAATGAAGTCTCCAACACTCTTGCTGTTTAATGAGGTCTCCACCGCTCTTTCTGTTTAATGAAGTCTCCTCCGATCATTGCTGTTTAATGAAGTCTCCGCCACTCTTGCTGTTTAATGAAGACTCCACCGCTCTTGCGGTTTAATGAAGTCTCCACAGCTCTTGCTGTTTAAAGAAGTCTCCACCGCTTTTGCTGTTTAATGAAGTCTCCACCACTCTCACTGTTTAAGTAGTCTCCACCGCTCTTGCTGTTTAATGAAGTCTCCAGCACTCTCACTGTTTAATGAAGACTCCGCCACCCTCACTGTTTAATAAAGTCTCCGCCAATCTCACTGTTTAATGAAGTCTCCAACTCTCTTGCTGTTTAATGATGTCTCCACCGCTCTTGCTGTTTGCTGAAGTCTCCGCCGCTCTTGCTGTTTAATGAAGTCTCCACCGCTCTTGCTGTTTAATGAAGTCTCCACTGCTCTTGCGGTTTAATGAAGTCTCCACCGCTCTCACTGTTTAATGAAGTCTCCGCCGCTCTTGCTATTTAACGAAGTCTCCGCCGCTCTTGCTGTTTAATGAAGTCTCCGCCGCACTTGCTGTTTAATGAAGTCTCCACCGTTTTTGCGGTTAAAAGAAGTGTCCACCGGTCTCACTTATAATGTCGTCTCCACCGCTCTTGCTGTTTAATGACGTCTCCATCACTCTCCCTGTTTAATGAAGGCTCCACTGCTCTTGCTGTTTAATGAAGTTCTCCGCCACCCACACTGTTTAATAAAGTCTCCGCCTCTCTCACTGTTTAATGAACGCTCCAGCGCTCTTGCTGTTTAATGAAGTCTCCACCGCTCTTGTTGTTTAATGAAGTCTCCATCGTACTTGCTCTTTAATGAAGTCTCCAACACTCTTGCTGTTTAAAGAAGTCTCCACCGCTCTTGCAGTTTCATGATGTCTCCACCACTCTTGTTGTTTAATGAAGTCTCAACCGCACTTGCTGATTAATGAAGTCACCAGCGCTTTTGCTGTTTAATGAAGGCTCCACCGCTCTTGTTGTTTAATGAAGTCTCCAACGCTCTTGCTGTTTAATGAAGTCTCCGACGCTTTGCAGTTTAATGAAGTCTCCATCACTCTCACTGTTTAATGAAGTCTCCAACGATCTGGCGGTTTAATGAAATCTCCACCGTCTTTGCTGTTTAATGAGGTCTCATCCTTTCTTGCTGTTTCATGAAGTCTACACCAATCTCACTGTTTAATGATGTTTCCACTGCTCTTGATGGTTACTGAAGTGTCCACCGCTCTTGCTGTTTAATGAAGTCTCCTCCGCTCTTGCTGTTTAATGAAGTCTACACCACTCTCACTGTTTAATGAAGTCTCCACTGCTCTTGATGGTTCCTGAAGTCTCCACCGCTCTTGCTGTTTAATGAAGTCTACACCACTCTCACTGTTTAATGAATTCTCCACCGCTCTTGCTGGTCCCTGAAGTCTCCACTGCTCTTGCTGTTTAATGAAGTCTCCGCCACTCTCACTGTTTAATTAAGTCTCCGCCACTCTCACTGTTTAATGAAGTCTCCTCCGCTCTTGCTTTTTAATGTAGTCTCCACGGCTCTTGCTGTTTAGTGAAGTCTCCACCGCTCTTGTTGTTTAATGAAGTCTCCATCGTACTTGCTCTTTAATGACGTCTCCACCACTCTTGCTGTTTAATGAAGTCTCCACCGCTTTTGCTGTTTAATGAAGGATCCACCGCTCTTGTTGTTTAATGAAGTCTCCACCGCTCTTGCTTTTTAATGAAGTCTCCACTGCTCTTGCTGTTTAATGAAGTCACCAATGCTTTGCAGTTTAATGAAGTCTCCATCACTCTCACTGTTTAACGAAGTCTCCACCGATCTGGCGGTTTAATGAAATCTACACCGACTTTGCTGTTTAATGAAGTCACCTCCGCTCTTGCTCTTTAATGAAGTCTCCACCACTCTCACTGTTTAATGAAGTCTCCACTGCTCTTGCTGGTTCCTGAAGTCTCCACAGCTCTTGCTGTTTAATGAAGTCTCCACCGCTCTCACTGTTTAATGAAGTCTACGCCGCTCTTGCTATTTAACGAAGTCTCCGCGGCTCTTGCTGTTTAATGAATTCTCCACTGCTCTTGCTGTTTTATGAAGTCTCCATCGCTCTTGCTCTTTAATGATGTCTCCACCATTCTTGCTGTTTAATGAAGTCTCCACCGATCTTGCTGTTTAATGAAGTCTCCACCGCTCTTGCTGTTTAATGAAGTCTCCTCCCATCATTGCTGTTTAATGAAGTCTTAATTACTCTCACTGTTTAATGAAGTCTCCTCTGATCCTGCGGGTTAATGAAATCTCCACCGGAATTGCTGTTTAATGAAGTCTCCACCGCTCTTGCTGTTCAATGAAGTCTCCACCACTCTGACTGTTTAATGAAGTCTCCACCACTCTTGCTGTTTAATGATGTCTACACCGGTCTTGCTGCTGATGAAGTCTCTTCACATCATTGCTGTTTAATGAAGTCTCAACCGCTCTTGCTGTTTAATGTAGTCTCAATCACTCTCACTGTTTAATGAAGTCTCCACAGATCTTGTGAGTTAATGAAATCTCCACCGGACTTGCTGTTTAAGGAACTCTCCACCATTCTCACTGTTTAATGAAGTCTCCACCGCTCTTGCTGCTTAATGAAGTCTCCACCACTCTCACTGTTTAATGAGGTCTCCACCTCTCTTGCTGTTTAATGATGTCTCCACTGCTCTTGCTATTTGCTGAAGTCTCCACCGCTCTTGCGGTTTAATGAAGTCTCCACCACTCTCACTGTTTAATATAGTCTCCACCGCTCTTGCTGTTTAATGAAGTCTCCACCGCTCTCACTGTTTAATGAAGTCTCCTCCGCTCTTGCTATTTAACGAAGTCTCCGCCGCTCTTGCTGTTTAATGAAGTCTCTGCCGCCCTTGCTGTTTAATGAAGTCTCCGCCACTCTTGCTGTTTAATGAAGTCTCCACCGTTCTTGCGGTTTAAAGAAGTGTCCACCGGTCTCAGTTTTTAATGTAGTCTCCACTGCTCTTGCTGTTTAATGAAGTCTCCACCGCTTTGCTGTTTAATGAAGTCTACACCGCTCTTGCTGTTTAATGACGTCTCCACTGCTCTTGCTGTGTTTAATGATGTCTTCAACACTCTTGCTGTTTAATGAGGTCTCCACCGCTCTTTCTGTTTCATGAAGTCTCCTCCGATCATTGCTGTTTAATGAAGTCTCCGCCACTCATGCTGATTAATGAAGATTCCACCGCTCTTGCGGTTTAATGAAGTCTCCATCACTCTCACTGTTTAATGAAGTCTCCACCGATCTTGTGTTTTAATGAAATCTCCACAGCTCTTGCTGTTTAAAGAAGTCTCCACCGCTTTTGCTGTTTAATGAAGTCTCCACCACTGTCACTGTTTAATGTAGTCTCCACCGCTCTTGCTGTTTAATGAAGTCTCCACCACTCTCACTGTTTAATGAAGACTCCGCCACCCTCACTGTTTAATAAAGTCTCCGCCAATCTCACTGTTTAATTCAGGCTCCAATGCTCTTGCTCTTTAATGAAATCTCTGGCACTCTCACTGTTTAATAAAGTCTCCTCCGCTCTTGTTGTTTAATGAAGTCTCCACCCTCCTGATATTTATTGAGGTCTCCACCGCTTTTGCTGTTTAATGAAGTCTCCATCGTACTTGCTCTTTAATGAAGTCTCCAACACTCTTGCTGTTTAATGAAGTCTCAACCGCACTTGCTGATTAATGAATTCACCAGCGCTTTTGCTGTTTAATGAAGGCTCCACCGCTCTTGTTGTTTAATGAAGTCTCCAACGCTCTTGCTGTTTAATGAAGTCTCCGACGCTTTGCAGTTTAATGAAGTCTCCATCACTCTAACTGTTTAATGAAGTCTCCAACGATCTGGCGGTTTAATGAAATCTCCACCGACTTTGCTGTTTAATGAGGTCTCATCCGTTCTTGCTGTTTAATGAAGTCTACACCACTCTCACTGTTTAATGAAGTCTCCACTGCTCTTGATGGTTACTGAAGTCTCCACCGCTCTTGCTGTTTAATGAAGTCTCCTCCGCTCTTGCTGTTTAATGAAGTCTACACCACTCTCACTGTTTAATGAAGTCTCCACTGCTCTTGATGGTTCCGGAAGTCTCCACCGCTCTTGCTGTTTAATGAAGTCTACACCACTCTCACTGTTTAATGAATTCTCCACCGCTCTTGCTGGTCCCTGAAGTCTCCTCTGCTCTTGCTGTTTAATGAAGTCTCCGCCACTCTCACTGTTTAATTAAGTCTCCGCCACTCTCACTGTTTAATGAATCCTCCTCCGCTCTTGCTTTTTAATGTCGTCTCCACCGCTCTTGCTGTTTAATGACGTCTCCATCACTCTCCCTGTTTAATGAAGGCTCCACTGCTCTTGCTGTTTAATGAAGTCTACACCGCTCTTGCTGTTTAATGAAGTCTCTGCCACTCTTGCTGTTTAATGAAGATTCCACCGCTCTTGCGGTTTAATGAAGTCTCCACCACTCTCACTGTTTAATGAAGTCTCCACCGAACTTGCGTTTTAATGAAATCTCCACAGCTCTTGCTTTTTAATGTCGTCTCCACCGCTCTTGCTGTTTAATGACGTCTCCATCACTCTCCCTGTTTAATGAAGGCTCCACTGCTCTTGCTGTTTAATGAAGTCTACACCGCTCTTGCTGTTTAATGACGTCTCCATCACTCTCCCTGTTTAATGAAGGCTCCACTGCTCTTGCTGTTTCATAAAGTCTCCGCCACCCACACTGTTTAATAAAGTCTCCGCCACTCTCACTGTTTAATAAACACTCCAGCGCTCTTGCTGTTTAATGAAGTCTCCACCACTCTCACTGTTTAAGTAGTCTCCACCGCTCTTGCTGTTTAATGAAGTCTCCAGCACTCTCACAGTTTAATGAAGACTCCGCCACCCTCACTGTTTAATAAAGTCTCTGCCAATCTCACTGTTTAATGAAGTCTCCAACTCTCTTGCTGTTTAATGATGTCTCCACCGCTCTTGCTGTTTGCTGAAGTCTCCGCTGCTCTTGCTGTTTAATGAAGTCTCCACCGCTCTTGCTGTTTAATGAAGTCTCCACTGCTCTTGCGGTTTAATGAAGTCTCCACCGCTCTCACTGTTTAATGAAGTCTCCGCCGCTCTTGCTATTTAACGAAGTCTCCGCCGCTCTTGCTGTTTAATGAAGTCTCCGCCGCACTTGCTGTTTAATGAAGTCTCCACCATTTTTGCGGTTAAAAGAAGTGTCCACCGGTCTCACTTATAATGTCGTCTCCACCGCTCTTGCTGTTTAATGACGTCTCCATCACTCTCCCTGTTTAATGAAGGCTCCACTGCTCTTGCTGTTTAATGAAGTTCTCCGCCACCCACACTGTTTAATAAAGTCTCCGCCACTCTCACTGTTTAATGAACGCTCCAGCGCTCTTGCTGTTTAATGAAGTCTCCACCGCTCTTGTTGTTTAATGAAGTCTCCATCGTACTTGCTCTTTAATGAAGTCTCCAACACTCTTGCTGTTTAATGAAGTCTCCACCGCTCTTGCAGTTTCATGATGTCTCCACCACTCTTGTTGTTTAATGAAGTCTCAACCGCACTTGCTGATTAATGAAGTCACCAGCGCTTTTGCTGTTTAATGAAGTCTCCAACGCTCTTGCTGTTTAATAAAGTCTCCGACGCTTTGCAGTTTAATGAAGTCTCCATCACTCTCACTGTTTAATGAAGTCTCCAACGATCTGGCGGTTTAATGAAATCTCCACCGACTTTGCTGTTTAATGAGGTCTCATCCTTTCTTGCTGTTTCATGAAGTCTACACCACTCTCACTGTTTAATGATGTTTCCACTGCTCTTGATGGTTACTGAAGTGTCCACCGCTCTTGCTGTTTAATGAAGTCTCCTCCGCTCTTGCTGTTTAATGAAGTCTACACCACTCTCACTGTTTAATGAAGTCTCCACTGCTCTTGATGGTTCCTGAAGTCTCCACCGCTCTTGCTGTTTAATGAAGTCTACACCACTCTCACTGTTTAATGAATTCTCCACCGCTCTTGCTGGTCCCTGAAGTCTCCACTGCTCTTGCTGTTTAATGAAGTCTCCGCCACTCTCACTGTTTAATTAAGTCTCCGCCACTCTCACTGTTTAATGAAGTCTCCTCCGCTCTTGCTTTTTAATGTAGTCTCCACGGCTCTTGCTGTTTAATGAAGTCTCCACCGCTCTTGTTGTTTAATGAAGTCTCCATCGTACTTGCTCTTTAATGAAGTCTCCACCACTCTTGCTGTTTAATGAAGTCTCCACCGCTTTTGCTGTTTAATGAAGGATCCACCGCTCTTGTTGTTTAATGAAGTCTCCACCGCTCTTGCTTTTTAATGAAGTCTCCACCGCTCTTGCTGTTTAATGAAGTCACCAATGCTTTGCAGTTTAATGAAGTCTCCATCACTCTCACTGTTTAACGAAGTCTCCACCGATCTGGCGGTTTAATGAAATCTACACCGACTTTGCTGTTTAATGAAGTCACCTCCGCTCTTGCTCTTTAATGAAGTCTCCACCACTCTCACTGTTTAATGAAGTCTCCACTGCTCTTGCTGGTTCCTGAAGTCTCCACAGCTCTTGCTGTTTAATGAAGTCTCCACCGCTCTCACTGTTTAATGAAGTCTACGCCGCTCTTGCTATTTAAAGAAGTCTCCACGGCTCTTGCTGTTTAATGAATTCTCCACTGCTCTTGCTGTTTTATGAAGTCTCCATCGCTCTTGCTCTTTAATGATGTCTCCACCATTCTTGCTGTTTAATGAAGTCTCCACCGATCTTGCTGTTTAATGAAGTCTCCACCGCTCTTGCTGTTTAATGAAGTCTCCTCCCATCATTGCTGTTTAATGAAGTCTTAATTACTCTCACTGTTTAATGAAGTCTCCTCCGATCCTGCGGGTTAATGAAATCTCCACCGGAATTGCTGTTTAATGAAGTCTCCACCGCTCTTGCTGTTCAATGAAGTCTCCACCACTCTTGCTGTTTAATGATGTCTACACCACTCTTACTGTTTGCTGAAGTCTCCACCGCTCTTCCGGTTTAATGAAGTCTCCACCAATCTCACTGTATAATGTAGTCTCCACCGCTCTTGCTGTTTAATGATGTCTACACCACTCTTGCTGTTTGCTGAAGTCTCCACCGCTCTTGCGGTTTAATGAAGTCTCCACCAATCTCACTGTTTAATGTAGTCTCCACCGCTCCTGCTGTTTAATGAAGTCTCCACCACTCTTGTTGTTTGATGAAGTCTCCACCGCTCTCACTGTTTAATGAAGTCTCCGGCGCTCTTGCTCTTTAACGAAGTCTCCGCCGTTCTTGCGGTTTAAAGAAGTGTCCACCGGTCTCAGTTTTTAATGTAGTCTCCACCGCTCTTGCTGTTTAATGAAGTCTCCACCGCTTTGCTGTTTAATGAAGTCTACACCGCTCTTGCTGTTTAATGAAGTCTCCACTGCTCTTGCTGTGTTTAATGAAGTCTCCAACACTCTTGCTGTTTAATGAGGTCTCCACCGCTCTTTCTGTTTCATGAAGTCTCCTCCGATCATTGCTGTTTAATGAAGTCTCTGCCACTCTTGCTGTTTAATGAAGATTCCACCGCTCTTGCGGTTTAATGAAGTCTCCACCACTCTCACTGTTTAATGAAGTCTCCACCGAACTTGCGTTTTAATGAAATCTCCACAGCTCTTGCTTTTTAATGTCGTCTCCACCGCTCTTGCTGTTTAATGACGTCTCCATCACTCTCCCTGTTTAATGAAGGCTCCACTGCTCTTGCTGTTTAATGATGTCTACACCGCTCTTGCTGTTTAATGACGTCTCCATCACTCTCCCTGTTTAATGAAGGCTCCACTGCTCTTGCTGTTTCATAAAGTCTCCGCCACTCTCACTGTTTAATAAACACTCCAGCGCTCTTGCTGTTTAATGAAGTCTCCACCACTCTCACTGTTTAAGTAGTCTCCACCGCTCTTGCTGTTTAATGAAGTCTCCAGCACTCTCACTGTTTAATGAACACTCCGCCACCCTCACTGTTTAATAAAGTCTCCGCCAATCTCACTGTTTAATGAAGTCTCCAACTCTCTTGCTGTTTAATGATGTCTCCACCGCTCTTGCTGTTTGCTGAAGTCTCCGCCGCTCTTGCTGTTTAATGAAGTCTCCACCGCTCTTGCTGTTTAATGAAGTCTCCACTGCTCTTGCGGTTTAATGAAGTCTACACCACTCTCACTGTTTAATGAATTCTCCACCGCTCTTGCTATTTAACGAAGTCTCCGCCGCTCTTGCTGTTTAATGAAGTCTCCGCCGCACTTGCTGTTTAATGAAGTCTCCACCGTTTTTGCGGTTAAAAGAAGTGTCCACCGGTCTCACTTATAATGTCGTCTCCACCGCTCTTGCTGTTTAATGACGTCTCCATCACTCTCCCTGTTTAATGAAGGCTCCACTGCTCTTGCTGTTTAATGAAGTTCTCCGCCACCCACACTGTTTAATAAAGTCTCCGCCACTCTCACTGTTTAATGAACGCTCCAGCGCTCTTGCTGTTTAATGAAGTCTCCACCGCTCTTGCTGTTTAATGAAGTCTACACCGCTCTTGCTGTTTAATGACGTCTCCATCACTCTCCCTGTTTAATGAAGGCTCCACTGCTCTTGCTGTTTCATAAAGTCTCCGCCACCCACACTGTTCAATAAAGTCTCCGCCACTCTCACTGTTTAATAAACGCTCCAGCGCTCTTGCTGTTTAATGAAACCTCCACCGCTCTTGTTGTTTATTGAGGTCGCCAGCGCTTTTCCTGTTTAATGATGTCTCCACCATTCTTGCTGTTTAATGAAGTCTCCACCGGTCTTGCTGCTGATGAAGTCTCTTCCCATCATTGCTGTTTAATTAAGTCTCAACCGCTCTTGCTGTTTAATGTAGTCTCAATCACTCTCACTGTTTAATGAAGTCTCCACAGATCTTGTGAGTTAATGAAATCTCCACCGGACTTGCTGTTTAATGAAGTCTCCACCATTCTCACTGTTTAATGAAGTCTCCACCGCTCTTGCTGTTTAATGAAGTCTCCACCACTCTCACTGTTTAATGAAGTCTCCAACTCACTTACTCTTTAATGAAGTTTCCACCGCTCTTGCTGTTTGCTGAAGTCTCCACCGCTCTTGCTGCTTAATGAAGTCTCCACCACTCTCACTGTTTAATGAGGTCTCCACCTCTCTTGCTCTTTAATGATGTGTCCACTGCTCTTGCTATTTGCTGAAGTCTCCACCGCTCTTGCGGTTTAATGAAGTCTCCACCACTCTCACTGTTTAATATAGTCTCCACCGCTCTTGCTGTTTAATGAGGTCTCCATTGCTCTTGCTGTTTAATGAAGTCTCCACCACTCTCACTGTTTAATGAAGTCTCCTCCGCTCTTGCTTTTTAATGTAGTCTCCACTGCTCTTGCTGTTTAATGAAGACTCCACTGCTCCTGCTGTTTAATAAAGTCTCCACCGCTCTTGTTGTTTAATGAAGTCTCCACCGCTCTTGCTGTTTAATGAAGTCTCCACCGCTCTCACTGTTTAATGAAGTCTCCTCCGCTCTTGCTATTTAACGAAGTCTCCGCCGCTCTTGCTGTTTAATGAAGTCTCCGCCGCCCTTGCTGTTTAATGAAGTCTCCGCCGCTCTTGCTGTTTAATGAAGTCTCCACCGTTCATGCGGTTTAAAGAAGTGTCCACCGGTCTCAGTTTTTAATGTAGTCTCCACTGCTCTTGCTGTTTAATGAAGTCTCCACCGCTTTGCTGTTTAATGAAGTCTACACCACTCTCACTGTTTAATGAATTCTCCACCGCTCTTGCTGGTCCCTGAAGTCTCCACTGCTCTTGCTGTTTAATGAAGTCTCCGCCACTCTCACTGTTTAATTAAGTCTCCGCCACTCTCACTGTTTAATGAAGTCTCCTCCGCTCTTGCTTTTTAATGTAGTCTCCACTGCTCTTGCTGTTTAATGAAGTCTCCACCGCTCTTGTTGTTTAATGAAGTCTCCATCGTACTTGCTCTTTAATGAAGTCTCCACCACTCTTGCTGTTTAATGAAGTCTCCACCGCTTTTGCTGTTTAATGAAGGATCCACCGCTCTTGTTGTTTAATGAAGTCTCCACCGCTCTTGCTTTTTAATGAAGTCTCCACTGCTCTTGCTGTTTAATGAAGTCACCAATGCTTTGCTGTTTAATGAAGTCTCCATCACTCTCACTGTTTTACGAAGTCTCCACCGATCTGGCGGTTTAATGAAATCTACACCGACTTTGCTGTTTAATGAAGTCACCTCCGCTCTTGCTCTTTAATGAAGTCTCCACCACTCTCACTGTTTAATGAAGTCTCCACTGCTCTTGCTGGTTCCTGAAGTCTCCACCGCTCTCACTGTTTAATGAAGTCTCCGCCGCTCTTGCTATTTAACAAAGTCTCCGCGGCTCTTGCTGTTTAATGAATTCTCCACTGCTCTTGCTGTTTTATGAAGTCTCCATCGCTCTTGCTCTTTAATGATGTCTCCACCATTCTTGCTGTTTAATGAAGTCTACACCGATCTTGCTGTTTAATGAAGTCTCCACCGCTCTTGCTGTTTAATGAAGTCTCCTCCCATCATTGCTGTTTAATGAAGTCTTATTTACTCTCACTGTTTAATGATGTCTCCTCCGATCCTGCGGGTTAATGAAATCTCCACCGGAATTGCTGTTTAATGAAGTCTCCACCGCTCTTGCTGTTCAGTGAAGTCTCCACCACTCTGACTGTTTAATGAAGTCTCCACCACTCTTGCTGTTTAATGATGTCTACACCACTCTTGCTGTTTGCTGAAGTCTCCACCGCTCTTGCTTTTTAATGAAGTCTCCACCAATCTCACTGTTTAATGTAGTCTCCACCGCTCCTGCTGTTTAATGAGGTCTCCACCGCTCTTGCTGTTCAATGAAGTCACAACCACTCTGATTGTTTAATGTAGTCTCCACCGCTCTTGCTGTTTAATGATGTCTACACCACTCTTGCTGTTTGCTGAAGTCTCCACCGCTCTTGCGGTTTAATGAAGTCTCCACCAATCTCACTGTTTAATGTAGTCTCCACCGCTCCTGCTGTTTAATGAAGTCTCCACCACTCTTGTTGTTTAATGAAGTCTCCACCGCTCTCACTGTTTAATGAAGTCTCCGGCGCTCTTGCTCTTTAACGAAGTCTCCACCGTTCTTGCGGTTTAAAGAAGTGTCCACCGGTCTCAGTTTTTAATGTAGTCTACACCGCTCTTGCTGTTTAATGAAGTCTCCACCGCTTTGCTGTTTAATGAAGTCTACACCGCTCTTGCTGTTTAATGAAGTCTCCACTGCTCTTGCTGTGTTTAATGAAGTCTCCAACACTCTTGCTGTTTAATGAGGTCTCCACCGCTCTTTCTGTTTAATGAAGTCTCCTCCGATCATTGCTGTTTAATGAAGTCTCCGCCACTCTTGCTGTTTAATGAAGACTCTACCGCTCTTGCGGTTTAATGAAGTCTCCACCACTCTCACTGTTTAATGAAGTCTCCACCGATCTTGCGTTTTAATGAAATCTCCACAGCTCTTGCTGTTTAATGAAGTCTCCACCGCTCTTGCTGTTTAATGAAGTCTCCACCACTCTCACTGTTTAAGTCGTCTCCACCGCTCTTGCTGTTTAATGAAGTCTCCAGCACTCTCACTGTTTAATGAAGACTCCGCCACCCTCTCTGTTTAATAAAGTCTCCGCCAATCTCACTGTTTAATTCAGGCTCCAACGCTCTTGCTCTTTAATAAAGTCTCCGGCACTCTCATTGTTTAATAAAGTCTCCTCCGCTCTTGCTGTTTAATGAAATCTCCACCGCTCTTGTTGTTTAATGAAGTCTCCACCGCTCTTGTTATTTATTGTGGTCTCCACCGCTTTTGCTGTTTAATGAAGTCTCCATCGTACTTGCTCTTTAATGAAGTCTCCACCACTCTTGCTGTTTAATGATGTCTCCACCACTCTTGTTGTTTAATGAAGTCTCCACCGCTCTTGCTGTTGAATGAAGTCTCCACCGCTCTTGCTGTTTAATAAAGTCTCCACTGCTCTTGCTGTTTAATGAAGTCTCCACCGCTCTTTCTGTTTAATGATGTCTCCAAAGCTCTTGCTGTTTGCTGAAGTCTTCACCGCTCTTGCTGTTTAATGAAGTCTCCACCACTCTTGTTGTTTAATGAAGTCTCCACCGCTCTTGCTGTTGAATGAAGTCTCCACCGCTCTTGCTGTTTAATAAAGTCTCCACTGCTCTTGCTGTTTAATGAAGTCTCCACCGCTCTTTCTGTTTAATAAAGTCTCCACTGCTCTTGCTATTTAATGAAGTCTACACCACTCTCACTGTTTAATGAATTCTCCACCGCTCTTGCTGGTTCCTGAAGTCTCCACCGCTCTTGCGATTTAATGAAGTCTCCACCACTCTCACTGTTTAATGTAGTCTCCACCGCTATTGCTGTTTAATGAAGTCTCCGCCACTCTCACTGTTTAATTAAGTCTCCGCCACTCTCACTGTTTAATGAAGGCTCCAACGCTCTTGCTCTTTAATGAAGTCTCCGGCACTCTCACTGTTTAATAATGTCTGCTCCGCTCTTGCGGTTTAATGAATTCTCCACTGCTCTTGCTGTTTAATGAACACTCCTCCTCTCTTCCTTTTAATGAAGTCTCCACCGCTCTTTTTGTTTAATGAAGTCTCCACCACTCTTATTGTTTATTGAGGTCTCCACCGCTTTTGCTTTTTAATGAAGTCTTCATCGCTCTTGCTGTTTAATGAAGTCTCCTCCCATCATTGCTGTTTAATGAAGTCTCAATCACACTCACTGTTCAATGAAGTCTCCTCCGATCCTGCTGGTTAATGAAATTTCCACCGGAATTGCTGTTTAATGAAGTCTCCACCGCTCTTGCTGTTCAATGAAGTCTCCACCGCTCTTGCTGTTTAATAAAGTCTCCACTGCTCTTGCTGTTTAATGAAGTCTCCACCGCTCTTTCTGTTTAATGAAGTCTCCACTGCTCTTGCTGTTTAATGAAGTCTCCACCACTCTTGCTGTTCAATGAAGTCTCCTTTGCTCTTACTGGTTCCTGAAGTCTCCACCGCTCTTGTGGTTTAATGAAGTCTCCACCACTCTCACCGTTTAATGTAGTCTCCACCGCTCTTGCGGTTTAATGAAGTCTCCACCGCTCTCACTGTTTAATGAAGTCTCCGCCGCTCTTGCTATTTAACGAAGTCTCCGCCGCTCTTGCTGTTTAATGAAGTCTCCGCCGCACTTGCTGTTTAATGAAGTCTCCACCGTTTTTGCGGTTAAAAGAAGTGTCCACCGGTCTCACTTATAATGTCGTCTCCACCGCTCTTGCTGTTTAATGACGTCTCCATCACTCTCCCTGTTTAATGAAGGCTCCACTGCTCTTGCTGTTTAATGAAGTCTACACTGCTCTTGCTGTTTAATGACGACTCCATCACTCTCCCTGTTTAATGAAGGCTCCACTGCTCTTGCTGTTTAATGAATTCTACACCGCTCTTACTGTTTAATGAAGTCTCCACTGCTCTTGATGGTTCCTGAAGTCTCCTCCGCTCTTGCTGTTTAATGAAGTCTATACCACTCTCACTGTTTAATGAATTCTCCACCGCTCTTGCTGTTTATTGAAGTCTCCACCACTCTCACTCTTTAATGAATTCTCCACCGCTCTTGCTGTTTATTGAATTCTCCACCACTCTCACTGTTTAATGAAATCTCCACCAATCTTGTTGTTTAATGAAGTCTACACCACTCTCACTGTTTAATGAAGGCTCCTCCGCTCTTGCTGTTTAATGAAGTCTACAGCACTCTCACTGTTTAATGAAATCTCCACTGCTCTTGCTCTTTCCTGAAGTCTCCACTGCTATTGCAGTTTAATGAAGTCTCCACACTCTCATTGTTTAATTAAGTCTCCGCCACTCTCAAAGTTTAATGAAGGCTCCAACGCTCTTGCTCTTTAATGAATTCTCCGGAACTCTCACTATTTAATAAATTCTCCTCCGCTCTTGCTGTTTAATGAATTCTCCACTGCTCTTTCTGTTTAATGAAGACTCCACCGCTCTTGCTGTTTAATGAAGTCTCCACCGCTCTTGTTGTTTAATGAAGTCTCCACCGCTCTTGTTGTTTATTGAGGTCTCCACCGCTTTTGCTGTTTAATGAAGTCTCCATCGCTCTTGCTCTTTAATGAATTCTCCACCACTCTTGCTGTTTAATGAAGTCTCCACCGCTCTTGCTGTTTAATGAAGACTCTACCGCTTTGCGGTTTAATGAAGTCTACACAGCTCTTGCTGTTTAATGAAGTCTCCACTGCTCTTGCTGTGTTTAATGAAGTCTCCAACACTCTTGCTGTTCAATGAGGACTCCACCGCTCTTTCTGTTTAATGAAGACTCCACCGCTCTTGCTGTTTAATGAAGTCTCCACCGCTCTTGTTGTTTAATGAAGTCTCCACCGCTCTTGTTGTTTATTGAGGTCTCCACCGCTTTTGCTTTTTAATGAAGTCTCCATCGCTCTTGCTCTTTAATGAATTCTCCACCACTCTTGCTGTTTAATGAAGTCTCCACCGCTCTTGCTGTTTAATGAAGACTCCACCGCTTTGCGGTTTAATGAAGTCTACACAGCTCTTGCTGTTTAATGAAGTCTCCACTGTTCTTGCTGTGTTTAATGAAGTCTCCAACACTCTTGCTGTTCAATGAGGACTCCACCGCTCTTTCTGTTTAATGAAGTCTCCGCCGATCATTGCTGTTTAATGAAGTCTCCGCCGGTCTTGCTGTTTACTGAAGACTCAATCTCTCTTGCGGTTTAATGAAGTCTCCATCACTCTCACTGCTTAATGAAGTCTCCACCGATCTTGCATTTTAATGAAATCTCCACAGCTCTTGCTGTTTAATGATGTCTCCACCGCTTTTGCTGTTTAATGAAGGCTCCATCACTCTCAATGTTTAATGAATTCTCCACCGCTCTTGCTGTTTAATGAAGTCTCCTCCGCTCTTGCTGTTTAATGTAGTCTCCACCGCTCTTGCTGCTTAATGAATTCACCACCGCTCTTGCTGTTTAATGAAGTCTCCACCACTCTCACTGCTTAATGAAGACTCCAACGCTCTTGCTCTTTAATGAAGACTCAGCCTCCCTCACTGTTTAATAAAGTCTCCGCCAATCTAACTGTTTAATGAAGGCTCCAACGCTCTTGCTGTTTAATGAAGACTCCACTGCTCTTGATGTTTAATGAAGTCTCCACTGCTCTTGCCGTTTAATGAAGTCTCCACCGCTCTTGCTCTGCTCTTTAATGAAGTCTCCATGGCTCTTGCTGTTTAATAAAGTTTCCACCGCTCTTTCTGTTTAATGAAGTCTCCACTGCTCTTTCTGTTTAATGAAGTCTCCACCGCTCTTGCTGTTTAATGAAGTCTCTGCCGCTCTTGCTGATTAATGAAGTCTCCACCACTACTGCTGTTTAATGAAGTCTCCACCGCTCTTGCTGTTTAATGAAGACTCCTCTGATCATTGCTATTTAATGAAGTCTCCACCGGTCTTGCTGTTTAATGAAGTCTCCACCACTCTTGCTGGTTCCTGAAGTCTCCACCGCTCTTGCTGTTTAATGAAGTCTACACCACTCTCACTGTTTAATGCATTCTCCACCGCTCTTGCTGGTTCCTGAACTCTCCACCGCTATTGCGGTTTAATGAAGTCTCCACCACTCTCACTGTTTAATGTAGTCTCCACCACTCTTGCTGTTTAATGAAGTCTCCGCCACTCTCACTGTTTAATTAAGTCTCCGCCACTCTCACTGTTTAATGAAGGCTCCAACGCTCTTGCTCTTTAATGAAGTCTCCGGCACTCTCACTGTTTACTAATGTCTCCTCCGCTCTTGCTGTTTAATGAATTCTCCACTGCTCTTTCTGTTTAATGAACAATCCACCTCTCTTGCTGTTTAATGAAGTCTCCACCGCTCTTGTTGTTTAATGAAGTCTCCGCCGCCCTTGTTATTTATTGAGGTCTCCACCCTTTTGCTGTTTAATGAAGTCTCCATCGCTCTTGCTCTTTAATGAATTCTCCACCACTCTTGCTGTTTAATGATGTCTCCACCGCTCTTGCTGTTTAATGAAGTCTGCACCGCTCTTGCTGTTAAATGAAGTCTCCATCACTTTGCAGTTTAATGAAGTCTACAACGCTCTTGCTGTTTAATGAATTCTCCACTGCTATTGCTGTTTAATGAAGTCTGCACCGCTCTTGCTGTTTAATGAATTCTCCACTGCTATTGCTGTGTTTAATGAAGTCTCCAACGCTCTTGCTCTATAATGAAGTCTCTGGCATTCTCACTGTTTAATAATGTCTCCTCCGCTCTTGCTGTTTAATGAATTCTCCACTGCTCTTTCTGTTTAATGAAGACTCCACCGCTCTTGCTGTTTAATGAAGTCTCCACCGCTCTTGTTGTTTAATGAAGACTGCACCGCTCCTGCTTTTTGATGAAGTCTCCACCACTCTTGCTGTTTAATGTAGTCTCCACCGCTCTTGCTGTTTAATGAATTCTCCACCGCTCTTGCTGTATAATGAATTCTCCGCCACCCTCACTGTTTAATAAAGTCTCCGCCACTCTCACTGTTTAATGAAGGCTCCACCGCTCTTGCTCTTTCATGAAGTCTCCAGCACTCTCACTATTTCATGAAGTCTCCTGCACTCCTGATGTTTAATGAAGTCTCCACTGTTCTTGCTGTTTAATGAAGACTCCACCTCTCTTGCGGTTTAATGAAGTCTCCATCACTCTCACTGTTTAATGAAGTCTCCACCGATCTGGCAGTTTAATGAAATCTCCAACGACTTTGCTGTTTAATGAAGTCTCCTCCGCTCTTGCTGTTTAATGAAGCCTACACCACTCTCACTGTTTAATGTAGTCTCCACCGCTCTTGCTGTTTAATGAAGTCTCCACCACTCTCACTGTTTAATGAATTCTCCACCGCTCTTGCTGTTTAATGAAGTCTCCACAGCTCTTGCTGTTTAATGTAGTCTCCACAGCTCTTGCTGTTTAATGAAGTCTCCACCACTCTCCTTGTTTAATGTAGTCTCCACCGCTCTTGCTGTTTAATGAAGTCCCCACTGATCTTGCGTTTTAATGAAATCTCCACAGCTCTTGCTGTTTAACGAAGACTCCACCTGTCTTGTGGTTTAATGAAGTCTCCATCACTCTCACTGTTTAATGAAGTCTCCACCGATCTGGCAGTTTAATGAAATCTCCAACGACTTTGCTGTTTAATGAAGTCTCCACCGCTCTTGCTGTTTAATGAAGTCTACACCACTCTCACTGTTTAATGTAGTCTCCACCGCTCTTGCTGTTTAATGAAGTCTCCACCACTCTCACTGTTTAATGAATTCTCCACTGCTCTTGCTGTTTAATGAAGTCTCCACAGCTCTTGCTGTTTAATGTAGTCTCCACCGCTGTTGCTCTTTAATGAAGTCTCCACCACTCTCCTTGTTTAATGTAGTCTCCACCGCTCTTGCTGTTTAATGAAGTCTCCACCACTCTCACAGTTTAATGAATTCTCCACTGCTCTTGCTATTTAATAAAGTCTCCACGGCTCTTGCTGTTTAATGAAGTCTCCTCTGCTCTTGCTGTTTAATGAAGTCTACACCACTCTCACTGTTTAATGAAGTCTCCACTGCTCTTGCTGTTTAATGATGTCTGCACCGCTCTTGCTGTTTAATGAAGTCTCCACTGCTCTTGCTGTGTTTAATGAAGTCTCCAACACTCTTGCTGTTCAATGAGGTCTCCACCGCTCTTTCTGTTTAATGAAGTCTCCTCCGATCATTGCTGTTTAATGAAGTCTCCGCCGCTCTAGCTGTTTACTGAAGACTCCACCTCTCTTGCGGTTTAATGAAGTCTCCATCACTCTCACTGTTTAATGAATTCTCCACCGCTCTTGCTGGTTCCTGAAGTCTCCACCGCTATTGCGGTTTAATGAAGTCTCCACCACTCTCACTGTTTAATGTAGTCTCCACCGCTCTTGCTGTTTAATGAAGTCTCCGCCACTCTCACTGTTTAATTAAGTCTCCGCCACTCTCACTGTTTAATGAAGGCTCCAACGCTCTTGCTGTTTAATGAAGTCTCCGGCACTCTCATTGTTTAATAAAGTCTCCTCCGCTCTTGCTGTTTAATGAATTCTCCACTGCTCTTTCTGTTTAATGAACACTCCACCTCTCTTGCTGTTTAATGAAGTCTCCACCGTTCTTGTTGTTTAATGAAGTCTCCACCGCTCTTGTTGTTTATTGAGGTGTCCACCGCTTTTGCTGTTTAATGAAGTCTCCATTGCTCTTGCTCTTTAATGATGTCTCCACCATTCTTGCTGTTTAATGAAGTCTCCACCGCTCTTGCTGTTTAATGAAGTCTCCTTCCATCATTGCTGTTTGCTGAAGTCTCCACCGCTCTTGCGGTTTAATGAAGTCCCCACCAATCTCACTGTTTAATGTAATCTCCACCTCTCCTGCTGTTTAATGAAGGCTCCACCGCTCTTGCTGTTTAATGAAGTCTCCGCCACCCTCATTGTTTAATAATGTCTCCACCACTATCACTGTTTAATGTAGTCTCCACTGCTCTTGCTGTTTAATGAACACTCCAGCGCTCTTGCTGTTAAATGAAGGCTCCATCGCTCCTGTTGTTTAAAAAAGTCACCACCGCTCTTGCTGTTTAATGAAGCCTCCACCGCTTTGCGGTTTAATGAAGTCTACACCGCTCTTGCTGTTTAATGAATTCTCCACTGCTCTTGCTGTGTTTAATGAAGTCTCCAACGCTCTTGCTCTATAATGAAGTCTCTGGCACTCTCACTGTTTAATAATGTCTCCTCCGCTCTTGCTGTTTAATGAATTCTCCACTGCTCTTTCTGTTTAATGAAGACTCCATCGCTCTTGCTGTTTAATGAAGTCTCCACCGCTCTTGTTGTTTAATGAAGACTGCACCGCTCCTGCTGTTTGATGAAGTCTCCACCACTCTTGCTGTTTAATGTAGTCTCCACCGCTCTTGCTGTTTAATGAATTCTCCACCGCTCTTGCTGTATAATGAATTCTCCGCCACCCTCACTGTTTAATAAAGTCTCCGCCACTATCACTGTTTAATGAAGGCTCCACCACTTTTGTCTTTCATGAAGTCTCCAGCACTCTCACTATTTCATGAAGTCTCCTGCACTCCTGATGTTTAATGAAGTCTCCACTGTTCTTGCTGTTTAATGAAGACTCCACCTCTCTTGCGGTTTAATGAAGTCTCCATCACTCTCACTGTTTAATGAAGTCTCCACCGATCTGGCAGTTCAATGAAATCTCCAACGACTTTGCTGTTTAATGAAGTCTCCACCGCTCTTGCTGTTTAATGAAGTCTACACCACTCTCACTGTTTAATGAATTCTCCACCGCTCTTGCTGTTTAATGAAGTCTCCACAGCTCTTGCTGTTTAATGTAGTCTCCACCGCTCTTGCTGTTTAATGAAGTCTCCACCACTCTCCTTGTTTAATGTAGTCTCCACAGCTCTTGCTGTTTAATGAAGTCTCCTCCGATCATTGCTGTTTAATGAAGTCTCCGCCGCTCTAGCTGTTTACTGAAGACTCCACCTCTCTTGCGGTTTAATGAAGTCTCCATCACTCTCACTGTTTAATGACTTCTCCACCGCTCTTGCTGGTTCCTGAAGTCTCCACCGCTATTGCGGTTTAATGAAGTCTCCACCACTCTCACTGTTTAATGTAGTCTCCACCGCTCTTGCTGGTTCCTGAAGTCTCCGCCACTCTCACTGTTTAATTAAGTCTCCGCCACTCTCACTGTTTAATGAAGGCTCCAACGCTCTTGCTGTTTAATGAAGTCTCCGGCACTCTCATTGTTTAATAAAGTCTCCTCCGCTCTTGCTGTTTAATGAATTCTCCACTGCTCTTTCTATTTAATGAACACTCCACCTCTCTTGCTGTTTAATGAAGTCTCCACCGTTCTTGTTGTTTAATGAAGTCTCCACCGCTCTTGTTGTTTATTGAGGTGTCCACCGCTTTTGCTGTTTAATGAAGTCTCCATTGCTCTTGCTCTTTAATGATGTCTCCACCATTCTTGCTGTTTAATGAAGTCTCCACCGCTCTTGCTGTTTAATGAAGTCTACACCACTCTCACTGTTTAATGTAGTCTCCACCGCTCTTGCTGTTTAATGAAGTCTCCACCACTCTCACTGTTTAATGAATTCTCCACTGCTCTTGCTGTTTAATGAAGTCTCCACAGCTCTTGCTGTTTAATGTAGTCTCCACCGCTGTTGCTCTTTAATGAAGTCTCCACCACTCTCCTTGTTTAATGTAGTCTCCACCGCTCTTGCTGTTTAATGAAGTCTCCACCACTCTCACAGTTTAATGAATTCTCCACTGCTCTTGCTATTTAATAAAGTCTCCACGGCTCTTGCTGTTTAATGAAGTCTCCTCTGCTCTTGCTGTTTAATGAAGTCTACACCACTCTCACTGTTTAATGAAGTCTCCACTGCTCTTGCTGTTTAATGATGTCTGCACCGCTCTTGCTGTTTAATGAAGTCTCCACTGCTCTTGCTGTGTTTAATGAAGTCTCCAACACTCTTGCTGTTCAATGAGGTCTCCACCGCTCTTTCTGTTTAATGAAGTCTCCTCCGATCATTGCTGTTTAATGAAGTCTCCGCCGCTCTAGCTGTTTACTGAAGACTCCACCTCTCTTGCGGTTTAATGAAGTCTCCATCACTCTCACTGTTTAATGAATTCTCCACCGCTCTTGCTGGTTCCTGAAGTCTCCACCGCTATTGCGGTTTAATGAAGTCTCCACCACTCTCACTGTTTAATGTAGTCTCCACCGCTCTTGCTGTTTAATGAAGTCTCCGCCACTCTCACTGTTTAATTAAGTCTCCGCCACTCTCACTGTTTAATGAAGGCTCCAACGCTCTTGCTGTTTAATGAAGTCTCCGGCACTCTCATTGTTTAATAAAGTCTCCTCCGCTCTTGCTGTTTAATGAACTCTCCACTGCTCTTTCTGTTTAATGAACACTCCACCTCTCTTGCTGTTTAATGAAGTCTCCACCGTTCTTGTTGTTTAATGAAGTCTCCACCGCTCTTGTTGTTTATTGAGGTGTCCACCGCTTTTGCTGTTTAATGAAGTCTCCATTGCTCTTGCTCTTTAATGATGTCTCCACCATTCTTGCTGTTTAATGAAGTCTCCACCGCTCTTGCTGTTTAATGAAGTCTCCTTCCATCATTGCTGTTTGCTGAAGTCTCCACCGCTCTTGCGGTTTAATGAAGTCCCCACCAATCTCACTGTTTAATGTAATCTCCACCTCTCCTGCTGTTTAATGAAGGCTCCACCGCTCTTGCTGTTTAATGAAGTCTCCGCCACCCTCATTGTTTAATAATGTCTCCACCACTATCACTGTTTAATGTAGTCTCCACTGCTCTTGCTGTTTAATGAACACTCCAGCGCTCTTGCTGTTAAATGAAGGCTCCATCGCTCCTGTTGTTTAAAAAAGTCACCACCGCTCTTGCTGTTTAATGAAGCCTCCACCGCTTTGCGGTTTAATGAAGTCTACACCGCTCTTGCTGTTTAATGAATTCTCCACTGCTCTTGCTGTGTTTAATGAAGTCTCCAACGCTCTTGCTCTATAATGAAGTCTCTGGCACTCTCACTGTTTAATAATGTCTCCTCCGCTCTTGCTGTTTAATGAATTCTCCACTGCTCTTTCTGTTTAATGAAGACTCCATCGCTCTTGCTGTTTAATGAAGTCTCCACCGCTCTTGTTGTTTAATGAAGACTGCACCGCTCCTGCTGTTTGATGAAGTCTCCACCACTCTTGCTGTTTAATGTAGTCTCCACCGCTCTTGCTGTTTAATGAATTCTCCACCGCTCTTGCTGTATAATGAATTCTCCGCCACCCTCACTGTTTAATAAAGTCTCCGCCACTATCACTGTTTAATGAAGGCTCCACCACTTTTGTCTTTCATGAAGTCTCCAGCACTCTCACTATTTCATGAAGTCTCCTGCACTCCTGATGTTTAATGAAGTCTCCACTGTTCTTGCTGTTTAATGAAGACTCCACCTCTCTTGCGGTTTAATGAAGTCTCCATCACTCTCACTGTTTAATGAAGTCTCCACCGATCTGGCAGTTCAATGAAATCTCCAACGACTTTGCTGTTTAATGAAGTCTCCACCGCTCTTGCTGTTTAATGAAGTCTACACCACTCTCACTGTTTAATGAATTCTCCACCGCTCTTGCTGTTTAATGAAGTCTCCACAGCTCTTGCTGTTTAATGTAGTCTCCACCGCTCTTGCTGTTTAATGAAGTCTCCACCACTCTCCTTGTTTAATGTAGTCTCCACAGCTCTTGCTGTTTAATGAAGTCTCCTCCGATCATTGCTGTTTAATGAAGTCTCCGCCGCTCTAGCTGTTTACTGAAGACTCCACCTCTCTTGCGGTTTAATGAAGTCTCCATCACTCTCACTGTTTAATGACTTCTCCACCGCTCTTGCTGGTTCCTGAAGTCTCCACCGCTATTGCGGTTTAATGAAGTCTCCACCACTCTCACTGTTTAATGTAGTCTCCACCGCTCTTGCTGGTTCCTGAAGTCTCCGCCACTCTCACTGTTTAATTAAGTCTCCGCCACTCTCACTGTTTAATGAAGGCTCCAACGCTCTTGCTGTTTAATGAAGTCTCCGGCACTCTCATTGTTTAATAAAGTCTCCTCCGCTCTTGCTGTTTAATGAATTCTCCACTGCTCTTTCTATTTAATGAACACTCCACCTCTCTTGCTGTTTAATGAAGTCTCCACCGTTCTTGTTGTTTAATGAAGTCTCCACCGCTCTTGTTGTTTATTGAGGTGTCCACCGCTTTTGCTGTTTAATGAAGTCTCCATTGCTCTTGCTCTTTAATGATGTCTCCACCATTCTTGCTGTTTAATGAAGTCTCCACCGCTCTTGCTGTTTAATGAAGTCTACACCACTCTCACTGTTTAATGTAGTCTCCACCGCTCTTGCTGTTTAATGAAGTCTCCACCACTCTCACTGTTTAATGAATTCTCCACTGCTCTTGCTGTTTAATGAAGTCTCCACAGCTCTTGCTGTTTAATGTAGTCTCCACCGCTGTTGCTCTTTAATGAAGTCTCCACCACTCTCCTTGTTTAATGTAGTCTCCACCGCTCTTGCTGTTTAATGAAGTCTCCACCACTCTCACAGTTTAATGAATTCTCCACTGCTCTTGCTATTTAATAAAGTCTCCACGGCTCTTGCTGTTTAATGAAGTCTCCTCTGCTCTTGCTGTTTAATGAAGTCTACACCACTCTCACTGTTTAATGAAGTCTCCACTGCTCTTGCTGTTTAATGATGTCTGCACCGCTCTTGCTGTTTAATGAAGTCTCCACTGCTCTTGCTGTGTTTAATGAAGTCTCCAACACTCTTGCTGTTCAATGAGGTCTCCACCGCTCTTTCTGTTTAATGAAGTCTCCTCCGATCATTGCTGTTTAATGAAGTCTCCGCCGCTCTAGCTGTTTACTGAAGACTCCACCTCTCTTGCGGTTTAATGAAGTCTCCATCACTCTCACTGTTTAATGAATTCTCCACCGCTCTTGCTGGTTCCTGAAGTCTCCACCGCTATTGCGGTTTAATGAAGTCTCCACCACTCTCACTGTTTAATGTAGTCTCCACCGCTCTTGCTGTTTAATGAAGTCTCCGCCACTCTCACTGTTTAATTAAGTCTCCGCCACTCTCACTGTTTAATGAAGGCTCCAACGCTCTTGCTGTTTAATGAAGTCTCCGGCACTCTCATTGTTTAATAAAGTCTCCTCCGCTCTTGCTGTTTAATGAATTCTCCACTGCTCTTTCTGTTTAATGAACACTCCACCTCTCTTGCTGTTTAATGAAGTCTCCACCGTTCTTGTTGTTTAATGAAGTCTCCACCGCTCTTGTTGTTTATTGAGGTGTCCACCGCTTTTGCTGTTTAATGAAGTCTCCATTGCTCTTGCTCTTTAATGATGTCTCCACCATTCTTGCTGTTTAATGAAGTCTCCACCGCTCTTGCTGTTTAATGAAGTCTCCTTCCATCATTGCTGTTTGCTGAAGTCTCCACCGCTCTTGCGGTTTAATGAAGTCCCCACCAATCTCACTGTTTAATGTAATCTCCACCTCTCCTGCTGTTTAATGAAGGCTCCACCGCTCTTGCTGTTTAATGAAGTCTCCGCCACCCTCATTGTTTAATAATGTCTCCACCACTATCACTGTTTAATGTAGTCTCCACTGCTCTTGCTGTTTAATGAACACTCCAGCGCTCTTGCTGTTAAATGAAGGCTCCATCGCTCCTGTTGTTTAAAAAAGTCACCACCGCTCTTGCTGTTTAATGAAGCCTCCACCGCTTTGCGGTTTAATGAAGTCTACACCGCTCTTGCTGTTTAATGAATTCTCCACTGCTCTTGCTGTGTTTAATGAAGTCTCCAACGCTCTTGCTCTATAATGAAGTCTCTGGCACTCTCACTGTTTAATAATGTCTCCTCCGCTCTTGCTGTTTAATGAATTCTCCACTGCTCTTTCTGTTTAATGAAGACTCCATCGCTCTTGCTGTTTAATGAAGTCTCCACCGCTCTTGTTGTTTAATGAAGACTGCACCGCTCCTGCTGTTTGATGAAGTCTCCACCACTCTTGCTGTTTAATGTAGTCTCCACCGCTCTTGCTGTTTAATGAATTCTCCACCGCTCTTGCTGTATAATGAATTCTCCGCCACCCTCACTGTTTAATAAAGTCTCCGCCACTATCACTGTTTAATGAAGGCTCCACCACTTTTGTCTTTCATGAAGTCTCCAGCACTCTCACTATTTCATGAAGTCTCCTGCACTCCTGATGTTTAATGAAGTCTCCACTGTTCTTGCTGTTTAATGAAGACTCCACCTCTCTTGCGGTTTAATGAAGTCTCCATCACTCTCACTGTTTAATGAAGTCTCCACCGATCTGGCAGTTCAATGAAATCTCCAACGACTTTGCTGTTTAATGAAGTCTCCACCGCTCTTGCTGTTTAATGAAGTCTACACCACTCTCACTGTTTAATGAATTCTCCACCGCTCTTGCTGTTTAATGAAGTCTCCACAGCTCTTGCTGTTTAATGTAGTCTCCACCGCTCTTGCTGTTTAATGAAGTCTCCACCACTCTCCTTGTTTAATGTAGTCTCCACAGCTCTTGCTGTTTAATGAAGTCTCCTCCGATCATTGCTGTTTAATGAAGTCTCCGCCGCTCTAGCTGTTTACTGAAGACTCCACCTCTCTTGCGGTTTAATGAAGTCTCCATCACTCTCACTGTTTAATGACTTCTCCACCGCTCTTGCTGGTTCCTGAAGTCTCCACCGCTATTGCGGTTTAATGAAGTCTCCACCACTCTCACTGTTTAATGTAGTCTCCACCGCTCTTGCTGGTTCCTGAAGTCTCCGCCACTCTCACTGTTTAATTAAGTCTCCGCCACTCTCACTGTTTAATGAAGGCTCCAACGCTCTTGCTGTTTAATGAAGTCTCCGGCACTCTCATTGTTTAATACAGTCTCCTCCGCTCTTGCTGTTTAATGAATTCTCCACTGCTCTTTCTGTTTAATGAACACTCCACCTCTCTTGCTGTTTAATGAAGTCTCCACCGTTCTTGTTGTTTAATGAAGTCTCCACCGCTCTTGTTGTTTATTGAGGTGTCCACCGCTTTTGCTGTTTAATGAAGTCTCCATTGCTCTTGCTCTTTAATGATGTCTCCACCATTCTTGCTGTTTAATGAAGTCTCCACCGCTCTTGCTGTTTAATGAAGTCTCCTTCCATCATTGCTGTTTGCTGAAGTCTCCACCGCTCTTGCGGTTTAATGAAGTCCCCACCAATCTCACTGTTTAATGTAATCTCCACCTCTCCTGCTGTTTAATGAAGGCTCCACCGCTCTTGCTGTTTAATGAAGTCTCCGCCACCCTCATTGTTTAATAATGTCTCCACCACTATCACTGTTTAATGTAGTCTCCACTGCTCTTGCTGTTTAATGAACACTCCAGCGCTCTTGCTGTTAAATGAAGGCTCCATCGCTCCTGTTGTTTAAAAAAGTCACCACCGCTCTTGCTGTTTAATGAAGCCTCCACCGCTTTGCGGTTTAATGAAGTCTACACCGCTCTTGCTGTTTAATGAATTCTCCACTGCTCTTGCTGTGTTTAATGAAGTCTCCAACGCTCTTGCTCTATAATGAAGTCTCTGGCACTCTCACTGTTTAATAATGTCTCCTCCGCTCTTGCTGTTTAATGAATTCTCCACTGCTCTTTCTGTTTAATGAAGACTCCATCGCTCTTGCTGTTTAATGAAGTCTCCACCGCTCTTGTTGTTTAATGAAGACTGCACCGCTCCTGCTGTTTGATGAAGTCTCCACCACTCTTGCTGTTTAATGTAGTCTCCACCGCTCTTGCTGTTTAATGAATTCTCCACCGCTCTTGCTGTATAATGAATTCTCCGCCACCCTCACTGTTTAATAAAGTCTCCGCCACTCTCACTGTTTAATGAAGGCTCCACCACTCTTGCTCTTTCATGAAGTCTCCAGCACTCTCACTATTTCATGAAGTCTCCTGCACTCCTGATGTTTAATGAAGTCTCCACTGTTCTTGCTGTTTAATGAAGACTCCACCTCTCTTGCGGTTTAATGAAGTCTCCACCACTCTCCTTGTTTAATGTAGTCTCCACAGCTCTTGCTGTTTAATGAAGTCTCCATCACTCTCACTGTTTAATGAAGTCTCCACTGATCTTGCGTTTTAATGAAATCTCCACAGCTCTTGCTGTTTAACGAAGACTCCACCTGTCTTGTGGTTTAATGAAGTCTCCATCACTCTCACTGTTTAATGAAGTCTCCACCGATCTGGCAGTTTAATGAAATCTCCAACGACTTTGCTGTTTAATGAAGTCTCCTCCGCTCTTGCTGTTTAATGAAGTCTACACCACTCTCACTGTTTAATGTAGTCTCCACCGCTGTTGCTGTTTAATGGAGTCTCCACCACTCTCACTGTTTAATGAATTCTCCACTGCTCTTGCTGTTTAATGTAGTCTCCATCGCTCTTGCTGTTTAATGAAGTCTCCACCACTCTTCTTGTTCATTGTAGTCTCCACTGCTCTTGCTGTTTAATGAAGTCTCCACCACTCTCACAGTTTAATGAGTTCTCCACCGCTCTTGCTATTTAATAAAGTCTCCACGGCTCTTGCTGTTTAATGAAGTCTCCTCCGCTCTTGCTGTTTAATGAAGTCTACACCACTCTCACTGTTTAATGAAGGCTCCAACGCTCTTGCTCTTTAATGAAGTCTGCGGCACTCTCACTGTTTAATAATGTGTCCTCCGCTCTTGCTGTTTAATGAATTCTCCACTGCTCTTTCTGTTTAATGAACACTCCACCTCTCTTGCTGTTTAATGAAGTCTCCACCGCTCTTGTTGTTTAATGAAGTCTCCACCGCTCTTGTTGTTTATTGAGGTGTCCACCGCTTTTGCTGTTTAATGAAGTCTCCACCGCTCTTGCTGTTTAATGAAGTCTCCATCACTCTCACTGTTTAATGAAGTCTCCACTGATCTTGCGTTTTAATGAAATCTCCACAGCTCTTGCTGTTTAACGAAGACTCCACCTGTCTTGTGGTTTAAAGAAGTCTCCATCACTCTCACTGTTTAATGAAGTCTCCACCGATCTGGCAGTTTAATGAAATCTCCAACGACTTTGCTGTTTAATGAAGTCTCCTCCGCTCTTGCTGTTTAATGAAGTCTACACCACTCTCACTGTTTAATGTAGTCTCCACCGCTCTTGCTGTTTAATGTAGTCTCCATCGCTCTTGCTGTTTAATGAAGCCTCCACCACTCTTCTTGTTCATTGTAGTCTCCACTGCTCTTGCTGTTTAATGAAGTCTCCACCACTCTCACAGTTTAATGAGTTCTCCACCGCTCTTGCTATTTAATAAAGTCTCCACGGCTCTTGCTGTTTAATGAAGTCTCCTCCGCTCTTGCTGTTTAATGAAGTCTACACCACTCTCACTGTTTAATGAAGTCTCCACTGCTCTTGCTGTTTAATGATGTCTGCACCGCTCTTGCTGTTTAATGAAGTCTCCACTGCTCTTGCTGTGTTTAATGAAGTCTCCAACACTCTTGCTGTTCAATGAGGTCTCCACCGCTCTTTCTGTTTAATGAAGTCTCCTCCGATCATTGCTGTTTAATGAAGTCTCCGCCGCTCTAGCTGTTTACTGAAGACTCCACCTCTCTTGCGGTTTAATGAAGTCTCCATCACTCTCACTGTTTAATGAATTCTCCACCGCTCTTGCTGGTTCCTGAAGTCTCCACCGCTATTGCGGTTTAATGAAGTCTCCACCACTCTCACTGTTTAATGTAGTCTCCACCGCTCTTGCTGTTTAATGAAGTCTCCGCCGCTCTCACTGTTTAATTAAGTCTCCGCCACTCTCACTGTTTAATGAAGGCTCCAACGCTCTTGCTCTTTAATGAAGTCTCCGGCACTCTCACTGTTTAATAATGTGTCCTCCGCTCTTGCTGTTTAATGAATTCTCCACTGCTCTTTCTGTTTAATGAACACTCCACCTCTCTTGCTGTTTAATGAAGTCTCCACCGCTCTTGTTGTTTAATGAAGTCTCCACCGCTCTTGCTGTTTAATGAAGTCTCCTTCCATCATTGCTGTTTGCTGAAGTCTCCACCGCTCTTGCGGTTTAATGAAGTCCCCACCAATCTCAATGTTTAATGGAGCCTCCACCGCTCCTGCTGTTTAATGAAGGCCCCACCGCTCTTGCTGTTTAATGAAGTCTCCGCCACCCTCATTGTTTAATAATGTCTCCACCACTATCACTGTTTAATGTAGTCTCCACTGCTCTTGCTGTTTAATGAACACTCCAGCGCTCTTGCTGTTAAATGAAGGCTCCACCGCTTTGCGGTTTAATGAAGTCTACACCGCCCTTGCTGTTTAATGAATTCTCCACTGCTCTTGCTGTGTTTAATGAAGTCTCCAACGCTCTTGCTCTATAATGAAGTCTCTGGCACTCTCACTGTTTAATAATGTCTCCTCCGCTCTTGCTGTTTAATGAATTCTCCACTGCTCTTTCTGTTTAACGAAGACTCCACCGCTCTTGCTCTTTAATGAAGTCTCCACCGCTCTTGTTGTTTAATGAAGACTGCACCGCTCCTGCTGTTTGATGAAGGCTCCACCACTCTTGCTGTTTAATGTAGTCTCCACCGCTCTTGTTGTTTAATGAAGACTGCACCGCTCCTGCTGTTTGATGAAGTCTCCACCACTCTTGCTGTTTAATGTAGTCTCCACCGCTCTTGCTGTTTAATGAATTCTCCACCGCTCTTGCTGTATAATGAATTCTCCGCCACCCTCACTGTTTAATAAAGTCTCCGCCACTCTCACTGTTTAATGAAGGCTCCACCACTCTTGCTCTTTCATGAAGTCTCCAGCACTCTCACTATTTCATGAAGTCTCCTGCACTCCTGATGTTTAATGAAGTCTCCACTGTTCTTGCTGTTTAATGAAGACTCCACCTCTCTTGCGGTTTAATGAAGTCTCCATCACTCTCACTGTTTAATGAAGTCTCCACCGATCTGGCAGTTCAATGAAATCTCCAACGACTTTGCTGTTTAATGAAGTCTCCACCGCTCTTGCTGTTTAATGAAGTCTCCACCACTCTCACTGTTTAATGAATTCTCCACCGCTCTTGCTGTTTAATGAAGTCTCCACAGCTCTTGCTGTTTAATGTAGTCTCCACCGCTCTTGCTGTTTAATGAAGTCTCCACCACTCTCCTTGTTTAATGTAGTCTCCACAGCTCTTGCTGTTTAATGAAGTCTCCATCACTCTCACTGTTTAATGAAGTCTCCACTGATCTTGCGTTTTAATGAAATCTCCACAGCTCTTGCTGTTTAACGAAGACTCCACCTGTCTTGTGGTTTAATGAAGTCTCCATCACTCTCACTGTTTAATGAAGTCTCCACCGATCTGGCAGTTTAATGAAATCTCCAACGACTTTGCTGTTTAATGAAGTCTCCTCCGCTCTTGCTGTTTAATGAAGTCTACACCACTCTCACTGTTTAATGTAGTCTCCACCGCTGTTGCTGTTTAATGGAGTCTCCACCACTCTCACTGTTTAATGAATTCTCCACTGCTCTTGCTGTTTAATGTAGTCTCCATCGCTCTTGCTGTTTAATGAAGTCTCCACCACTCTTCTTGTTCATTGTAGTCTCCACTGCTCTTGCTGTTTAATGAAGTCTCCACCACTCTCACAGTTTAATGAGTTCTCCACCGCTCTTGCTATTTAATAAAGTCTCCACGGCTCTTGCTGTTTAATGAAGTCTCCTCCGCTCTTGCTGTTTAATGAAGTCTACACCACTCTCACTGTTTAATGAAGGCTCCAACGCTCTTGCTCTTTAATGAAGTCTGCGGCACTCTCACTGTTTAATAATGTGTCCTCCGCTCTTGCTGTTTAATGAATTCTCCACTGCTCTTTCTGTTTAATGAACACTCCACCTCTCTTGCTGTTTAATGAAGTCTCCACCGCTCTTGTTGTTTAATGAAGTCTCCACCGCTCTTGTTGTTTATTGAGGTGTCCACCGCTTTTGCTGTTTAATGAAGTCTCCACCGCTCTTGCTGTTTAATGAAGTCTCCATCACTCTCACTGTTTAATGAAGTCTCCACTGATCTTGCGTTTTAATGAAATCTCCACAGCTCTTGCTGTTTAACGAAGACTCCACCTGTCTTGTGGTTTAAAGAAGTCTCCATCACTCTCACTGTTTAATGAAGTCTCCACCGATCTGGCAGTTTAATGAAATCTCCAACGACTTTGCTGTTTAATGAAGTCTCCTCCGCTCTTGCTGTTTAATGAAGTCTACACCACTCTCACTGTTTAATGTAGTCTCCACCGCTCTTGCTGTTTAATGTAGTCTCCATCGCTCTTGCTGTTTAATGAAGCCTCCACCACTCTTCTTGTTCATTGTAGTCTCCACTGCTCTTGCTGTTTAATGAAGTCTCCACCACTCTCACAGTTTAATGAGTTCTCCACCGCTCTTGCTATTTAATAAAGTCTCCACGGCTCTTGCTGTTTAATGAAGTCTCCTCCGCTCTTGCTGTTTAATGAAGTCTACACCACTCTCACTGTTTAATGAAGTCTCCACTGCTCTTGCTGTTTAATGATGTCTGCACCGCTCTTGCTGTTTAATGAAGTCTCCACTGCTCTTGCTGTGTTTAATGAAGTCTCCAACACTCTTGCTGTTCAATGAGGTCTCCACCGCTCTTTCTGTTTAATGAAGTCTCCTCCGATCATTGCTGTTTAATGAAGTCTCCGCCGCTCTAGCTGTTTACTGAAGACTCCACCTCTCTTGCGGTTTAATGAAGTCTCCATCACTCTCACTGTTTAATGAATTCTCCACCGCTCTTGCTGGTTCCTGAAGTCTCCACCGCTATTGCGGTTTAATGAAGTCTCCACCACTCTCACTGTTTAATGTAGTCTCCACCGCTCTTGCTGTTTAATGAAGTCTCCGCCGCTCTCACTGTTTAATTAAGTCTCCGCCACTCTCACTGTTTAATGAAGGCTCCAACGCTCTTGCTCTTTAATGAAGTCTCCGGCACTCTCACTGTTTAATAATGTGTCCTCCGCTCTTGCTGTTTAATGAATTCTCCACTGCTCTTTCTGTTTAATGAACACTCCACCTCTCTTGCTGTTTAATGAAGTCTCCACCGCTCTTGTTGTTTAATGAAGTCTCCACCGCTCTTGCTGTTTAATGAAGTCTCCTTCCATCATTGCTGTTTGCTGAAGTCTCCACCGCTCTTGCGGTTTAATGAAGTCCCCACCAATCTCAATGTTTAATGGAGCCTCCACCGCTCCTGCTGTTTAATGAAGGCCCCACCGCTCTTGCTGTTTAATGAAGTCTCCGCCACCCTCATTGTTTAATAATGTCTCCACCACTATCACTGTTTAATGTAGTCTCCACTGCTCTTGCTGTTTAATGAACACTCCAGCGCTCTTGCTGTTAAATGAAGGCTCCACCGCTTTGCGGTTTAATGAAGTCTACACCGCCCTTGCTGTTTAATGAATTCTCCACTGCTCTTGCTGTGTTTAATGAAGTCTCCAACGCTCTTGCTCTATAATGAAGTCTCTGGCACTCTCACTGTTTAATAATGTCTCCTCCGCTCTTGCTGTTTAATGAATTCTCCACTGCTCTTTCTGTTTAACGAAGACTCCACCGCTCTTGCTCTTTAATGAAGTCTCCACCGCTCTTGTTGTTTAATGAAGACTGCACCGCTCCTGCTGTTTGATGAAGGCTCCACCACTCTTGCTGTTTAATGTAGTCTCCACCGCTCTTGTTGTTTAATGAAGACTGCACCGCTCCTGCTGTTTGATGAAGTCTCCACCACTCTTGCTGTTTAATGTAGTCTCCACCGCTCTTGCTGTTTAATGAATTCTCCACCGCTCTTGCTGTATAATGAATTCTCCGCCACCCTCACTGTTTAATAAAGTCTCCGCCACTCTCACTGTTTAATGAAGGCTCCACCACTCTTGCTCTTTCATGAAGTCTCCAGCACTCTCACTATTTCATGAAGTCTCCTGCACTCCTGATGTTTAATGAAGTCTCCACTGTTCTTGCTGTTTAATGAAGACTCCACCTCTCTTGCGGTTTAATGAAGTCTCCATCACTCTCACTGTTTAATGAAGTCTCCACCGATCTGGCAGTTCAATGAAATCTCCAACGACTTTGCTGTTTAATGAAGTCTCCACCGCTCTTGCTGTTTAATGAAGTCTCCACCACTCTCACTGTTTAATGAATTCTCCACCGCTCTTGCTGTTTAATGAAGTCTCCACAGCTCTTGCTGTTTAATGTAGTCTCCACCGCTCTTGCTGTTTAATGAAGTCTCCACCACTCTCCTTGTTTAATGTAGTCTCCACAGCTCTTGCTGTTTAATGAAGTCTCCATCACTCTCACTGTTTAATGAAGTCTCCACTGATCTTGCGTTTTAATGAAATCTCCACAGCTCTTGCTGTTTAACGAAGACTCCACCTGTCTTGTGGTTTAATGAAGTCTCCATCACTCTCACTGTTTAATGAAGTCTCCACCGATCTGGCAGTTTAATGAAATCTCCAACGACTTTGCTGTTTAATGAAGTCTCCTCCGCTCTTGCTGTTTAATGAAGTCTACACCACTCTCACTGTTTAATGTAGTCTCCACCGCTGTTGCTGTTTAATGGAGTCTCCACCACTCTCACTGTTTAATGAATTCTCCACTGCTCTTGCTGTTTAATGTAGTCTCCATCGCTCTTGCTGTTTAATGAAGTCTCCACCACTCTTCTTGTTCATTGTAGTCTCCACTGCTCTTGCTGTTTAATGAAGTCTCCACCACTCTCACAGTTTAATGAGTTCTCCACCGCTCTTGCTATTTAATAAAGTCTCCACGGCTCTTGCTGTTTAATGAAGTCTCCTCCGCTCTTGCTGTTTAATGAAGTCTACACCACTCTCACTGTTTAATGAAGGCTCCAACGCTCTTGCTCTTTAATGAAGTCTGCGGCACTCTCACTGTTTAATAATGTGTCCTCCGCTCTTGCTGTTTAATGAATTCTCCACTGCTCTTTCTGTTTAATGAACACTCCACCTCTCTTGCTGTTTAATGAAGTCTCCACCGCTCTTGTTGTTTAATGAAGTCTCTACCGCTCTTGTTGTTTATTGAGGTGTCCACCGCTTTTGCTGTTTAATGAAGTCTCCACCGCTCTTGCTGTTTAATGAAGTCTCCATCACTCTCACTGCTTAATGAAGTCTCCACTGATCTTGCGTTTTAATGAAATCTCCACAGCTCTTGCTGTTTAACGAAGACTCCACCTGTCTTGTGGTTTAAAGAAGTCTCCATCACTCTCACTGTTTAATGAAGTCTCCACCGATCTGGCAGTTTAATGAAATCTCCAACGACTTTGCTGTTTAATGAAGTCTCCTCCGCTCTTGCTGTTTAATGAAGTCTACACCACTCTCACTGTTTAATGTAGTCTCCACCGCTCTTGCTGTTTAATGTAGTCTCCATCGCTCTTGCTGTTTAATGAAGCCTCCACCACTCTTCTTGTTCATTGTTGTCTCCACTGCTCTTGCTGTTTAATGAAGTCTCCACCACTCTCACAGTTTAATGAGTTCTCCACCGCTCTTGCTATTTAATAAAGTCTCCACGGCTCTTGCTGTTTAATGAAGTCTCCTCCGCTCTTGCTGTTTAATGAAGTCTACACCACTCTCACTGTTTAATGAAGTCTCCACTGCTCTTGCTGTTTAATGATGTCTGCACCGCTCTTGCTGTTTAATGAAGTCTCCACTGCTCTTGCTGTGTTTAATGAAGTCTCCAACACTCTTGCTGTTCAATGAGGTCTCCACCGCTCTTTCTGTTTAATGAAGTCTCCTCCGATCATTGCTGTTTAATGAAGTCTCCGCCGCTCTAGCTGTTTACTGAAGACTCCACCTCTCTTGCGGTTTAATGAAGTCTCCATCACTCTCACTGTTTAATGAATTCTCCACCGCTCTTGCTGGTTCCTGAAGTCTCCACGCTATTGCGGTTTAATGAAGTCTCCACCACTCTCACTGTTTAATGTAGTCTCCACCGCTCTTGCTGTTTAATGAAGTCTCCGCCGCTCTCACTGTTTAATTAAGTCTCCGCCACTCTCACTGTTTAATGAAGGCTCCAACGCTCTTGCTCTTTAATGAAGTCTCCGGCACTCTCACTGTTTAATAATGTGTCCTCCGCTCTTGCTGTTTAATGAATTCTCCACTGCTCTTTCTGTTTAATGAACACTCCACCTCTCTTGCTGTTTAATGAAGTCTCCACCGCTCTTGTTGTTTAATGAAGTCTCCACCGCTCTTGCTGTTTAATGAAGTCTCCTTCCATCATTGCTGTTTGCTGAAGTCTCCACCGCTCTTGCGGTTTAATGAAGTCCCCACCAATCTCAATGTTTAATGGAGCCTCCACCGCTCCTGCTGTTTAATGAAGGCCCCACCGCTCTTGCTGTTTAATGAAGTCTCCGCCACCCTCATTGTTTAATAATGTCTCCACCACTATCACTGTTTAATGTAGTCTCCACTGCTCTTGCTGTTTAATGAACACTCCAGCGCTCTTGCTGTTAAATGAAGGCTCCACCGCTTTGCGGTTTAATGAAGTCTACACCGCTCTTGCTGTTTAATGAATTCTCCACTGCTCTTGCTGTGTTTAATGAAGTCTCCAACGCTCTTGCTCTATAATGAAGTCTCTGGCACTCTCACTGTTTAATAATGTCTCCTCCGCTCTTGCTGTTTAATGAATTCTCCACTGCTCTTTCTGTTTAACGAAGACTCCACCGCTCTTGCTCTTTAATGAAGTCTCCACCGCTCTTGTTGTTTAATGAAGACTGCACCGCTCCTGCTGTTTGATGAAGGCTCCACCACTCTTGCTGTTTAATGTAGTCTCCACCGCTCTTGTTGTTTAATGAAGACTGCACCGCTCCTGCTGTTTGATGAAGTCTCCACCACTCTTGCTGTTTAATGTAGTCTCCACCGCTCTTGCTGTTTAATGAATTCTCCACCGCTCTTGCTGTATAATGAATTCTCCGCCACCCTCACTGTTTAATAAAGTCTCCGCCACTCTCACTGTTTAATGAAGGCTCCACCACTCTTGCTCTTTCATGAAGTCTCCAGCACTCTCACTATTTCATGAAGTCTCCTGCACTCCTGATGTTTAATGAAGTCTCCACTGTTCTTGCTGTTTAATGAAGACTCCACCTCTCTTGCGGTTTAATGAAGTCTCCATCACTCTCACTGTTTAATGAAGTCTCCACCGATCTGGCAGTTCAATGAAATCTCCAACGACTTTGCTGTTTAATGAAGTCTCCACCGCTCTTGCTGTTTAATGAAGTCTCCACCACTCTCACTGTTTAATGAATTCTCCACCGCTCTTGCTGTTTAATGAAGTCTCCACAGCTCTTGCTGTTTAATGTAGTCTCCACCGCTCTTGCTGTTTAATGAAGTCTCCACCACTCTCCTTGTTTAATGTAGTCTCCACAGCTCTTGCTGTTTAATGAAGTCTCCATCACTCTCACTGTTTAATGAAGTCTCCACTGATCTTGCGTTTTAATGAAATCTCCACAGCTCTTGCTGTTTAACGAAGACTCCACCTGTCTTGTGGTTTAATGAAGTCTCCATCACTCTCACTGTTTAATGAAGTCTCCACCGATCTGGCAGTTTAATGAAATCTCCAACGACTTTGCTGTTTAATGAAGTCTCCTCCGCTCTTGCTGTTTAATGAAGTCTACACCACTCTCACTGTTTAATGTAGTCTCCACCGCTGTTGCTGTTTAATGGAGTCTCCACCACTCTCACTGTTTAATGAATTCTCCACTGCTCTTGCTGTTTAATGTAGTCTCCATCGCTCTTGCTGTTTAATGAAGTCTCCACCACTCTTCTTGTTCATTGTAGTCTCCACTGCTCTTGCTGTTTAATGAAGTCTCCACCACTCTCACAGTTTAATGAGTTCTCCACCGCTCTTGCTATTTAATAAAGTCTCCACGGCTCTTGCTGTTTAATGAAGTCTCCTCCGCTCTTGCTGTTTAATGAAGTCTACACCACTCTCACTGTTTAATGAAGGCTCCAACGCTCTTGCTCTTTAATGAAGTCTGCGGCACTCTCACTGTTTAATAATGTGTCCTCCGCTCTTGCTGTTTAATGAATTCTCCACTGCTCTTTCTGTTTAATGAACACTCCACCTCTCTTGCTGTTTAATGAAGTCTCCACCGCTCTTGTTGTTTAATGAAGTCTCTACCGCTCTTGTTGTTTATTGAGGTGTCCACCGCTTTTGCTGTTTAATGAAGTCTCCACCGCTCTTGCTGTTTAATGAAGTCTCCATCACTCTCACTGTTTAATGAAGTCTCCACTGATCTTGCGTTTTAATGAAATCTCCACAGCTCTTGCTGTTTAACGAAGACTCCACCTGTCTTGTGGTTTAAAGAAGTCTCCATCACTCTCACTGTTTAATGAAGTCTCCACCGATCTGGCAGTTTAATGAAATCTCCAACGACTTTGCTGTTTAATGAAGTCTCCTCCGCTCTTGCTGTTTAATGAAGTCTACACCACTCTCACTGTTTAATGTAGTCTCCACCGCTCTTGCTGTTTAATGTAGTCTCCATCGCTCTTGCTGTTTAATGAAGCCTCCACCACTCTTCTTGTTCATTGTTGTCTCCACTGCTCTTGCTGTTTAATGAAGTCTCCACCACTCTCACAGTTTAATGAGTTCTCCACCGCTCTTGCTATTTAATAAAGTCTCCACGGCTCTTGCTGTTTAATGAAGTCTCCTCCGCTCTTGCTGTTTAATGAAGTCTACACCACTCTCACTGTTTAATGAAGTCTCCACTGCTCTTGCTGTTTAATGATGTCTGCACCGCTCTTGCTGTTTAATGAAGTCTCCACTGCTCTTGCTGTGTTTAATGAAGTCTCCAACACTCTTGCTGTTCAATGAGGTCTCCACCGCTCTTTCTGTTTAATGAAGTCTCCTCCGATCATTGCTGTTTAATGAAGTCTCCGCCGCTCTAGCTGTTTACTGAAGACTCCACCTCTCTTGCGGTTTAATGAAGTCTCCATCACTCTCACTGTTTAATGAATTCTCCACCGCTCTTGCTGGTTCCTGAAGTCTCCACCGCTATTGCGGTTTAATGAAGTCTCCACCACTCTCACTGTTTAATGTAGTCTCCACCGCTCTTGCTGTTTAATGAAGTCTCCGCCGCTCTCACTGTTTAATTAAGTCTCCGCCACTCTCACTGTTTAATGAAGGCTCCAACGCTCTTGCTCTTTAATGAAGTCTCCGGCACTCTCACTGTTTAATAATGTGTCCTCCGCTCTTGCTGTTTAATGAATTCTCCACTGCTCTTTCTGTTTAATGAACACTCCACCTCTCTTGCTGTTTAATGAAGTCTCCACCGCTCTTGTTGTTTAATGAAGTCTCCACCGCTCTTGCTGTTTAATGAAGTCTCCTTCCATCATTGCTGTTTGCTGAAGTCTCCACCGCTCTTGCGGTTTAATGAAGTCCCCACCAATCTCAATGTTTAATGGAGCCTCCACCGCTCCTGCTGTTTAATGAAGGCCCCACCGCTCTTGCTGTTTAATGAAGTCTCCGCCACCCTCATTGTTTAATAATGTCTCCACCACTATCACTGTTTAATGTAGTCTCCACTGCTCTTGCTGTTTAATGAACACTCCAGCGCTCTTGCTGTTAAATGAAGGCTCCACCGCTTTGCGGTTTAATGAAGTCTACACCGCTCTTGCTGTTTAATGAATTCTCCACTGCTCTTGCTGTGTTTAATGAAGTCTCCAACGCTCTTGCTCTATAATGAAGTCTCTGGCACTCTCACTGTTTAATAATGTCTCCTCCGCTCTTGCTGTTTAATGAATTCTCCACTGCTCTTTCTGTTTAACGAAGACTCCACCGCTCTTGCTGTTTAATGAAGTCTCCACCGCTCTTGTTGTTTAATGAAGACTGCACCGCTCCTGCTGTTTGATGAAGTCTCCACCACTCTTGCTGTTTAATGTAGTCTCCACCGCTCTTGTTGTTTAATGAAGACTGCACCGCTCCTGCTGTTTGATGAAGTCTCCACCACTCTTGCTGTTTAATGTAGTCTCCACCGCTCTTGCTGTTTAATGAATTCTCCACCGCTCTTGCTGTATAATGAATTCTCCGCCACCCTCACTGTTTAATAAAGTCTCCGCCACTCTCACTGTTTAATGAAGGCTCCACCACTCTTGCTCTTTCATGAAGTCTCCAGCACTCTCACTATTTCATGAAGTCTCCTGCACTCCTGATGTTTAATGAAGTCTCCACTGTTCTTGCTGTTTAATGAAGACTCCACCTCTCTTGCGGTTTAATGAAGTCTCCATCACTCTCACTGTTTAATGAAGTCTCCACCGATCTGGCAGTTCAATGAAATCTCCAACGACTTTGCTGTTTAATGAAGTCTCCACCGCTCTTGCTGTTTAATGAAGTCTCCACCACTCTCACTGTTTAATGAATTCTCCACCGCTCTTGCTGTTTAATGAAGTCTCCACAGCTCTTGCTGTTTAATGTAGTCTCCACCGCTCTTGCTGTTTAATGAAGTCTCCACCACTCTCCTTGTTTAATGTAGTCTCCACAGCTCTTGCTGTTTAATGAAGTCTCCATCACTCTCACTGTTTAATGAAGTCTCCACTGATCTTGCGTTTTAATGAAATCTCCACAGCTCTTGCTGTTTAACGAAGACTCCACCTGTCTTGTGGTTTAATGAAGTCTCCATCACTCTCACTGTTTAATGAAGTCTCCACCGATCTGGCAGTTTAATGAAATCTCCAACGACTTTGCTGTTTAATGAAGTCTCCTCCGCTCTTGCTGTTTAATGAAGTCTACACCACTCTCACTGTTTAATGTAGTCTCCACCGCTGTTGCTGTTTAATGGAGTCTCCACCACTCTCACTGTTTAATGAATTCTCCACTGCTCTTGCTGTTTAATGTAGTCTCCATCGCTCTTGCTGTTTAATGAAGTCTCCACCACTCTTCTTGTTCATTGTAGTCTCCACTGCTCTTGCTGTTTAATGAAGTCTCCACCACTCTCACAGTTTAATGAGTTCTCCACCGCTCTTGCTATTTAATAAAGTCTCCACGGCTCTTGCTGTTTAATGAAGTCTCCTCCGCTCTTGCTGTTTAATGAAGTCTACACCACTCTCACTGTTTAATGAAGGCTCCAACGCTCTTGCTCTTTAATGAAGTCTGCGGCACTCTCACTGTTTAATAATGTGTCCTCCGCTCTTGCTGTTTAATGAATTCTCCACTGCTCTTTCTGTTTAATGAACACTCCACCTCTCTTGCTGTTTAATGAAGTCTCCACCGCTCTTGTTGTTTAATGAAGTCTCTACCGCTCTTGTTGTTTATTGAGGTGTCCACCGCTTTTGCTGTTTAATGAAGTCTCCACCGCTCTTGCTGTTTAATGAAGTCTCCATCACTCTCACTGTTTAATGAAGTCTCCACTGATCTTGCGTTTTAATGAAATCTCCACAGCTCTTGCTGTTTAACGAAGACTCCACCTGTCTTGTGGTTTAAAGAAGTCTCCATCACTCTCACTGTTTAATGAAGTCTCCACCGATCTGGCAGTTTAATGAAATCTCCAACGACTTTGCTGTTTAATGAAGTCTCCTCCGCTCTTGCTGTTTAATGAAGTCTACACCACTCTCACTGTTTAATGTAGTCTCCACCGCTCTTGCTGTTTAATGTAGTCTCCATCGCTCTTGCTGTTTAATGAAGCCTCCACCACTCTTCTTGTTCATTGTAGTCTCCACTGCTCTTGCTGTTTAATGAAGTCTCCACCACTCTCACAGTTTAATGAGTTCTCCACCGCTCTTGCTATTTAATAAAGTCTCCACGGCTCTTGCTGTTTAATGAAGTCTCCTCCGCTCTTGCTGTTTAATGAAGTCTACACCACTCTCACTGTTTAATGAAGTCTCCACTGCTCTTGCTGTTTAATGATGTCTGCACCGCTCTTGCTGTTTAATGAAGTCTCCACTGCTCTTGCTGTGTTTAATGAAGTCTCCAACACTCTTGCTGTTCAATGAGGTCTCCACCGCTCTTTCTGTTTAATGAAGTCTCCTCCGATCTTTGCTGTTTAATGAAGTCTCCGCCGCTCTAGCTGTTTACTGAAGACTCCACCTCTCTTGCGGTTTAATGAAGTCTCCATCACTCTCACTGTTTAATGAATTCTCCACCGCTCTTGCTGGTTCCTGAAGTCTCCACCGCTATTGCGGTTTAATGAAGTCTCCACCACTCTCACTGTTTAATGTAGTCTCCACCGCTCTTGCTGTTTAATGAAGTCTCCGCCGCTCTCACTGTTTAATTAAGTCTCCGCCACTCTCACTGTTTAATGAAGGCTCCAACGCTCTTGCTCTTTAATGAAGTCTCCGGCACTCTCACTGTTTAATAATGTGTCCTCCGCTCTTGCTGTTTAATGAATTCTCCACTGCTCTTTCTGTTTAATGAACACTCCACCTCTCTTGCTGTTTAATGAAGTCTCCACCGCTCTTGTTGTTTAATGAAGTCTCCACCGCTCTTGCTGTTTAATGAAGTCTCCTTCCATCATTGCTGTTTGCTGAAGTCTCCACCGCTCTTGCGGTTTAATGAAGTCCCCACCAATCTCAATGTTTAATGGAGCCTCCACCGCTCCTGCTGTTTAATGAAGGCCCCACCGCTCTTGCTGTTTAATGAAGTCTCCGCCACCCTCATTGTTTAATAATGTCTCCACCACTATCACTGTTTAATGTAGTCTCCACTGCTCTTGCTGTTTAATGAACACTCCAGCGCTCTTGCTGTTAAATGAAGGCTCCACCGCTTTGCGGTTTAATGAAGTCTACACCGCTCTTGCTGTTTAATGAATTCTCCACTGCTCTTGCTGTGTTTAATGAAGTCTCCAACGCTCTTGCTCTATAATGAAGTCTCTGGCACTCTCACTGTTTAATAATGTCTCCTCCGCTCTTGCTGTTTAATGAATTCTCCACTGCTCTTTCTGTTTAACGAAGACTCCACCGCTCTTGCTGTTTAATGAAGTCTCCACCGCTCTTGTTGTTTAATGAAGACTGCACCGCTCCTGCTGTTTGATGAAGTCTCCACCACTCTTGCTGTTTAATGTAGTCTCCACCGCTCTTGCTGTTTAATGAATTCTCCACCACTCTTGCTGTATAATGAATTCTCCGCCACCCTCATTGTTTAATAAAGTCTCCGCTACTCTCACTGTTTAATGAAGGCTCCACCGCTCTTGCTCTTTAATGAAGTCTCCAGCACTCTTGCTGTTTAATGAATCCTCCACCACTCTTGCTGTATAATGAATTCTCCGCCACCCTCACTGTTTAATAAAGTCTCCGCTACTCTCACTGTTTAATGAAGGCTCCACCGCTCTTGCTCTTTAATGAAGTCTCCAGCACTCTCAGTATTTCATGAAGTCTCCTGCACTCCTGATGTTTAATGAAGTCTCCAACGCTCTTGCTCTATAATGAAGTCTCTGGCACTCTCACTGTTTAATGAAGACTCCACCTCTCTTGCGGTTTAATGAAGTCTCCATCACTCTCACTGTTTAATGAAGTCTCCACCGATCTGGCAGTTTAATGAAATCTCCAACGACTTTGCTGTTTAATGAAGTCTCCTCCGCTCTTGCTGTTTAATGAAGTCTACACCAATCTCACTGTTTAATGTAGTCTCCACCGCTCTTGCTGTTTAATGAAGTCTCCACCACTCTCACTGTTTAATGAATTCTCCACCGCTCTTGCTGTTTAATGAAGTCTCCACAGCTCTTGCTGTTTAATGTAGTCTCCACCGCTCTTGCTGTTTAATGAAGTCTCCACAACTCTCCTTGTTTTTTTGTAGTCTCCACCGCTCTTGCTGTTTAATGAAGTCTCCACCACTCTCACTGTTTAATGAATTCTCCACCGTTCTTGCTATTTAATAAAGTCTCCACGGCTCTTGCTGTTTAATGAATTCTCCTCCGCTCTGGCAGTTTAACGAAGTCTACACCACTCTCACTGTTTAATGAAGTCTCCACTGCTCTTGCTGGTTCCTGAAGTCTCCACCGCTCTTGCTGTTTAATGAAGTCTCCACCACTCTCACTGTTTAATGAAGTCTCCACCGCTCTTGCTCTTTAATGGAGTCTCCACCGCGTAGCTGTATAATGAAGTCTCCACCGCTCTTGCTGTTTAATGAAGTCTCCACCACTCTCACTGTTTAATGAAGGCTCCACCGCTCTTGCTGTTTAATGAATTCTCCGCCACCCTCACTGTTCAATGAAGTCACCACCGCTCTTGCTGTTTAATGAAGTCTCCACCGCTCTTGCTGTTTAATGAAGTCTCCTCCACTCTCACTGTTTAATGAAGGCTCCACCGCTCTTGTGCTTTAATGATGTCTCCAGCACTCTCACTATTTAATGAAGTCTCCTCCGCTCTTGTTGTTTAATGACGTCTCCACTGCTCATGCTGTTTAATGAAGACTCCATCGCTCTTGCTGTTTAAGAAGTCTCCACCGCTCTTACTGTTTCATGAAGTCTCCGCCGCTCTTGCTGTTTAATGAATGCTCCAGCGCTCTTGCTGTTTAATGAAGGTTCCACCGCTCGTGTTGCTTAATGATAACACCACCGCTCTTGCTGTTCAATGAAGTCTCCACCGCTCTTGCAGTTTAATGAAGTCTCCACCGCTCTTGCAGTTTAATGAAGCTTCCACCGCTTTGCGGTTTAATGAAGTCTAAACTGCTGTTGATGTTTAATGAAGTCTCCACCGCTCTTGCTGTTTAATGTATTCTCCATCACTCTCACTGTTTAATGAAGATCAATCGACCTTGCGGTTTAATGAAATCTCCACCACTCTTGCTGTTTAATGAAGTCTCCACCGCTCTTGCTGTTTAGTGAAGTCACCACCACTCTCACTGTTTAATGAAGTCTCCACCGCTCTTGCTGTTTCCTGAAGTCACCACCGCTCGTGCTGTTTAAACAAGTCTTCTCCGCTCTTGCTGTTTAATGAAATCTCCACCGCTCCTGCGGTTTAATGAAGTCTCCATCACTCTCACTGTTTAATGATGTCTCCACCGTACTTGCGGTTTTTGAAGTCTCCTCCGCTCTTCCTGTTTAATGAAGTCTTCACTGCTCTTGCTGTTTAATGAAGTCTCCACCGCTCTTGCTGTTTAATGATGTCTCCGCCGCTCTTGCTGTTTAATGAAGTCTTCACCGGTCTTGCTGTTAAATGAAGTCTCCACCGCTCTTGCTGTTTAATGATGTCTCCACCGCTCTTGCTGTTTAATGAAGTCTCCACCGCTCTTGCTTTTTAATGAAGTCTCCACCGCGCTTGTTGTTTAATGAAGTCTCCACGGCTCTTGGTGTTTAATGAAGTCTCCATCGCACTTGCTGTTTAAGAAGTCACCACCGCTCGTTGTTTCATGAAGTCTCCGCCGCTCTTGCTGTTTAATGAAGTCACCACCACTCTTTCTGTTCAATGAAGTCTCCACCGCTCTTGCTGTTTAATGAAGTCTCCACCGAGCTTGCTGTTTAATGAATGCTCCACCGCTCTTGTTGTTTAATGAAGTCTCCACCGCTCTTGCTTTTTAATGAAGTCTCCTCCGATCATTGCTGTTTAATGAACTCTCTACCGCTCTTGCAGGTTAATGAAGTCTCCATCACTCTCACTGTTTAATGAAGTCTCCACCGATCGTGCGGTTTAATGAACTCTCCACCACACTTGCTATTTAATGAAGTCTCCACCGCTCTTGCTGTTTAGTTAAGTCTCCACCACTCTCACTATTTAATGAAGTCTCCACCGCTCTTGCTGTTTAATGAAGTCTCCACTGCTCTTGCTGTTTAATGAAGTCTCCGCCACTCTTGCTGTTTAATGAAGTCTCCACCGCTCTTGCTGTTTAATGAAGTCTCCACCGCTCTTGCTGTTTAATGAAGTCTCCTCAGCTCATTGCTGTTTAATGAAGTCTCCACCACTCTTGCTGTTTAATGAAGTCTCCACCGCTCTTGCGGTTTAATGCAGTCTCCATCACTCTTACTGTTTAATGAACTCTCCACCGATCTTCCTATTTAATGAAGTCTCCACCGATCTTGCTGTTCAATGAAGTCTCCACCACTCTCACTGTTTCTGAATTCTCCACCACTCTTGCTGTTTAATGATGTCTCCACCGCTCTTGCTGTTTAATGTTGTCTCCACCGCTCTTCCTGTTTCCTGATGTCTCCACCGCTCTTGCGGTTTAATGAAGTCTCCACTAGTCTCACTGTTTAATGTAGTCTCCACCGCTCTTGTTGTTTAATGAAGTCTCCGCCATTCTCACTTTTTAATGAAGGCTCCACCGCTCTTGATGTTTAATGAAGTCTCCGCCGCTCTTGCTGTTTAATGAAGTCTCCACCGCTCTTGCTGTTTAATAAAGGCTCCACCGCTCTTGCTGTTTAATGAAGTTCCACCGCTCTTGCTGTTTAATGAAGTCTCCACCGCTCTTGTTGTTTAATGAAGTCTCCACTGCTCTTGTTGTTTAATGAAGTCACTGCCACTCTTTCGGTTCAATGAAGTATCCACCGCTTTTGCTGCTTAATGAAGTCTCCGCCGCTCTTACTGTTTAATAAAGGCTCCACCGCTCTTGATGTTTAATGAAGTCTCCGCCGCTCTTGCTGTTTAATGAAGTCTCCACCGCTCTTGCTGTTTAATAAAGGCTCCACCGCTCTTGCTGTTTAATGAAGTTCCACCACTCTTGCTGTTTAATGAAGTCTCCACCGCTCTTGTTGTTTAATGAAGTCTCCACCGCTCTTGTTGTTTAATGAAGTCACCGCCACTCTTTCGATTCAATGAAGTATCCACCGCTTTTGCTGCTTAATGAAGTCTCCGCCGCTCTTGCTGTTTAATAAAGGCTCCACCGCTCTTGCTGTTTAATGAAGTCTCCACCGCTCTTGTTGTTTGATGAAGTCTCCACCGCTCTTGTTGTTTAATGAAGTCACCGCCACTCTTTCGGTTCAATGAAGTATCCACCGCTCTTGCTGCTTAATGAAGTCTCCACTGCTCTTGCTGTTTAATGAAAGTCCACAGCTCTTGTTGTTTCATGAAGACTCCACCGCTCTTGCTTTTTAATGCAGTCTCCAATGCTCTTGTTGTTTAATGAAGTCTCCACCGCTTTGCGGTTTAATAAATTCTCCAACGCTCTTGCTGTTTAATGAAGTCTCCACCGCTCTTGATGCGTTTAATGAAGTCTCCACCGCTCTTGCTGTTTAATGATGTCTCCACCTCTCTTGCAGTTTAATGAAGTCTCCATCACTCTCACTGTTTAATGAAGTCTCCACCGATCTTGCTTTTTAATGAAATCTCCACTACTCTTGCTATTTAATGAAGTCTCCACCGCTCTTGCTGTTTAGTGAAGTCTCCGCCGCTCTTGCTGTTTAATGAAGTCTCCACCGCTCTTGCTGTTTAGTGATGTCTCCACTGCTCTTGTTGTTTAATGAAGTCTCCACCACTCTTGCTGTTTAATGATGTCTCCACTGCTCTTGTTGTTTAATGAAGTCTGCACCACTCTTGCTGTTTAATGATGTCTCCACGGCTCTTGCGGTTTAATGCAGTCTCCATCACTCTCACTGTTTAATGAAGTCTCCTCCGATCATTGCTGTTTAATGACCTCTCCAACTCTCTTGCTGTTTACCGAAGTCTCCACCGATCTTGCGTTTTAATGAAATCTCCACCACTCTTGCTGTTTAATGATGTCTCCACCGCTCTTTCTGTTTAATGAATTCTCCTCCGATCATTGCTGTTTAATGAACTCTCCACCTCTCTTGCTGTTTACCGAAGTCTCCGCCGCTCTTGCTGTTTAATGAAGTCTCCACCGCTCTTGCTGTTTAATGCAGTCTCCATCACTGTCACTGTTTAATGAAGTCTCCACCGACCTTGCGTTTTAACGAAATCTCCACCGCTCTTGCTGTTTAATGAAGTCTCCACCGCTCTTGCGGTTTAATGAAGTCTCCACCACTCTCACTGTTTAATGAAGTCTCTGCCGCTCTTGCTGTTTAATGATGTCTCCACTGCTCTTGCTGTTTAATGAAATATCCACCACTCTCACTGTTTAATGAAGGCTCCACCGCTCTTGCTGGTTAATGAAGTCTCCGCCACCCTCACTGTTTAATGAAGGCTCCACCGCTCTTGTGCTTTAATGATGTCTCCAGCACTCTCACTATTTAATGAAGTCTCCTCCACTCTTGTTGTTTAATGACGTCTCCACTGCTCTTGCTGTTTAATGAAGACTCCATCGCTCTTGCTGTTTAAGAAGTCTCCACCGCTCTTGTTGTTTCATGAAGTCTCCGCCGCTCTTGCTGTTTAATGAATGCTCCAGCGCTCTTGCTGTTTAATGAAGGTTCCACCGCTCGTGTTGCTTAATGATGTCACCACCGCTCTTGCTGTTCATGGAAGTCTCCACCGCTCTTGCAGTTTAATGAAGTCTCCACTGCTTTGCGGTTTAATGAAGTCTACACTGCTGTTGATGTTTAATGAAGTCTCCACCACTCTTGCTGTGTTTAATGAATACTCCACCTTTCTTGCTGTTTAATGTATTCTCCATCACTCTCACTGTTTAATGAAGATCAATCGACCTTGCGGTTTCATGAAATCTCCACCGCTCTTACTGTTTCCTGAAGTCTCCACCGCTCTCAATGTTTAATGAAGTCTCCACTGTTCTTCTTGTTTAATGAAGTCACCACCGCTCTTGCTGTTTAATGAAATCTCCACCACTCCTGCGGTTTAATGAAGTCTCCATCACTCTCACTGTTTAATGATGTCTCCACCGTACTTGCGGTTTTTGAAGTCTCCTCCGCTCTTCCTGTTTAATGAAGTCTCCACCGCTCTTGCTGTTTAATGAAGTCTGCACTGCTCTTGCTGTTTAATGAATTCTCCACCGCTCTTGCTGTTTAATGAAGTCTCAAACACTCTTGCTGTTTAATGAAGTCTCCACCGCTCTTACTTTTTAATGTTTCTCCACCGTTCTTTCTGCTTAATGAAGCCTCCACCGCTCTTGTTGTTTAATGAAGTTTCTACCGCTCTTGTTGTTTAATGAATTCTTCACTGCTCTTGCTGCTTACTGAAGTCTCCGCTACTCTTGCAGTTTAATGAAGTCTTCACTGCGCTTACTGTTTAATGAAGTCTCCAACGCTCTTGCCGTTTAATGAAGTCTCCACCGCTCTTGCTGTTTAATGAAATCTCCACCGCTCCTGCAGTTTAATGAAGTCTCCATCACTCTCACTGTTTAATGATGTCTCCACCGTACTCGCGGTTTTTGAAGTCTCCTCCGTTCTTCTGTTTAATGAAGTCTCCACTCCCTTTGCTGTTTAATGAAGTCTCCACCGCTCTTGCTGTTTAATGAAGTCTCTACCGCTCTTGCTGTTTAATGAAGTCCCCTCCGATCATTGCTGTTTAATGAAGTCTGCACCGCTCTTGCTGTTTAATGAATTCTCCACCGCTCTTGCTGTTTAATGAAGTCTCCACCGCTCTTGCTTTTTAATGATTTCTCCACCGCTCTTGCTGTTTAATAAATTCTCCACCGTTCTTTCTGTTTAATGAAGTCTGCACCGCTCTTGTTGTTTAATAACCTCTCCACCGCTCTTGCTGTTTAATGAAGTTTCTACTGCTCTTGTTGTTTAATGAAGTCTCCACTGCTCTTGCTGCTTACTGAAGTCTCCGCTACTCTTGCTGTTTAATGAAGTCTCCACCGCTCTTGCTGTTTAATGATGTCTCCACTGCTCTTGTTGTTTAATGAAGTCTCCACCACTCTTGCTGTTTCCTGATGTCTCCACTGCTCTTGTTGTTTAATGAAGTCTGCACCACTCTTGCTGTTTAATGATGTCTCCACGGCTCTTGCGGTTTAATGCAGTCTCCATCACTCTCACTGTTTAATGAAGTCTCCTCCGATCATTGCTGTTTAATGACCTCTCCAACTCTCTTGCTGTTTACCGAAGTCTCCACCGATCTTGCGTTTTAATGAAATCTCCACCACTCTTGCTGTTTAATGATGTCTCCACCGCTCTTTCTGTTTAATGAATTCTCCTCCGATCATTGCTGTTTAATGAACTCTCCACCTCTCTTGCTGTTTACCGAAGTCTCCGCCGCTCTTGCTGTTTAATGAAGTCTCCACCGCTCTTGCTGTTTAATGCAGTCTCCATCACTGTCACTGTTTAATGAAGTCTCCACCGACCTTGCGTTTTAACGAAATCTCCACCGCTCTTGCTGTTTAATGAAGTCTCCACCGCTCTTGCGGTTTAATGAAGTCTCCACCACTCTCACTGTTTAATGAAGTCTCTGCCGCTCTTGCTGTTTAATGATGTCTCCACTGCTCTTGCTGTTTAATGAAATATCCACCACTCTCACTGTTTAATGAAGGCTCCACCGCTCTTGCTGGTTAATGAAGTCTCCGCCACCCTCACTGTTTAATGAAGGCTCCACCGCTCTTGTGCTTTAATGATGTCTCCAGCACTCTCACTATTTAATGAAGTCTCCTCCACTCTTGTTGTTTAATGACGTCTCCACTGCTCTTGCTGTTTAATGAAGACTCCATCGCTCTTGCTGTTTAAGAAGTCTCCACCGCTCTTGTTGTTTCATGAAGTCTCCGCCGCTCTTGCTGTTTAATGAATGCTCCAGCGCTCTTGCTGTTTAATGAAGGTTCCACCGCTCGTGTTGCTTAATGATGTCACCACCGCTCTTGCTGTTCATGGAAGTCTCCACCGCTCTTGCAGTTTAATGAAGTCTCCACTGCTTTGCGGTTTAATGAAGTCTACACTGCTGTTGATGTTTAATGAAGTCTCCACCACTCTTGCTGTGTTTAATGAATACTCCACCTTTCTTGCTGTTTAATGTATTCTCCATCACTCTCACTGTTTAATGAAGATCAATCGACCTTGCGGTTTCATGAAATCTCCACCGCTCTCACTGTTTCCTGAAGTCTCCACCGCTCTCAATGTTTAATGAAGTCTCCACTGTTCTTCTTGTTTAATGAAGTCACCACCGCTCTTGCTGTTTAATGAAATCTCCACCACTCCTGCGGTTTAATGAAGTCTCCATCACTCTCACTGTTTAATGATGTCTCCACCGTACTTGCGGTTTTTGAAGTCTCCTCCGCTCTTCCTGTTTAATGAAGTCTCCACCGCTCTTGCTGTTTAATGAAGTCTGCACTGCTCTTGCTGTTTAATGAATTCTCCACCGCTCTTGCTGTTTAATGAAGTCTCAAACACTCTTGCTGTTTAATGAAGTCTCCACCGCTCTTACTTTTTAATGTTTCTCCACCGTTCTTTCTGCTTAATGAAGCCTCCACCGCTCTTGTTGTTTAATGAAGTTTCTACCGCTCTTGTTGTTTAATGAATTCTTCACTGCTCTTGCTGCTTACTGAAGTCTCCGCTACTCTTGCAGTTTAATGAAGTCTTCACTGCGCTTACTGTTTAATGAAGTCTCCAACGCTCTTGCCGTTTAATGAAGTCTCCACCGCTCTTGCTGTTTAATGAAATCTCCACCGCTCCTGCAGTTTAATGAAGTCTCCATCACTCTCACTGTTTAATGATGTCTCCACCGTACTCGCGGTTTTTGAAGTCTCCTCCGTTCTTCTGTTTAATGAAGTCTCCACTCCCTTTGCTGTTTAATGAAGTCTCCACCGCTCTTGCTGTTTAATGAAGTCTCTACCGCTCTTGCTGTTTAATGAAGTCCCCTCCGATCATTGCTGTTTAATGAAGTCTGCACCGCTCTTCCTGTTTAATGAATTCTCCACCGCTCTTGCTGTTTAATGAAGTCTCCACCGCTCTTGCTTTTTAATGATTTCTCCACCGCTCTTGCTGTTTAATAAATTCTCCACCGTTCTTTCTGTTTAATGAAGTCTGCACCGCTCTTGTTGTTTAATAACCTCTCCACCGCTCTTGCTGTTTAATGAAGTTTCTACTGCTCTTGTTGTTTAATGAAGTCTCCACTGCTCTTGCTGCTTACTGAAGTCTCCGCTACTCTTGCTGTTTAATGAAGTCTCCACCGCTCTTGCTGTTTAATGATGTCTCCACTGCTCTTGTTGTTTAATGAAGTCTCCACCACTCTTGCTGTTTCCTGATGTCTCCACTGCTCTTGTTGTTTAATGAAGTCTGCACCACTCTTGCTGTTTAATGATGTCTCCACGGCTCCTGCGGTTTAATGCAGTCTCCATCACTCTCACTGTTTAATGAAGTCTCCTCCGATCATTGCTGTTTAATGACCTCTCCAACTCTCTTGCTGTTTACCGAAGTCTCCACCGATCTTGCGTTTTAATGAAATCTCCACCACTCTTGCTGTTTAATGATGTCTCCACCGCTCTTTCTGTTTAATGAATTCTCCTCCGATCATTGCTGTTTAATGAACTCTCCACCTCTCTTGCTGTTTACCGAAGTCTCCGCCGCTCTTGCTGTTTAATGAAGTCTCCACCGCTCTTGCGGTTTAATGCAGTCTCCATCACTGTCACTGTTTAATGAAGTCTCCACCGACCTTGCGTTTTAACGAAATCTCCACCGCTCTTGCTGTTTAATGAAGTCTCCACCGCTCTTGCGGTTTAATGAAGTCTCCACCACTCTCACTGTTTAATGAAGTCTCTGCCGCTCTTGCTGTTTAATGATGTCTCCACTGCTCTTGCTGTTTAATGAAATATCCACCACTCTCACTGTTTAATGAAGGCTCCACCGCTCTTGCTGGTTAATGAAGTCTCCGCCACCCTCACTGTTTAATGAAGGCTCCACCGCTCTTGTGCTTTAATGATGTCTCCAGCACTCTCACTATTTAATGAAGTCTCCTCCGCTCTTGTTGTTTAATGACGTCTCCACTGCTCTTGCTGTTTAATGAAGACTCCATCGCTCTTGCTGTTTAAGAAGTCTCCACCGCTCTTGTTGTTTCATGAAGTCTCTGCCGCTCTTGCTGTTTAATGAATGCTCCAGCGCTCTTGCTGTTTAATGAAGGTTCCACCGCTCGTGTTGCTTAATGATGTCACCACCGCTCTTGCTGTTCAATGAAGTCTCCACCGCTCTTGCAGTTTAATGAAGTCTCCACCGCTTTGCGGTTTAATGAAGTCTACACTGCTGTTGATGTTTAATGAAGTCTCCACCGCTCTTGCTGTGTTTAATGAATACTCCACCTTTCTTGCTGTTTAATGTATTCTCCATCACTCTCACTGTTTAATGAAGATCAATCGACCTTGCGGTTTCATGAAATCTCCACCGCTCTTACTGTTTCCTGAAGTCTCCACCGCTCTCACTGTTTAATGAAGTCTCCACTGTTCTTCTTGTTTAATGAAGTCACCACCGCTCTTGCTGTTTAATGAAATCTCCACCACTCCTGCGGTTTAATGAAGTCTCCATCACTCTCACTGTTTAATGATGTCTCCACCGTACTTGCGGTTTTTGAAGTCTCCTCCGCTCTTCCTGTTTAATGAAGTCTCCACCGCTCTTGCTTTTTAATGATGTCTCCACCGCTCTTGCTGTTTAATGAAGTCTCCTCCAATCATTGCTGTTTAATGAAGTCTCCACCGCTCTTGCTGTTTAATGAAGTCTGCACTGCTCTTGCTGTTTAATGAATTCTCCACCGCTCTTGCTGTTTAATGAAGTCTCAAACACTCTTGCTGTTTAATGAAGTCTCCACCGCTCTTACTTTTTAATGATTTCTCCACCGTTCTTTCTGCTTAATGAAGCCTCCACCGCTCTTGTTGTTTAATGAAGTTTCTACCGCTCTTGTTGTTTAATGAATTCTTCACTGCTCTTGCTGCTTACTGAAGTCTCCGCTACTCTTGCAGTTTAATGAAGTCTTCACTGCGCTTACTGTTTAATGAAGTCTCCAACGCTCTTGCCGTTTAATGAAGTCTCCACCGCTCTTGCTGTTTAATGAAATCTCCACCGCTCCTGCAGTTTAATGAAGTCTCCATCACTCTCACTGTTTAATGATGTCTCCACCGTACTCGCGGTTTTTGAAGTCTCCTCCGTTCTTCTGTTTAATGAAGTCTCCACTCCCTTTGCTGTTTAATGAAGTCTCCACCGCTCTTGCTGTTTAATGAAGTCTCTACCGCTCTTGCTGTTTAATGAAGTCTCCACCGCTCTTGCTGTTTAATGAATTCTCCACCGCTCTTGCTGTTTAATGAAGTCTCCACCGCTCTTGCTTTTTAATGATTTCTCCACCGCTCTTGCTGTTTAATAAATTCTCCACCGTTCTTTCTGTTTAATGAAGTCTGCACCGCTCTTGTTGTTTAATAACCTCTCCACCGCTCTTGCTGTTTAATGAAGTTTCTACTGCTCTTGTTGTTTAATGAAGTCTCCACTGCTCTTGCTGCTTACTGAAGTCTCCGCTACTCTTGCTGTTTAATGAAGTCTTCACCGCTCTTACTGTTTAATGAAGTCTCCTCCACTCTTGCTGTTTAATGAAATCTCCACCTCTCTTGCTGTTTCCTGAAGTCTCCGCCACTCTTGCTGTTTAATGAAGTCTTCACCGGTCTTGCTGTTAAATGAAGTCTCCACCGCTCTTGCTGTTCAATGAAATCTCCACTGCTCTTGCTGTTTAATGAAGTCTCCACCGCTCTTGCGCTTTAATAAAAGCTCCGCCGCTCCTGCTGTTTAATGAAGTCTCCACCGCTCTTGCTGTTTAATGATGTCTCCACCGCTCTTTCTGTTTAATGAAGTCTCCTCCGATCATTGCTGTTTAATGAACTCTCCACCTCTCTTGCTGTTTACCGAAGTCTCCGCCGCTCTTGCTGTTTAATGAAGTCTCCACCGCTCTTGCTGTTTAATGCAGTCTCCACCGCTCTTGCTGTTTAATGAAGTCTCCACCGCTCTTGCGGTTTAATGCAGTCTCCATCACTGTCACTGTTTAATAAAGTCTCAACCGCTCTTGTGCTTTAATAAAGGCTCCGCCGCTCTTGCTGTTTAATGAAGTTTCCACCTCTCTTGCTGTTTAATGATGTCTCCACCGCTCTTTCTGTTTAATGAAGTCTCCTCCGATCATTGCTGTTTAATGAACTCTCCACCTCTCTTGCTGTTTACCGAAGTCTCCGCCGCTCTTGCTGTTTAATGAAGTCTCCACCGCTCTTGCTGTTTAATGTAGTCTCCACCGCTCTTGCTGTTTAATGAAGTCTCCACCGCTCTTGCGGTTTAATGCAGTCTCCATCACTGTCACTGTTTAATGAAGTCTCCACCGACCTTGCGTTTTAACGAAATCTCCACCGCTCTTGCTGTTTAATGAAGTCTCCGCCGCTCTTGCTGTTAAATGAGGTCTCCACGGCTCTTGTTGTTTAATGAAGTCACCACCACTCTTTCTGTTCAATGAAGTCTCCACCGCTCTTGCTGTTTAATGAAGTCTCCGCCACCCTCATTGTTTAATAATGTCTCCACCACTATCACTGTTTAATGTAGTCTCCACTGCTCTTGCTGTTTAATGAACACTCCAGCGCTCTTGCTGTTAAATGAAGGCTCCACCGCTTTGCGGTTTAATGAAGTCTACACCGCTCTTGCTGTTTAATGAATTCTCCACTGCTCTTGCTGTGTTTAATGAAGTCTCCAACGCTCTTGCTCTATAATGAAGTCTCTGGCACTCTCACTATTTAATAATGTCTCCTCCGCTCTTGCTGTTTAATGAATTCTCCACTGCTCTTTCTGTTTAACGAAGACTCCACCGCTCTTGCTCTTTAATGAAGTCTCCACCGCTCTTGTTGTTTAATGAAGACTGCACCGCTCCTGCTGTTTGATGAAGTCTCCACCACTCTTGCTGTTTAATGTAGTCTCCACCGCTCTTGTTGTTTAATGAAGACTGCACCGCTCCTGCTGTTTGATGAAGTCTCCACCACTCTTGCTGTTTAATGTAGTCTCCACCGCTCTTGCTGTTTAATGAATTCTCCACCGCTCTTGCTGTATAATGAATTCTCCGCCACCCTCACTGTTTAATAAAGTCTCCGCCACTCTCACTGTTTAATGAAGGCTCCACCACTCTTGCTCTTTCATGAAGTCTCCAGCACTCTCACTATTTCATGAAGTCTCCTGCACTCCTGATGTTTAATGAAGTCTCCACTGTTCTTGCTGTTTAATGAAGACTCCACCTCTCTTGCGGTTTAATGAAGTCTCCATCACTCTCACTGTTTAATGAAGTCTCCACCGATCTGGCAGTTCAATGAAATCTCCAACGACTTTGCTGTTTAATGAAGTCTCCACCGCTCTTGCTGTTTAATGAAGTCTCCACCACTCTCACTGTTTAATGAATTCTCCACCGCTCTTGCTGTTTAATGAAGTCTCCACAGCTCTTGCTGTTTAATGTAGTCTCCACCGCTCTTGCTGTTTAATGAAGTCTCCACCACTCTCCTTGTTTAATGTAGTCTCCACAGCTCTTGCTGTTTAATGAAGTCTCCATCACTCTCACTGTTTAATGAAGTCTCCACTGATCTTGCGTTTTAATGAAATCTCCACAGCTCTTGCTGTTTAACGAAGACTCCACCTGTCTTGTGGTTTAATGAAGTCTCCATCACTCTCACTGTTTAATGAAGTCTCCACCGATCTGGCAGTTTAATGAAATCTCCAACGACTTTGCTGTTTAATGAAGTCTCCTCCGCTCTTGCTGTTTAATGAAGTCTACACCACTCTCACTGTTTAATGTAGTCTCCACCGCTGTTGCTGTTTAATGGAGTCTCCACCACTCTCACTGTTTAATGAATTCTCCACTGCTCTTGCTGTTTAATGTAGTCTCCATCGCTCTTGCTGTTTAATGAAGTCTCCACCACTCTTCTTGTTCATTGTAGTCTCCACTGCTCTTGCTGTTTAATGAAGTCTCCACCACTCTCACAGTTTAATGAGTTCTCCACCGCTCTTGCTATTTAATAAAGTCTCCACGGCTCTTGCTGTTTAATGAAGTCTCCTCCGCTCTTGCTGTTTAATGAAGTCTACACCACTCTCACTGTTTAATGAAGGCTCCAACGCTCTTGCTCTTTAATGAAGTCTGCGGCACTCTCACTGTTTAATAATGTGTCCTCCGCTCTTGCTGTTTAATGAATTCTCCACTGCTCTTTCTGTTTAATGAACACTCCACCTCTCTTGCTGTTTAATGAAGTCTCCACCGCTCTTGTTGTTTAATGAAGTCTCTACCGCTCTTGTTGTTTATTGAGGTGTCCACCGCTTTTGCTGTTTAATGAAGTCTCCACCGCTCTTGCTGTTTAATGAAGTCTCCATCACTCTCACTGTTTAATGAAGTCTCCACTGATCTTGCGTTTTAATGAAATCTCCACAGCTCTTGCTGTTTAACGAAGACTCCACCTGTCTTGTGGTTTAAAGAAGTCTCCATCACTCTCACTGTTTAATGAAGTCTCCACCGATCTGGCAGTTTAATGAAATCTCCAACGACTTTGCTGTTTAATGAAGTCTCCTCCGCTCTTGCTGTTTAATGAAGTCTACACCACTCTCACTGTTTAATGTAGTCTCCACCGCTCTTGCTGTTTAATGTAGTCTCCATCGCTCTTGCTGTTTAATGAAGCCTCCACCACTCTTCTTGTTCATTGTTGTCTCCACTGCTCTTGCTGTTTAATGAAGTCTCCACCACTCTCACAGTTTAATGAGTTCTCCACCGCTCTTGCTATTTAATAAAGTCTCCACGGCTCTTGCTGTTTAATGAAGTCTCCTCCGCTCTTGCTGTTTAATGAAGTCTACACCACTCTCACTGTTTAATGAAGTCTCCACTGCTCTTGCTGTTTAATGATGTCTGCACCGCTCTTGCTGTTTAATGAAGTCTCCACTGCTCTTGCTGTGTTTAATGAAGTCTCCAACACTCTTGCTGTTCAATGAGGTCTCCACCGCTCTTTCTGTTTAATGAAGTCTCCTCCGAACATTGCTGTTTAATGAAGTCTCCGCCGCTCTAGCTGTTTACTGAAGACTCCACCTCTCTTGCGGTTTAATGAAGTCTCCATCACTCTCACTGTTTAATGAATTCTCCACCGCTCTTGCTGGTTCCTGAAGTCTCCACCGCTATTGCGGTTTAATGAAGTCTCCACCACTCTCACTGTTTAATGTAGTCTCCACCGCTCTTGCTGTTTAATGAAGTCTCCGCCGCTCTCACTGTTTAATTAAGTCTCCGCCACTCTCACTGTTTAATGAAGGCTCCAACGCTCTTGCTCTTTAATGAAGTCTCCGGCACTCTCACTGTTTAATAATGTGTCCTCCGCTCTTGCTGTTTAATGAATTCTCCACTGCTCTTTCTGTTTAATGAACACTCCACCTCTCTTGCTGTTTAATGAAGTCTCCACCGCTCTTGTTGTTTAATGAAGTCTCCACCGCTCTTGCTGTTTAATGAAGTCTCCTTCCATCATTGCTGTTTGCTGAAGTCTCCACCGCTCTTGCGGTTTAATGAAGTCCCCACCAATCTCAATGTTTAATGGAGCCTCCACCGCTCCTGCTGTTTAATGAAGGCCCCACCGCTCTTGCTGTTTAATGAAGTCTCCGCCACCCTCATTGTTTAATAATGTCTCCACCACTATCACTGTTTAATGTAGTCTCCACTGCTCTTGCTGTTTAATGAACACTCCAGCGCTCTTGCTGTTAAATGAAGGCTCCACCGCTTTGCGGTTTAATGAAGTCTACACCGCTCTTGCTGTTTAATGAATTCTCCACTGCTCTTGCTGTGTTTAATGAAGTCTCCAACGCTCTTGCTCTATAATGAAGTCTCTGGCACTCTCACTGTTTAATAATGTCTCCTCCGCTCTTGCTGTTTAATGAATTCTCCACTGCTCTTTCTGTTTAACGAAGACTCCACCGCTCTTGCTGTTTAATGAAGTCTCCACCGCTCTTGTTGTTTAATGAAGACTGCACCGCTCCTGCTGTTTGATGAAGTCTCCACCACTCTTGCTGTTTAATGTAGTCTCCACCGCTCTTGCTGTTTAATGAATTCTCCACCACTCTTGCTGTATAATGAATTCTCCGCCACCCTCATTGTTTAATAAAGTCTCCGCTACTCTCACTGTTTAATGAAGGCTCCACCGCTCTTGCTCTTTAATGAAGTCTCCAGCACTCTTGATGTTTAATGAATCCTCCACCACTCTTGCTGTATAATGAATTCTCCGCCACCCTCACTGTTTAATAAAGTCTCCGCTACTCTCACTGTTTAATGAAGTCTCCACCGCTCTTGCTCTTTAATGAAGTCTCCAGCACTCTCAGTATTTCATGAAGTCTCCTGCACTCCTGATGTTTAATGAAGTCTCCAACGCTCTTGCTCTATAATGAAGTCTCTGGCACTCTCACTGTTTAATGAAGACTCCACCTCTCTTGCGGTTTAATGAAGTCTCCATCACTCTCACTGTTTAATGAAGTCTCCACCGATCTGGCAGTTTAATGAAATCTCCAACGACTTTGCTGTTTAATGAAGTCTCCTCCGCTCTTGCTGTTTAATGAAGTCTACACCAATCTCACTGTTTAATGTAGTCTCCACCGCTCTTGCTGTTTAATGAAGTCTCCACCACTCTCACTGTTTAATGAATTCTCCACCGCTCTTGCTGTTTAATGAAGTCTCCACAGCTCTTGCTGTTTAATGTAGTCTCCACCGCTCTTGCTGTTTAATGAAGTCTCCACAACTCTCCTTGTTTTTTTGTAGTCTCCACCGCTCTTGCTGTTTAATGAAGTCTCCACCACTCTCACTGTTTAATGAATTCTCCACCGTTCTTGCTATTTAATAAAGTCTCCACGGCTCTTGCTGTTTAATGAATTCTCCTCCGCTCTGGCAGTTTAACGAAGTCTACACCACTCTCACTGTTTAATGAAGTCTCCACTGCTCTTGCTGGTTCCTGAAGTCTCCACCGCTCTTGCTGTTTAATGAAGTCTCCACCACTCTCACTGTTTAATGAAGTCTCCACCGCTCTTGCTCTTTAATGGAGTCTCCACCGCGTAGCTGTATAATGAAGTCTCCACCGCTCTTGCTGTTTAATGAAGTCTCCACCACTCTCACTGTTTAATGAAGGCTCCACCGCTCTTGCTGTTTAATGAATTCTCCGCCACCCTCACTGTTCAATGAAGTCACCACCGCTCTTGCTGTTTAATGAAGTCTCCACCGCTCTTGCTGTTTAATGAAGTCTCCTCCACTCTCACTGTTTAATGAAGGCTCCACCGCTCTTGTGCTTTAATGATGTCTCCAGCACTCTCACTATTTAATGAAGTCTCCTCCGCTCTTGTTGTTTAATGACGTCTCCACTGCTCATGCTGTTTAATGAAGACTCCATCGCTCTTGCTGTTTAAGAAGTCTCCACCGCTCTTACTGTTTCATGAAGTCTCCGCCGCTCTTGCTGTTTAATGAATGCTCCAGCGCTCTTGCTGTTTAATGAAGGTTCCACCGCTCGTGTTGCTTAATGATGACACCACCGCTCTTGCTGTTCAATGAAGTCTCCACCGCTCTTGCAGTTTAATGAAGTCTCCACCGCTCTTGCAGTTTAATGAAGCTTCCACCCCTTTGCGGTTTAATGAAGTCTAAACTGCTGTTGATGTTTAATGAAGTCTCCACCGCTCTTGCTGTTTAATGTATTCTCCATCACTCTCACTGTTTAATGAAGATCAATCGACCTTGCGGTTTAATGAAATCTCCACCACTCTTGCTGTTTAATGAAGTCTCCACCGCTCTTGCTGTTTAGTGAAGTCACCACCACTCTCACTGTTTAATGAAGTCTCCACCGCTCTTGCTGTTTCCTGAAGTCACCACCGCTCGTGCTGTTTAAACAAGTCTTCTCCGCTCTTGCTGTTTAATGAAATCTCCACCACTCCTGCGGTTTAATGAAGTCTCCATCACTCTCACTGTTTAATGATGTCTCCACCGTACTTGCGGTTTTTGAAGTCTCCTCCGCTCTTCCTGTTTAATGAAGTCTTCACTGCTCTTGCTGTTTAATGAAGTCTCCACCGCTCTTGCTGTTTAATGATGTCTCCGCCGCTCTTGCTGTTTAATGAAGTCTTCACCGGTCTTGCTGTTAAATGAAGTCTCCACCGCTCTTGCTGTTTAATGATGTCTCCACCGCTCTTGCTGTTTAATGAAGTCTCCACCGCTCTTGCTTTTTAATGAAGTCTCCACCGCGCTTGTTGTTTAATGAAGTCTCCACGGCTCTTGGTGTTTAATGAAGTCTCCATCGCACTTGCTGTTTAAGAAGTCACCACCGCTCGTTGTTTCATGAAGTCTCCGCCGCTCTTGCTGTTTAATGAAGTCTCCACCGAGCTTGCTGTTTAATGAATGCTCCACCGCTCTTGCTGTTTAATGAATGCTCCACCGCTCTTGTTGTTTAATGAAGTCTCCACCGCTCTTGCTTTTTAATGAAGTCTCCTCCGATCATTGCTGTTTAATGAACTCTCTACCGCTCTTGCAGGTTAATGAAGTCTCCATCACTCTCACTGTTTAATGAAGTCTCCACCGATCGTGCGGTTTAATGAACTCTCCACCACACTTGCTATTTAATGAAGTCTCCACCGCTCTTGCTGTTTAGTTAAGTCTCCACCACTCTCACTATTTAATGAAGTCTCCACCGCTCTTGCTGTTTAATGAAGTCTCCACTGCTCTTGCTGTTTAATGAAGTCTCCGCCACTCTTGCTGTTTAATGAAGTCTCCACCGCTCTTGCTGTTTAATGAAGTCTCCACCGCTCTTGCTGTTTAATGAAGTCTCCTCAGCTCATTGCTGTTTAATGAAGTCTCCACCACTCTTGCTGTTTAATGAAGTCTCCACCGCTCTTGCGGTTTAACGCAGTCTCCATCACTCTTACTGTTTAATGAACTCTCCACCGATCTTCCTATTTAATGAAGTCTCCACCGATCTTGCTGTTCAATGAAGTCTCCACCACTCTCACTGTTTCTGAATTCTCCACCACTCTTGCTGTTTAATGATGTCTCCACCGCTCTTGCTGTTTAATGTTGTCTCCACCGCTCTTCCTGTTTCCTGATGTCTCCACCGCTCTTGCGGTTTAATGAAGTCTCCACTAGTCTCACTGTTTAATGTAGTCTCCACCGCTCTTGTTGTTTAATGAAGTCTCCGCCATTCTCACTTTTTAATGAAGGCTCCACCGCTCTTGATGTTTAATGAAGTCTCCGCCGCTCTTGCTGTTTAATGAAGTCTCCACCGCTCTTGCTGTTTAATAAAGGCTCCACCGCTCTTGCTGTTTAATGAAGTTCCACCGCTCTTGCTGTTTAATGAAGTCTCCACCGCTCTTGTTGTTTAATGAAGTCTCCACTGCTCTTGTTGTTTAATGAAGTCACTGCCACTCTTTCGGTTCAATGAAGTATCCACCGCTTTTGCTGCTTAATGAAGTCTCCGCCGCTCTTACTGTTTAATAAAGGCTCCACCGCTCTTGCTGTTTAATGAAGTCTCCACCGCTCTTGCGGTTTAATGAAGTCTCCACTGGTCTCACTGTTTAATGTAGTCTCCACCGCTCTTGTTGTTTAATGAAGTCTCCGCCATTCTCACTTTTTAATGAAGGCTCCACCGCTCTTGATGTTTAATGAAGTCTCCGCCGCTCTTGCTGTTTAATGAAGTCTCCACCGCTCTTGCTGTTTAATAAAGGCTCCACCGCTCTTGCTGTTTAATGAAGTTCCACCACTCTTGCTGTTTAATGAAGTCTCCACCGCTCTTGTTGTTTAATGAAGTCTCCACCGCTCTTGTTGTTTAATGAAGTCACCGCCACTCTTTCGATTCAATGAAGTATCCACCGCTTTTGCTGCTTAATGAAGTCTCCGCCGCTCTTGCTGTTTAATAAAGGCTCCACCGCTCTTGCTGTTTAATGAAGTCTCCACCGCTCTTGCTGTTTAATGAAGTCTCCACCGCTCTTGTTGTTTGATGAAGTCTCCACCGCTCTTGTTGTTTAATGAAGTCACCGCCACTCTTTCGGTTCAATGAAGTATCCACCGCTCTTGCTGCTTAATGAAGTCTCCACTGCTCTTGCTGTTTAATGAAAGTCCACAGCTCTTGTTGTTTCATGAAGACTCCACCGCTCTTGCTTTTTAATGCAGTCTCCAATGCTCTTGTTGTTTAATGAAGTCTCCACCGCTTTGCGGTTTAATAAATTCTCCAACGCTCTTGCTGTTTAATGAAGTCTCCACCACTCTTGATGCGTTTAATGAAGTCTCCACCGCTCTTGCTGTTTAATGATGTCTCCACCTCTCTTGCAGTTTAATGAAGTCTCCATCACTCTCACTGTTTAATGAAGTCTCCACCGATCTTGCGTTTTAATGAAATCTCCACTACTCTTGCTATTTAATGAAGTCTCCACTGCTCTTGCTGTTTAGTGAAGTCTCCGCCGCTCTTGCTGTTTAATGAAGTCTCCACCGCTCTTGCTGTTTAGTGATGTCTCCACTGCTCTTGTTGTTTAATGAAGTCTCCACCACTCTTGCTGTTTAATGATGTCTCCACTGCTCTTGTTGTTTAATGAAGTCTGCACCACTCTTGCTGTTTAATGATGTCTCCACGGCTCTTGCGGTTTAATGCAGTCTCCATCACTCTCACTGTTTAATGAAGTCTCCTCCGATCATTGCTGTTTAATGACCTCTCCAACTCTCTTGCTGTTTACCGAAGTCTCCACCGATCTTGCGTTTTAATGAAATCTCCACCACTCTTGCTGTTTAATGATGTCTCCACCGCTCTTTCTGTTTAATGAATTCTCCTCCGATCATTGCTGTTTAATGAACTCTCCACCTCTCTTGCTGTTTACCGAAGTCTCCGCCGCTCTTGCTGTTTAATGAAGTCTCCACCGCTCTTGCTGTTTAATGCAGTCTCCATCACTGTCACTGTTTAATGAAGTCTCCACCGACCTTGCGTTTTAACGAAATCTCCACCGCTCTTGCTGTTTAATGAAGTCTCCACCGCTCTTGCGGTTTAATGAAGTCTCCACCACTCTCACTGTTTAATGAAGTCTCTGCCGCTCTTGCTGTTTAATGATGTCTCCACTGCTCTTGCTGTTTAATGAAATATCCACCACTCTCACTGTTTAATGAAGGCTCCACCGCTCTTGCTGGTTAATGAAGTCTCCGCCACCCTCACTGTTTAATGAAGGCTCCACCGCTCTTGTGCTTTAATGATGTCTCCAGCACTCTCACTATTTAATGAAGTCTCCTCCACTCTTGTTGTTTAATGACGTCTCCACTGCTCTTGCTGTTTAATGAAGACTCCATCGCTCTTGCTGTTTAAGAAGTCTCCACCGCTCTTGTTGTTTCATGAAGTCTCCGCCGCTCTTGCTGTTTAATGAATGCTCCAGCGCTCTTGCTGTTTAATGAAGGTTCCACCGCTCGTGTTGCTTAATGATGTCACCACCGCTCTTGCTGTTCATGGAAGTCTCCACCGCTCTTGCAGTTTAATGAAGTCTCCACTGCTTTGCGGTTTAATGAAGTCTACACTGCTGTTGATGTTTAATGAAGTCTCCACCACTCTTGCTGTGTTTAATGAATACTCCACCTTTCTTGCTGTTTAATGTATTCTCCATCACTCTCACTGTTTAATGAAGATCAATCGACCTTGCGGTTTCATGAAATCTCCACCGCTCTCACTGTTTCCTGAAGTCTCCACCGCTCTCAATGTTTAATGAAGTCTCCACTGTTCTTCTTGTTTAATGAAGTCACCACCGCTCTTGCTGTTTAATGAAATCTCCACCACTCCTGCGGTTTAATGAAGTCTCCATCACTCTCACTGTTTAATGATGTCTCCACCGTACTTGCGGTTTTTGAAGTCTCCTCCGCTCTTCCTGTTTAATGAAGTCTCCACCGCTCTTGCTGTTTAATGAAGTCTGCACTGCTCTTGCTGTTTAATGAATTCTCCACCGCTCTTGCTGTTTAATGAAGTCTCAAACACTCTTGCTGTTTAATGAAGTCTCCACCGCTCTTACTTTTTAATGTTTCTCCACCGTTCTTTCTGCTTAATGAAGCCTCCACCGCTCTTGTTGTTTAATGAAGTTTCTACCGCTCTTGTTGTTTAATGAATTCTTCACTGCTCTTGCTGCTTACTGAAGTCTCCGCTACTCTTGCAGTTTAATGAAGTCTTCACTGCGCTTACTGTTTAATGAAGTCTCCAACGCTCTTGCCGTTTAATGAAGTCTCCACCGCTCTTGCTGTTTAATGAAATCTCCACCGCTCCTGCAGTTTAATGAAGTCTCCATCACTCTCACTGTTTAATGATGTCTCCACCGTACTCGCGGTTTTTGAAGTCTCCTCCGTTCTTCTGTTTAATGAAGTCTCCACTCCCTTTGCTGTTTAATGAAGTCTCCACCGCTCTTGCTGTTTAATGAAGTCTCTACCGCTCTTGCTGTTTAATGAAGTCCCCTCCGATCATTGCTGTTTAATGAAGTCTGCACCGCTCTTGCTGTTTAATGAATTCTCCACCGCTCTTGCTGTTTAATGAAGTCTCCACCGCTCTTGCTTTTTAATGATTTCTCCACCGCTCTTGCTGTTTAATAAATTCTCCACCGTTCTTTCTGTTTAATGAAGTCTGCACCGCTCTTGTTGTTTAATAACCTCTCCACCGCTCTTGCTGTTTAATGAAGTTTCTACTGCTCTTGTTGTTTAATGAAGTCTCCACTGCTCTTGCTGCTTACTGAAGTCTCCGCTACTCTTGCTGTTTAATGAAGTCTCCACCGCTCTTGCTGTTTAATGATGTCTCCACTGCTCTTGTTGTTTAATGAAGTCTCCACCACTCTTGCTGTTTCCTGATGTCTCCACTGCTCTTGTTGTTTAATGAAGTCTGCACCACTCTTGCTGTTTAATGATGTCTCCACGGCTCTTGCGGTTTAATGCAGTCTCCATCACTCTCACTGTTTAATGAAGTCTCCTCCGATCATTGCTGTTTAATGACCTCTCCAACTCTCTTGCTGTTTACCGAAGTCTCCACCGATCTTGCGTTTTAATGAAATCTCCACCACTCTTGCTGTTTAATGATGTCTCCACCGCTCTTTCTGTTTAATGAATTCTCCTCCGATCATTGCTGTTTAATGAACTCTCCACCTCTCTTGCTGTTTACCGAAGTCTCCGCCGCTCTTGCTGTTTAATGAAGTCTCCACCGCTCTTGCTGTTTAATGCAGTCTCCATCACTGTCACTGTTTAATGAAGTCTCCACCGACCTTGCGTTTTAACGAAATCTCCACCGCTCTTGCTGTTTAATGAAGTCTCCACCGCTCTTGCGGTTTAATGAAGTCTCCACCACTCTCACTGTTTAATGAAGTCTCTGCCGCTCTTGCTGTTTAATGATGTCTCCACTGCTCTTGCTGTTTAATGAAATATCCACCACTCTCACTGTTTAATGAAGGCTCCACCGCTCTTGCTGGTTAATGAAGTCTCCGCCACCCTCACTGTTTAATGAAGGCTCCACCGCTCTTGTGCTTTAATGATGTCTCCAGCACTCTCACTATTTAATGAAGTCTCCTCCACTCTTGTTGTTTAATGACGTCTCCACTGCTCTTGCTGTTTAATGAAGACTCCATCGCTCTTGCTGTTTAAGAAGTCTCCACCGCTCTTGTTGTTTCATGAAGTCTCCGCCGCTCTTGCTGTTTAATGAATGCTCCAGCGCTCTTGCTGTTTAATGAAGGTTCCACCGCTCGTGTTGCTTAATGATGTCACCACCGCTCTTGCTGTTCATGGAAGTCTCCACCGCTCTTGCAGTTTAATGAAGTCTCCACTGCTTTGCGGTTTAATGAAGTCTACACTGCTGTTGATGTTTAATGAAGTCTCCACCACTCTTGCTGTGTTTAATGAATACTCCACCTTTCTTGCTGTTTAATGTATTCTCCATCACTCTCACTGTTTAATGAAGATCAATCGACCTTGCGGTTTCATGAAATCTCCACCGCTCTCACTGTTTCCTGAAGTCTCCACCGCTCTCAATGTTTAATGAAGTCTCCACTGTTCTTCTTGTTTAATGAAGTCACCACCGCTCTTGCTGTTTAATGAAATCTCCACCACTCCTGCGGTTTAATGAAGTCTCCATCACTCTCACTGTTTAATGATGTCTCCACCGTACTTGCGGTTTTTGAAGTCTCCTCCGCTCTTCCTGTTTAATGAAGTCTCCACCGCTCTTGCTGTTTAATGAAGTCTGCACTGCTCTTGCTGTTTAATGAATTCTCCACCGCTCTTGCTGTTTAATGAAGTCTCAAACACTCTTGCTGTTTAATGAAGTCTCCACCGCTCTTACTTTTTAATGTTTCTCCACCGTTCTTTCTGCTTAATGAAGCCTCCACCGCTCTTGTTGTTTAATGAAGTTTCTACCGCTCTTGTTGTTTAATGAATTCTTCACTGCTCTTGCTGCTTACTGAAGTCTCCGCTACTCTTGCAGTTTAATGAAGTCTTCACTGCGCTTACTGTTTAATGAAGTCTCCAACGCTCTTGCCGTTTAATGAAGTCTCCACCGCTCTTGCTGTTTAATGAAATCTCCACCGCTCCTGCAGTTTAATGAAGTCTCCATCACTCTCACTGTTTAATGATGTCTCCACCGTACTCGCGGTTTTTGAAGTCTCCTCCGTTCTTCTGTTTAATGAAGTCTCCACTCCCTTTGCTGTTTAATGAAGTCTCCACCGCTCTTGCTGTTTAATGAAGTCTCCTCCGATCATTGCTGTTTAATGACCTCTCCAACTCTCTTGCTGTTTACCGAAGTCTCCACCGATCTTGCGTTTTAATGAAATCTCCACCACTCTTGCTGTTTAATGATGTCTCCACCGCTCTTTCTGTTTAATGAATTCTCCTCCGATCATTGCTGTTTAATGAACTCTCCACCTCTCTTGCTGTTTACCGAATTCTCCGCCGCTCTTGCTGTTTAATGAAGTCTCCACCGCTCTTGCTGTTTAATGCAGTCTCCATCACTGTCACTGTTTAATGAAGTCTCCACCGACCTTGCGTTTTAACGAAATCTCCACCGCTCTTGCTGTTTAATGAAGTCTCCACCGCTCTTGCGGTTTAATGAAGTCTCCACCACTCTCACTGTTTAATGAAGTCTCTGCCGCTCTTGCTGTTTAATGATGTCTCCACTGCTCTTGCTGTTTAATGAAATATCCACCACTCTCACTGTTTAATGAAGGCTCCACCGCTCTTGCTGGTTAATGAAGTCTCCGCCACCCTCACTGTTTAATGAAGGCTCCACCGCTCTTGTGCTTTAATGATGTCTCCAGCACTCTCACTATTTAATGAAGTCTCCTCCACTCTTGTTGTTTAATGACGTCTCCACTGCTCTTGCTGTTTAATGAAGACTCCATCGCTCTTGCTGTTTAAGAAGTCTCCACCGCTCTTGTTGTTTCATGAAGTCTCCGCCGCTCTTGCTGTTTAATGAATGCTCCAGCGCTCTTGCTGTTTAATGAAGGTTCCACCGCTCGTGTTGCTTAATGATGTCACCACCGCTCTTGCTGTTCATGGAAGTCTCCACCGCTCTTGCAGTTTAATGAAGTCTCCACTGCTTTGCGGTTTAATGAAGTCTACACTGCTGTTGATGTTTAATGAAGTCTCCACCACTCTTGCTGTGTTTAATGAATACTCCACCTTTCTTGCTGTTTAATGTATTCTCCATCACTCTCACTGTTTAATGAAGATCAATCGACCTTGCGGTTTCATGAAATCTCCACCGCTCTCACTGTTTCCTGAAGTCTCCACCGCTCTCAATGTTTAATGAAGTCTCCACTGTTCTTCTTGTTTAATGAAGTCACCACCGCTCTTGCTGTTTAATGAAATCTCCACCACTCCTGCGGTTTAATGAAGTCTCCATCACTCTCACTGTTTAATGATGTCTCCACCGTACTTGCGGTTTTTGAAGTCTCCTCCGCTCTTCCTGTTTAATGAAGTCTCCACCGCTCTTGCTGTTTAATGAAGTCTGCACTGCTCTTGCTGTTTAATGAATTCTCCACCGCTCTTGCTGTTTAATGAAGTCTCAAACACTCTTGCTGTTTAATGAAGTCTCCACCGCTCTTACTTTTTAATGTTTCTCCACCGTTCTTTCTGCTTAATGAAGCCTCCACCGCTCTTGTTGTTTAATGAAGTTTCTACCGCTCTTGTTGTTTAATGAATTCTTCACTGCTCTTGCTGCTTACTGAAGTCTCCGCTACTCTTGCAGTTTAATGAAGTCTTCACTGCGCTTACTGTTTAATGAAGTCTCCAACGCTCTTGCCGTTTAATGAAGTCTCCACCGCTCTTGCTGTTTAATGAAATCTCCACCGCTCCTGCAGTTTAATGAAGTCTCCATCACTCTCACTGTTTAATGATGTCTCCACCGTACTCGCGGTTTTTGAAGTCTCCTCCGTTCTTCTGTTTAATGAAGTCTCCACTCCCTTTGCTGTTTAATGAAGTCTCCACCGCTCTTGCTGTTTAATGAAGTCTCTACCGCTCTTGCTGTTTAATGAAGTCCCCTCCGATCATTGCTGTTTAATGAAGTCTGCACCGCTCTTGCTGTTTAATGAATTCTCCACCGCTCTTGCTGTTTAATGAAGTCTCCACCGCTCTTGCTTTTTAATGATTTCTCCACCGCTCTTGCTGTTTAATAAATTCTCCACCGTTCTTTCTGTTTAATGAAGTCTGCACCGCTCTTGTTGTTTAATAACCTCTCCACCGCTCTTGCTGTTTAATGAAGTTTCTACTGCTCTTGTTGTTTAATGAAGTCTCCACTGCTCTTGCTGCTTACTGAAGTCTCCGCTACTCTTGCTGTTTAATGAAGTCTCCACCGCTCTTGCTGTTTAATGATGTCTCCACTGCTCTTGTTGTTTAATGAAGTCTCCACCACTCTTGCTGTTTCCTGATGTCTCCACTGCTCTTGTTGTTTAATGAAGTCTGCACCACTCTTGCTGTTTAATGATGTCTCCACGGCTCCTGCGGTTTAATGCAGTCTCCATCACTCTCACTGTTTAATGAAGTCTCCTCCGATCATTGCTGTTTAATGACCTCTCCAACTCTCTTGCTGTTTACCGAAGTCTCCACCGATCTTGCGTTTTAATGAAATCTCCACCACTCTTGCTGTTTAATGATGTCTCCACCGCTCTTTCTGTTTAATGAATTCTCCTCCGATCATTGCTGTTTAATGAACTCTCCACCTCTCTTGCTGTTTACCGAAGTCTCCGCCGCTCTTGCTGTTTAATGAAGTCTCCACCGCTCTTGCGGTTTAATGCAGTCTCCATCACTGTCACTGTTTAATGAAGTCTCCACCGACCTTGCGTTTTAACGAAATCTCCACCGCTCTTGCTGTTTAATGAAGTCTCCACCGCTCTTGCGGTTTAATGAAGTCTCCACCACTCTCACTGTTTAATGAAGTCTCTGCCGCTCTTGCTGTTTAATGATGTCTCCACTGCTCTTGCTGTTTAATGAAATATCCACCACTCTCACTGTTTAATGAAGGCTCCACCGCTCTTGCTGGTTAATGAAGTCTCCGCCACCCTCACTGTTTAATGAAGTCTCCTCCGCTCTTGTTGTTTAATGACGTCTCCACTGCTCTTGCTGTTTAATGAAGACTCCATCGCTCTTGCTGTTTAAGAAGTCTCCACCGCTCTTGTTGTTTCATGAAGTCTCTGCCGCTCTTGCTGTTTAATGAATGCTCCAGCGCTCTTGCTGTTTAATGAAGGTTCCACCGCTCGTGTTGCTTAATGATGTCACCACCGCTCTTGCTGTTCAATGAAGTCTCCACCGCTCTTGCAGTTTAATGAAGTCTCCACCGCTTTGCGGTTTAATGAAGTCTACACTGCTGTTGATGTTTAATGAAGTCTCCACCGCTCTTGCTGTGTTTAATGAATACTCCACCTTTCTTGCTGTTTAATGTATTCTCCATCACTCTCACTGTTTAATGAAGATCAATCGACCTTGCGGTTTCATGAAATCTCCACCGCTCTTACTGTTTCCTGAAGTCTCCACCGCTCTCACTGTTTAATGAAGTCTCCACTGTTCTTCTTGTTTAATGAAGTCACCACCGCTCTTGCTGTTTAATGAAATCTCCACCACTCCTGCGGTTTAATGAAGTCTCCATCACTCTCACTGTTTAATGATGTCTCCACCGTACTTGCGGTTTTTGAAGTCTCCTCCGCTCTTGCTGTTTAATGAAGTCTTCACTGCTCTTGCTGTTTAATTAAGTCTCCACTCCTCTTGCTTTTTAATGATGTCTCCACCGCTCTTGCTGTTTAATGAAGTCTCCTCCAATCATTGCTGTTTAATGAAGTCTCCACCGCTCTTGCTGTTTAATGAAGTCTGCACTGCTCTTGCTGTTTAATGAATTCTCCACCGCTCTTGCTGTTTAATGAAGTCTCAAACACTCTTGCTGTTTAATGAAGTCTCCACCGCTCTTACTTTTTAATGATTTCTCCACCGTTCTTTCTGCTTAATGAAGCCTCCACCGCTCTTGTTGTTTAATGAAGTTTCTACCGCTCTTGTTGTTTAATGAATTCTTCACTGCTCTTGCTGCTTACTGAAGTCTCCGCTACTCTTGCAGTTTAATGAAGTCTTCACTGCGCTTACTGTTTAATGAAGTCTCCAACGCTCTTGCCGTTTAATGAAGTCTCCACCGCTCTTGCTGTTTAATGAAATCTCCACCGCTCCTGCAGTTTAATGAAGTCTCCATCACTCTCACTGTTTAATGATGTCTCCACCGTACTCGCGGTTTTTGAAGTCTCCTCCGTTCTTCTGTTTAATGAAGTCTCCACTCCCTTTGCTGTTTAATGAAGTCTCCACCGCTCTTGCTGTTTAATGAAGTCTCTACCGCTCTTGATGTTTAATGAAGTCTCCACCGCTCTTGCTGTTTAATGAATTCTCCACCGCTCTTGCTGTTTAATGAAGTCTCCACCGCTCTTGCTTTTTAATGATTTCTCCAACGCTCTTGCTGTTTAATAAATTCTCCACCGTTCTTTCTGTTTAATGAAGTCTGCACCACTCTTGTTGTTTAATAACCTCTCCACCGCTCTTGCTGTTTAATGAAGTTTCTACTGCTCTTGTTGTTTAATGAAGTCTCCACTGCTCTTGCTGCTTACTGAAGTCTCCGCTACTCTTGCTGTTTAATGAAGTCTTCACCGCTCTTACTGTTTAATGAAGTCTCCTCCACTCTTGCTGTTTAATGAAATCTCCACCTCTCTTGCTGTTTCCTGAAGTCTCCGCCACTCTTGCTGTTTAATGAAGTCTTCACCGGTCTTGCTGTTAAATGAAGTCTCCACCGCTCTTGCTGTTCAATGAAATCTCCACCGCTCTTGCTGTTTAATGAAGTCTCCACCGCTCTTGCGCTTTAATAAAAGCTCCGCCGCTCCTGCTGTTTAATGAAGTCTCCACCGCTCTTGCTGTTTAATGATGTCTCCACCGCTCTTTCTGTTTAATGAAGTCTCCTCCGATCATTGCTGTTTAATGAACTCTCCACCTCTCTTGCTGTTTACCGAAGTCTCCGCCGCTCTTGCTGTTTAATGAAGTCTCCACCGCTCTTGCTGTTTAATGCAGTCTCCACCGCTCTTGCTGTTTAATGAAGTCTCCACCGCTCTTGCGGTTTAATGCAGTCTCCATCACTGTCACTGTTTAATAAAGTCTCAACCGCTCTTGCGCTTTAATAAAGGCTCCGCCGCTCTTGCTGTTTAATGAAGTTTCCACCTCTCTTGCTGTTTAATGATGTCTCCACCGCTCTTTCTGTTTAATGAAGTCTCCTCCGATCATTGCTGTTTAATGAACTCTCCACCTCTCTTGCTGTTTACCGAAGTCTCCGCCGCTCTTGCTGTTTAATGAAGTCTCCACCGCTCTTGCTGTTTAATGTAGTCTCCACCGCTCTTGCTGTTTAATGAAGTCTCCACCGCTCTTGCGGTTTAATGCAGTCTCCATCACTGTCACTGTTTAATGAAGTCTCCACCGACCTTGCGTTTTAACGAAATCTCCACCGCTCTTGCTGTTTAATGAAGTCTCCGCCGCTCTTGCTGTTAAATGAGGTCTCCACGGCTCTTGTTGTTTAATGAAGTCACCACCACTCTTTCTGTTCAATGAAGTCTCCACCGCTCTTGCTGTTTAATGAAGGCTCCACCGCGCTTGCTGTTTAATGAAGTCTCCACCGCTCTTGCTTTTTAATGCAGTCTCCAACGCTCTTGCTGTTTAATGAAGTCTCCACCGCTCTTGCTGTTTAATGAACTCTCCACCGCTCTTGCTGTTTAATGAAGTCTCCATCACTCTCACTGTTTAATGAAGTCTCCACCAATCTTGCAGTTTAATGAACTCTCCACCACTCTTGCTGTTTAATGAAGTCTCCAACGCTCTTGCTGTTTAGTTAAGTCTCCACCACTCTCACTGTTTAATGAAGTCTCCACCGCTCTTGCTGTTTAATGAAGTCTCCACCGCACTTGCTGTTTACTGAAGTCTCCACCGCTCTCCCTGTTTAATGAAGTCTCCACCGCTCTTAATGTTTAATGAAGTCTCCACTGCTCTTGCTGTTTAATAAAGTCTCCACCACTCTTGCTGTTTAATGAAGTCTCCTCCGATCATTGCTGTTTAATGAAGTCTCCACCACTCTTGCTGTTTAATGAAGTCTCCACCGCTCTTGCGGTTTAATGCAGTCTCCATCACTCTTACTGTTTAATGAACTCTCCACCGATCTTCCTATTTAATGAAGTCTCCACCGCTCTTGCTGTTCAATGAAGTCTCACCACTCTCACTGTTTCCTGAATTCTCCACCGCTCTTGCTGTTTAATGATGTCTCCACCGCTCTTGCTGTTTAATGAAGTCTCCACCACTCTCACTGTTTAATGAAGGCTCCTCCGCTCTTGTTGTTTAATGAAGTCTCCGCCACTCTTACTTTTTAATGAAGGCTCCACCGCTCTTGCTGTTTAATGAAGTCTCCGCCACCCGCAATGTTTAATAAAGTCTCCGCCGCTCTTGCTGTTTAATGAAGTCTCCACCGAGCTTGCTGTTTAATGAATGCTCCACCGCTCTTGTTGTTTAATGAAGTCTCCACCGCTCTTGCTTTTTAATGAAGTCTCCTCCGATCATTGCTGTTTAATGAACTCTCTACCGCTCTTGCAGTTTAATGAAGTCTCCATCACTCTCACTGTTTAATGAAGTCTCCACCGATCTTGCGGTTTAATGAACTCTCCACCACACTTGCTATTTAATGAAGTCTCCACCGCTCTTGCTGTTTAGTTAAGTCTCCACAACTCTCACTATTTAATGAAGTCTCCACCGCTCTTGCTGTTTAATGAAGTCTCCACTGCTCTTGCTGTTTAATGAAGTCTCCGCCACTCTTGCTGCTTAATGAAGTCTCCACCGCTCTTGCTGTTTAATGAAGTCTCCACCGCTCTTGCTGTTTAATGAAGTCTCCTCCGCTCATTGCTGTTTAATGAAGTCTCCATCACTCTTACTGTTTAATGAACTCTCCACCGATCTTCCTATTTAATGAAGTCTCCACCGATCTTGCTGTTCAATGAAGTCTCCACCACTCTCACTGTTTCTGAATTCTCCACCACTCTTGCTGTTTAATGATGTCTCCACCGCTCTTGCTGTTTAATGTTGTCTCCACCGCTCTTCCTGTTTCCTGATGTCTCCACCGCTCTTGCGGTTTAATGAAGTCTCCACTAGTCTCACTGTTTAATGTAGTCTCCACCGCTCTTGTTGTTTAATGAAGTCTCCGCCATTCTCACTTTTTAATGAAGGCTCCACCGCTCTTGATGTTTAATGAAGTCTCCGCCGCTCTTGCTGTTTAATGAAGTCTCCACCGCTCTTGCTGTTTAATAAAGGCTCCACCGCTCTTGCTGTTTAATGAAGTTCCACCGCTCTTGCTGTTTAATGAAGTCTCCACCGCTCTTGTTGTTTAATGAAGTCTCCACTGCTCTTGTTGTTTAATGAAGTCACTGCCACTCTTTCGGTTCAATGAAGTATCCACCGCTTTTGCTGCTTAATGAAGTCTCCGCCGCTCTTGCTGTTTAATAAAGGCTCCACCGCTCTTGCTGTTTAATGAAGTCTCCACCGCTCTTGCGGTTTAATGAAGTCTCCACTGGTCTCACTGTTTAATGTAGTCTCCACCGCTCTTGTTGTTTAATGAAGTCTCCGCCATTCTCACTTTGTAATGAAGGCTCCACCGCTCTTGATGTTTAATGAAGTCTCCGCCGCTCTTGCTGTTTAATGAAGTCTCCACCGCTCTTGCTGTTTAATAAAGGCTCCACCGCTCTTGCTGTTTAATGAAGTTCCACCGCTCTTGCCGTTTAATGAAGTCTCCACCGCTCTTGTTGTTTAATGAAGTCTCCACCGCTCTTGTTGTTTAATGAAGTCACCGCCACTCTTTCGGTTCAATGAAGTCTCCACCGCTCTTGCTGTGTTTAATGAATACTCCACCTTTCTTGCTGTTTAATGTATTCTCCATCACTCTCACTGTTTAATGAAGATCAATCGACCTTGCGGTTTCATGAAATCTCCACCGCTCTTACTGTTTCCTGAAGTCTCCACCGCTCTCACTGTTTAATGAAGTCTCCACTGTTCTTCTTGTTTAATGAAGTCACCACCGCTCTTGCTGTTTAATGAAATCTCCACCACTCCTGCGGTTTAATGAAGTCTCCATCACTCTCACTGTTTAATGATGTCTCCACCGTACTTGCGGTTTTTGAAGTCTCCTCCGCTCTTCCTGTTTAATGAAGTCTTCACTGCTCTTGCTGTTTAATGAATTCTCCACCGCTCTTGCTGTTTAATGAAGTCTCAAACACTCTTGCTGTTTAATGAAGTCTCCACCGCTCTTACTTTTTAATGATTTCTCCACTGCTCTTGCTGTTTAATGAAGTCTCCACCGCTCTTGTTGTTTAATGACCTCTCCTCCGCTCTTGCTGTTTAATGAAGTTTCTACCGCTCTTGTTGTTTAATGAATTCTTCACTGCTCTTGCTGCTTACTGAAGTCTCCGCTACTCTTGCAGTTTAATGAAGTCTTCACTGCGCTTACTGTTTAATGAAGTCTCCAACGCTCTTGCCGTTTAATGATGTCTCCACCGCTCTTGCTGTTTCCTGAAGTCTCCACCACTCTTGCTGTTTAATGAAATCTCCACCGCTCCTGCAGTTTAATGAAGTCTCCATCACTCTCACTGTTTAATGATGTCTCCACCGTACTCGCGGTTTTTGAAGTCTCCTCCGTTCTTCTGTTTAATGAAGTCTCCACTCCCTTTGCTGTTTAATGAAGTCTCCACTGCTCTTGCTGTTTAATGAAGTCTCTACCGCTCTTGCTGTTTAATGAAGTCCCCTCCGATCATTGCTGTTTAATGAAGTCTCCACCGCTCTTGATGTTTAATGAAGTCTGCACCGCTCTTGCTGTTTAATGAATTCTCCACCGCTCTTGCTGTTTAATGAAGTCTCCACCGCTCTTGCTTTTTAATGATTTCTCCACCGCTCTTGCTGTTTAATAAATTCTCCACCGTTCTTTCTGTTTAATGAAGTCTGCACCGCTCTTGTTGTTTAATAACCTCTCCACCGCTCTTGCTGTTTAATGAAGTTTCTACTGCTCTTGTTGTTTAATGAAGTCTCCACTGCTCTTGCTGCTTACTGAAGTCTCTGCTACTCTTGCTGTTTAATGAAGTCTTCACCGCTCTTACTGTTTAATGAAGTCTCCTCCGCTCTTGCTGTTTAATGAAATCTCCACCTCTCTTGCTGTTTCCTGAAGTCTCCGCCACTCTTGCTGTTTAATGAAGTCTTCACCGGTCTTGCTGTTAAATGAAGTCTCCACCGCTCTTGCTGTTCAATGAAATCTCCACCGCTCTTGCTGTTTAATGAAGTCTCCACCGCTCTTGCGCTTTAATAAAAGCTCCGCCGCTCCTGCTGTTTAATGAAGTCTCCACCGCTCTTGCTGTTTAATGATGTCTCCACCGCTCTTTCTGTTTAATGAAGTCTCCTCCGATCATTGCTGTTTAATGAACTCTCCACCTCTCTTGCTGTTTACCGAAGTCTCCGCCGCTCTTGCTGTTTAATGAAATCTCCACCTCTCTTGCTGTTTCCTGAAGTCTCCGCCACTCTTGCTGTTTAATGAAGTCTTCACCGGTCTTGCTGTTAAATGAAGTCTCCACCGCTCTTGCTGTTCAATGAAATCTCCACCGCTCTTGCTGTTTAATGAAGTCTCCACCGCTCTTGCGCTTTAATAAAAGCTCCGCCGCTCCTGCTGTTTAATGAAGTCTCCACCGCTCTTGCTGTTTAATGATGTCTCCACCGCTCTTTCTGTTTAATGAAGTCTCCTCCGATCATTGCTGTTTAATGAACTCTCCACCTCTCTTGCTGTTTACCGAAGTCTCCGCCGCTCTTGCTGTTTAATGAAGTCTCCTCCGCTCTTGCTGTTTAATGCAGTCTCCACCGCTCTTGCTGTTTAATGAAGTCTCCACCGCTCTTGCGGTTTAATGCAGTCTCCATCACTGTCACTGTTTAATAAAGTCTCCACCGCTCTTGCGCTTTAATAAAGGCTCCGCCGCTCTTGCTGTTTAATGAAGTCTCCACCTCTCTTGCTGTTTAATGATGTCTCCACCGCTCTTTCTGTTTAATGAAGTCACCTCCGATCATTGCTGTTTAATGAACTCTCCACCTCTCTTGCTGTTTACCGAAGTCTCCGCCGCTCTTGCTGTTTAATGTAGTCTCCACCGCTCTTGCTGTTTAATGAAGTCTCCACCGCTCTTGCGGTTTAATGCAGTTACCATCACTGTCACTGTTTAATGAAGTCTCCACCGACCTTGCGTTTTAACGAAATCTCCACCGCTCTTGCTGTTTAATGAAGTCTCCACCGCTCTTGCGGTTTAATGAAGTCTCCACCACTCTCACTGTTTAATGAAGTCTCTGCCGCTCTTGCTGTTTAATGATGTCTCCACTGCTCTTGCTGTTTAATGAATTCTCCACCGCTCTTGCTGTTTCCTGAAGTCTCCACTGCTCTTGCTGTTTAATGAAGTCTTCACCGCTCTTGCTGTTTAATGAAGTATCCACCACTCTCACTGTTTAATGAAGGCTCCACCGCTCTTGTTGGTTAATGAAGTCTCCGCCACCCTCACTGTTTAATGAAGGCTCCACCGCTCTTGTGCTTTAATGATGTCTCCAGCACTCTCACTATTTAATGAAGTCTCCTCCGCTCTTGTTGTTTAATGACGTCTCCACTGCTCTTGCTGTTTAATGAAGACTCCATCGCTCTTGCTGTTTAAGAAGTCTCCACCGCTCTTGTTGTTTCATGAAGTCTCCGCCGCTCTTGCTGTTTAATGAATGCTCCAGCGCTCTTGCTGTTTAATGAAGGTTCCACCGCTCGTGTTGCTTAATGATGTCACCACCACTCTTGCTGTTCAATGAAGTCTCCACCGCTCTTGCAGCTTAATGAAGTCTCCACCGCTTTGCGGTTTAATGAAGTCTACACTGCTGTTGATGTTTAATGAAGTCTCCACCGCTCTTGCTGTGTTTAATGAATACTCCACCTTTCTTGCTGTTTAATGTATTCTCCATCACTCTCACTGTTTAATGAAGATCAATCGACCTTGCGGTTTCATGAAATCTCCACCGCTCTTACTGTTTCCTGAAGTCTCCACCGCTCTCACTGTTTAATGAAGTCTCCACTGTTCTTCTTGTTTAATGAAGTCACCACCGCTCTTGCTGTTTAATGAAATCTCCACCACTCCTGCGGTTTAATGAAGTCTCCATCACTCTCACTGTTTAATGATGTCTCCACCGTACTTGCGGTTTTTGAAGTCTCCTCCGCTCTTCCTGTTTAATGAAGTCTTCACTGCTCTTGCTGTTTAATGAATTCTCCACCGCTCTTGCTGTTTAATGAAGTCTCAAACACTCTTGCTGTTTAATGAAGTCTCCACCGCTCTTACTTTTTAATGATTTCTCCACTGCTCTTGCTGTTTAATGAAGTCTCCACCGCTCTTGTTGTTTAATGACCTCTCCTCCGCTCTTGCTGTTTAATGAAGTTTCTACCGCTCTTGTTGTTTAATGAATTCTTCACTGCTCTTGCTGCTTACTGAAGTCTCCGCTACTCTTGCAGTTTAATGAAGTCTTCACTGCGCTTACTGTTTAATGAAGTCTCCAACGCTCTTGCCGTTTAATGATGTCTCCACCGCTCTTGCTGTTTCCTGAAGTCTCCACCACTCTTGCTGTTTAATGAAATCTCCACCGCTCCTGCAGTTTAATGAAGTCTCCATCACTCTCACTGTTTAATGATGTCTCCACCGTACTCGCGGTTTTTGAAGTCTCCTCCGTTCTTCTGTTTAATGAAGTCTCCACTCCCTTTGCTGTTTAATGAAGTCTCCACTGCTCTTGCTGTTTAATGAAGTCTCTACCGCTCTTGCTGTTTAATGAAGTCCCCTCCGATCATTGCTGTTTAATGAAGTCTCCACCGCTCTTGATGTTTAATGAAGTCTGCACCGCTCTTGCTGTTTAATGAATTCTCCACCGCTCTTGCTGTTTAATGAAGTCTCCACCGCTCTTGCTTTTTAATGATTTCTCCACCGCTCTTGCTGTTTAATAAATTCTCCACCGTTCTTTCTGTTTAATGAAGTCTGCACCGCTCTTGTTGTTTAATAACCTCTCCACCGCTCTTGCTGTTTAATGAAGTTTCTACTGCTCTTGTTGTTTAATGAAGTCTCCACTGCTCTTGCTGCTTACTGAAGTCTCTGCTACTCTTGCTGTTTAATGAAGTCTTCACCGCTCTTACTGTTTAATGAAGTCTCCTCCGCTCTTGCTGTTTAATGAAATCTCCACCTCTCTTGCTGTTTCCTGAAGTCTCCGCCACTCTTGCTGTTTAATGAAGTCTTCACCGGTCTTGCTGTTAAATGAAGTCTCCACCGCTCTTGCTGTTCAATGAAATCTCCACCGCTCTTGCTGTTTAATGAAGTCTCCACCGCTCTTGCGCTTTAATAAAAGCTCCGCCGCTCCTGCTGTTTAATGAAGTCTCCACCGCTCTTGCTGTTTAATGATGTCTCCACCGCTCTTTCTGTTTAATGAAGTCTCCTCCGATCATTGCTGTTTAATGAACTCTCCACCTCTCTTGCTGTTTACCGAAGTCTCCGCCGCTCTTGCTGTTTAATGAAATCTCCACCTCTCTTGCTGTTTCCTGAAGTCTCCGCCACTCTTGCTGTTTAATGAAGTCTTCACCGGTCTTGCTGTTAAATGAAGTCTCCACCGCTCTTGCTGTTCAATGAAATCTCCACCGCTCTTGCTGTTTAATGAAGTCTCCACCGCTCTTGCGCTTTAATAAAAGCTCCGCCGCTCCTGCTGTTTAATGAAGTCTCCACCGCTCTTGCTGTTTAATGATGTCTCCACCGCTCTTTCTGTTTAATGAAGTCTCCTCCGATCATTGCTGTTTAATGAACTCTCCACCTCTCTTGCTGTTTACCGAAGTCTCCGCCGCTCTTGCTGTTTAATGAAGTCTCCTCCGCTCTTGCTGTTTAATGCAGTCTCCACCGCTCTTGCTGTTTAATGAAGTCTCCACCGCTCTTGCGGTTTAATGCAGTCTCCATCACTGTCACTGTTTAATAAAGTCTCCACCGCTCTTGCGCTTTAATAAAGGCTCCGCCGCTCTTGCTGTTTAATGAAGTCTCCACCTCTCTTGCTGTTTAATGATGTCTCCACCGCTCTTTCTGTTTAATGAAGTCACCTCCGATCATTGCTGTTTAATGAACTCTCCACCTCTCTTGCTGTTTACCGAAGTCTCCGCCGCTCTTGCTGTTTAATGAAGTCTCCACCGCTCTTGCTGTTTAATGTAGTCTCCACCGCTCTTGCTGTTTAATGAAGTCTCCACCGCTCTTGCGGTTTAATGCAGTCTCCATCACTGTCACTGTTTAATGAAGTCTCCACCAATCTTGCGGTTTAATGAACTCTCCACCACTCTTGCTGTTTAATGAAGTCTCCAACGCTCTTGCTGTTTAGTTAAGTCTCCACCACTCTCACTGTTTAATGAAGTCTCCACCGCTCTTGCTGTTTAATGAAGTCTCCACCGCACTTGCTGTTTACTGAAGTCTCCACCGCTCTCGCTGTTTAATGAAGTCTCCACCGCTCTTGCTGTTTAATGAAGTCTCCACCGCTCTTGCTGTTTAATAAAGTCTCCACCGCTCTTGCTGTTTAATGAAGTCTCCTCCGATCATTGCTGTTTAATGAAGTCTCCACCACTCTTGCTGTTTAATGAAGTCTCCACCGCTCTTGCGGTTTAATGCAGTCTCCATCACTCTTACTGTTTAATGAACTCTCCACCGATCTTCCTATTTAATGAAGTCTCCACCGCTCTTGCTGTTCAATGAAGTCTCACCACTCTCACTGTTTCCTGAATTCTCCACCGCTCTTGCTGTTTAATGATGTCTCCACCGCTCTTGCTGTTTAATGAAGTCTCCACCACTCTCACTGTTTAATGAAGGCTCCTCCGCTCTTGTTGTTTAATGAAGTCTCCGCCACTCTCACTTTTTAATGAAGGCTCCACCGCTCTTGCTGTTTAATGAAGTTTCCGCCACCCGCAATGTTTAATAATGTCTCCGCCGCTCTTGCTGTTTAATGAAGTCTCCACCGCTCTTGCTGTTTAATAAAGGCTCCACCGCTCTTGCTGTTTAATGAAGTCTCCACCGCTCTTGCTGTTTAATGAAGTCTCTACCACTCATGTTGTTTAATGAAATCACCGCCACTCTTTCGGTTCAATGAAGTATCCACCGCTCTTGCTGCTTAATGAAGTCTCCACCACTCTCACTGTTTAATGAAGACTCCTCCGCTCTTGTTGTTTAATGAAGTCTCCGCCATTCTCACTTTTTAATGAAGGCTCCACCGCTCTTGCTGTTTAATGAAGTCTCCGCCACCCGCAATGTTTAATAAAGTCTCCGCCGCTCTTGCTGTTTAATGAAGTCTCACCGCTCTTGCTGTTTAATAAAGGCTCCACCGCTCTTGCTGTTTAATGAAGTCTCCACCGCTCTTATTGTTTAATGAAGTCTCCACCGCTCTTGTTGTTTAATGAAGTCACCGCCACTCTTTCGGTTCAATGAAGTATCCACCGCTCTTGCTGCTTTATGAAGTCTCCACCGCTCTTGCTGTTTAATGAAAGCTCCACAGCTCTTGTTGTTTCATGAAGACTCCACCGCTCTTGCTTTTTAAAGCAGTCTCCAATGCTCTTTCTGTTTAATGAAGTCTCCTCCGATCATTGCTGTTTAATGAACTCTCCTCCGCTCTTGCTGTTTAATGACGTCTCCACCTCTCTTGCGGTTTAATGAAGTCTCCATCACTCTCACTGTTTAATGAAGTCTCCACCGATCTTGCGGTTTAATGAAATCTCCACCACTCTTGCTATTTAATGAAGTCTCCCCCGCTCTTGCTGTTTAATGAAGTCTCCACCACTCTTGCTGTTTAATGAAGTCTCCACCGCTCTTGCTGTGTTTAATGAAGTCTCCACCACTCTTGCTGTTTTAGAGGTCACCACCGCTCTTTCTGTTTAATGAAGTCACCTCCGATCATTGCTGTTTAATGAACTCTCCACCTCTCTTGCTGTTTACCGAAGTCTGCGCCGCTCTTGCTGTTTTATGAATTCTCCACCGCTCTTGCTGTTTAATAATGTCTCCACCGCTCTTACTGTTTAATGAAGTCTCCACCGCTCTTGCTGTTTAATTAAGTCTCCACCGCTCTTGCGATTTAATGCAGTCTCCATCACTCTCACTGTTCAATAAAGTCTCCACCGCTCTTGCAGTCTAATGTCGTCTCCACCGCTTTGCGGTTTAATGAAGTCTACACTGCTGTTGATGTTTAATGAAGTCTCCACCGCTCTTGCTGTGTTTAATGAATACTACACCTTTCTTGCTGTTTAATGTATTCTCCATCACTCTCACTGTTTAATGAAGATCAATCGACCTTGCGGTTTAATGATATCTCCACCACTCTTGCTGTTTAATGAAGTCTCCACCGCTCTTGCTGTTTAGTGAAGTCTCCACCACTCTCACTGTTTAATGAAGTCTCCACCGTTCTTGTTGTTTAATGAAGTCACCACCGCTCTTGCTGTTTAATGAAGTCTTCTCCGCTCTTGCTGTTTAATGAAATTTCCACCGCTCCTGCGGTTTAAGGAAGTCTCCATCACTCACACTGTTTAATGATGTCTCCTGTTTAATGAAGTCTTCGCAGCTCTTGCTGTTTAATGAAGTCTCCACCGGTCTTGCTTTTTAATGAAGTCTCCACCGCTCTTGCTGTTTAATGAAGTCTCCACCGCTCTTGCTGTGTTTAATGAAGTCTCCACCACTCTTGCTGATCAATGATGTCTCCACCGCTCTTTCTGTTTAATGAAATCTCCTCTGATCATTGCTGTTTAATGAACTCTCCACCGCTCTTGCTGTTTAATGAAGTCTCCACCTCTCTTGCGGTTTAATGAAGTCTCCACCACTCTTACTATTTAATGAAGTCTCCACCGCACTTGCTGTTTAATGAAGTCTCCACCGCTCTTGCTGTTTAATGAAGTCTCCACTGCTCTTGCTGTGTTTAATGAAGTCTCCACCACTCTTGCTGTATAATGAGGTCTCCACCGCTCTTTCTGTTTAATGAAGTCTCCTCCGATCATTGCTGTTAATGAACTCTCCACCTCTCTTGCTGTTTACCGAAGTCTCCGCCGCTCTTGCTGTTTAATGTAGTCTCCGCTGCTCTTACTGTTTAATGAAGTCTCCACCGCTCTTGCTGTTTAATGAAGTCTCCACCGCTCTTGCGGTTTAATGCAGTCTCCATCACTCTCACTTTTTAATGAAGTCTCCACCGATCTTGCGTTTTAATGAAATCTCCACCGCTCTTGCTGTTTAATGAAGTCTCCACCGCTCTCACTGTTTAATGAAGTCTCTGCCGCTCTTGCTGTTTAATGAAGTCTCCACCGCTCTTGCTGTTTCCTGAAGTCTCCACTGCTCTTGCTGTTTAATGAAGTCTCCACCGGTCTTACTTATAATGTAGTCTCCAAAGCTCTTGCTGTTTAATGAAGTCTCCACCGCTCTTGCTGTTTAATGAAGTCTCCACCACTCTCACTGTTTAATGAAGGCTCCACCGCTCTTGCTGTTTAATGAAGTCTCCGCCACCCTCACTGTTTAATAAAGTCACCACCGCTCTTGCTGTTTAATGAATTCTCCTCCGCTCTTGCTGTTTAATGAAGTCTCCACCGGTCTTGCTGTTTAATGAAGTCTCCGCCACCCTCACTGTTTAATAAAGTCACCACTGCTCTTGCTGTTTAATAAAGTCACCACCGCTCTTGCTGTTTAATGAAGTCACCACCGCTCTTGCTGTTAAATAAAGTCACCACCGCTCTTGCTGTTTAATGAAGTCTCTACCGCTCTTGCTGTTTAATGAAGTCTCCACCACTCTCACTGTTTAATGAAGGCTCCTCCGCTCTTGTTGTTTAATGACGTCTCCACTGCTCTTGCTGTTTAATGAAGACTCCATTGCTCTTGCTGTTTAAGAAGTCTCCACCGCTCTTGTTGTTTCATGAAGTCTTCGCCGCTCTTGCTGTTTAATGAATGCTCCAGCGCTCTTGCTGTTTAATGAAGGTTCCACCGCTCGTGTTGCTTAATGATGTCACCACCGCTCTTGCTGTTCATGGAAGTCTCCACCGCTCTTGCAGTTTAATGAAGTCTCCACCACTTTGCGGTTTAATGAGGTCTACACTGCTGTTGATGCTTAATGAAGTCTCCTCCGCTCTTGCTGTGTTTAATGAATACTCCACGTTTCTTGCTGTTTAATGTATTCTCCATCACTCTCACTGTTTAATGAAGATCAATCGACCTTGCGGTTTAATGAAATCTCCACCACTCTTGCTGTTTAATGAAGTCTCCGCCGCTCTTGCTGTTTAGTGAAGTCTCCACCACTCTCACTGTTTAATGAAGTCTTCTCCGCTCTTGCTGTTTAATGAAATCTCCACCGCTCCTGCGGTTTAATGAAGTCTCCATCACTCTCACTGTTTAATGATGTCTCTACCGTACTTGCGGTTTTTGAAGTCTCCTCCGCTCTTCCTGTTTAATGAAGTCTTCACTGCTCTTGCTGTTTAATTAAGTCTCCACCCCTCTTGCTTTTTAATGATGTCTCCACCGCTCTTGCTGTTTAATGAAGTCTCCTCCGATCATTGCTGTTTAATAAAGTCTCCACCGCTCTTGCTGTTTAATGAAGTCTGCACTGCTCTTGCTGTTTAATGAATTCTCCACCGCTCTTGCTGTTTAATGAAGTCTCCACCGCTCTTGCTGTTTAATGAAGTCTCCACCACTCTTGTTGATTAATGAAGTCTCCACTGCTCTTGCTGCTTACTGAAGTCTCCGCTACTCTTGCAGTTTAATGAAGTCTTCACTGCTCTTACTGTTTAATGATGTCTCCAACGCTCTTGCTGTTTAATGAAGTCTCTCACCTCTCTTGCTGTTTCCTGAAGTCTCCACCACTCTTGCTGTTTAATGAAATCTCCACCGCTCCTGCGGTTTAATGAAGTCTCCATCACTCTCACTGTTTAATGATGTCTCCACCGTACTCGCGGTCTTTGAAGTCTCCTCCGTTCTTCTGTTTAATGAAGTCTCCACTGCTCTTGCTGTTTAATGAAGTCTCCACCGCTCTTGCTGTTTAATGAAGTCTCCACCGCTCTTGCTGTTTAATGAAGTCTCCTCCGATCATTGCTGTTTAATGAAGGCTCCACCGCTCTTGCTGTTTAATGAAGTCTCCGCCACCCTCACTGTTTAATAAAGTCACCACCGCTCTTGCTGTTTAATGAAGTCTCCAATGCTCTTGCTGTTTAATGAAGTCTCCACCGGTCTTGCTGTTTAATGAAGTCTCCACCGGTCTTGCTGTTTAATGAAGTCTCCGCCACCCTCACTGTTTAATAAAGTCACCACCGCTCTTGCTGTTTAATAAAGTCTCCACCACTCTCACTGTTTAATGAAGTCTCCACCACTCTTGTTGATTAATGAAGTCTCCACTGCTCTTGCTGCTTACTGAAGTCTCCGCTACTCTTGCATTTTAATGAAGTCTTCACTGCTCTTACTGTTTAATGAAGTCTCCAACGCTCTTGCTGTTTAATGAAGTCTCTCACCTCTCTTGCTGTTTCCTGAAGTCTCCGCCACTCTTGCTGTTTAATGAAATCTCCACCGCTCCTGCGGTTTAATGAAGTCTCCATCACTCTCACTGTTTAATGATGTCTCCACCGTACTCGCGGTCTTTGAAGTCTCCTCCGTTCTTCTGTTTAACGAAGTCTCCACTGCTCTTGCTGTTTAATGAAGTCTCCACCGCTCTTGCTGTTTAATGAAGTCTCCACCGCTCTTGCTGTTTAATGAAGTCTCCTCCGATCATTGCTGTTTAATGAAGTCTCCACCGCTCTTGCTGTTTAATGAAGTCTGCACCGCTCTTGCTGTTGAATGAACTCTCCACCGCACTTGCTGTTTAATGATTTCTCTACCGCTCTTGCTGTTTAATGAAGGCTCCACCGTTCTTTCTGTTTAATGAAGTCTGCACCGCTCTTGTTGTTTAATGAAGTCTCTGCCGCTCTTGCTGTTAAATGATGTCTCCACCGCTCTTGCTGTTTAATGAAGTCTTCACCACTCTTGCTGTTTCCTGAAGTCTCCACTGCTCTTGCTGTTTAATGAAGTCTCCACCGGTCTCACTTATAATGTAATCTCCAAAGCTCTTGCTGTTTAATGAAGTCTCCACCGCTCTTGCTGTTTAATGAAGTCTCCACCACTCTCACTGTTTAATGAAGGCTCCACCGCTCTTGCTGTTTAATGAAGTCTCCGCCACCCTCACTGTTTAATAAAGTCACCACCGCTCTTGCTGTTTAATGAAGTCTCCACTGCTCTTGCTGTTTAATGAAGTCTCCACCGGTCTTGCTGTTTAATGAAGTCTCCACCACTCTCACTGTTTAATGAAGGCTCCACCGCTCTTGCTGTTTAATGAAGTCTCCGCCACCCTCACTGTTTAATAAAGTCACCACCGCTCTTGCTGTTTAATAAAGTTACCACCACTCTTGCTGTTTAATGAAGTCTCCACCGGTCTTGCTGTGTAATGAAGTCTCCACCGGTCTTGCTGTTTAATGAAGTCTCCGCCACCCTCACTGTTTAATAAAGTCACCACCGCTCTTGCTGTTTAATGAAGTCTCCACCACTCTCACTGTTTAATGAAGGCTCCACCGCTCTTGCTGTTTAATGATGTCTCCAGCACTCTCACTATTTAATGAAGTCTCCTCCGCTCTTGTTGTTTAATGACGTCTCCACTGCTCTTGCTGTTTAATGAAGGCTCCATCGCTCTTGCTGTTTAAGAAGTCTCCACCGCTCTTACTGTTTCATGAAGTCTCCGCCGCTCTTGCTGTTTAATGAATGCTCCAGCGCTCTTGCTGTTTAATGAAGGTTCCACCGCTCGTGTTGCTTAATGATGTCACCACCGCTCTTGCTGTTCAATGAAGTCTCCACCGCTCTTGCAGTTTAATGAAGTCTCCACCGCTTTTGCAGTTTAATGAAGCTTCCACCGCTTTGCGGTTTAATGAAGTCTAAACTGCTGTTGATGTTTAATGAAGTCTCCACCGCTCTTGCTGTTTAATGTATTCTCCATCACTCTCACTGTTTAATGAAGATCAATCGACCTTGTGGTTTAATGAAATCTCCACCACTCTTGCTGTTTAATGAAGTCTCCACCGCTCTTGCTGTTTAGTGAAGTCTCCACCACTCTCACTGTTTAATGAAGTCTCCACCGCTATTGCGGTTTAATGAAGTCTCCACCCCTCTCACTGTTTAATGTAGTCTCCGCTGCTCTTGCTGCTTAATGATGTCACCACCGCTCTTGCTGTTCAATGAAGTCTCCACCGCTCTTGCAGTTTAATGATGTCTCCACCACTTTGCGGTTTAATGAAGTCTACACTGCTGTTGATGTTTAATGAAGTCTCCACCGCTCTTGCTGTGTTTAATGAATACTCCACGTTTCTTGCTGTTTAATGTATTCTCCATCACTCTCACTGTTTAATGAAGATCAATCGACCTTGCGGTTTAATGAAATCTCCACCACTCTTGCTGTTTAATGAAGTCTCCACCGCTCTTGCTGTTTAGTGAAGTCTCCACCATTCTCACTGTTTAATGAAGTCTCCACCGCTCTTGCTGTTTCCTGAAGTCTCCACCGCTCTTGCTGTTTAATGAAGTCTCCACCGTTCTTGTAGTTTAATGAAGTCACCACCGCTCTTGCTGTTTAATGAAGTCTTCTCCGCGCTTGAAGTTTAATGAAATCTCCTCCGCTCCTGTGGTTTAATGAAGTCTCCATCACTCTCACTGTTTAATGATGTCTCTACCGTACTTGCGGTTTTTGAAGTCTCCTCCGCTCTTCCTGTTTAATGAAGTCTTCACTGCTCTTGCTGTTTAATTAAGTCTCCACCCCTCTTGCTTTTTAATGATGTCTCCACCGCTCTTGCTGTTTAATGAAGTCTCCTCCGATCACTGCTGTTTAATGAAGTCTCCACCGCTCTTGCTGTTTAATGAAGTCTGCACTGCTCTTGCTGTTTAATGAATTCTCCACCGCTCTTGCTGTTTATTGAAGTCTCCACCGCTCTTGCTGTTTAATGAAGTCTCCACCACTCTTGTTGTTTAATGAAGTCTCCACTGCTCTTGCTGCTTACTGAAGTATCCGCTACTCTTGCAGTTTAATGAAGTCTTCACTGCTCTTACTGTTTAATGAAGTCTCCAACGCTCTTGCTGTTTAATGAAGTCTCCACCTCTCTTGCTGTTTCCTGAAGTCTCTGCCACTCTTGCTGTTTAATGAAATCTCCACCGCTCCTGCGGTTTAATGAAGTCTCCATCACTCTCACTATTTAATGAAGTCTCCTCCGCTCTTGTTGTTTAATGACGTCTCCACTGCTCTTGCTGTTTAATGAAGACTCCATCGCTCTTGCTGTTTAAGAAGTCTCCACCGCTCTTACTGTTTCATGAAGTCTCCGCCGCTCTTGCTGTTTAATGAATGCTCCAGCGCTCTTGCTGTTTAATGAAGGTTCCACCGCTCGTGTTGCTTAATGATGTCACCACCGCTCTTGCTGTTCAATGAAGTCTCCACCGCTCTTGCAGTTTAATGAAGTCTCCACCGCTCTTGCAGTTTAATGAAGCTTCCACCGCTTTGCGGTTTAATGAAGTCTAAACTGCTGTTGATGTTTAATGAAGTCTCCACCGCTCTTGCTGTTTAATGTATTCTCCATCACTCTCACTGTTTAATGAAGATCAATCGACCTTGTGGTTTAATGAAATCTCCACCACTCTTGCTGTTTAATGAAGTCTCCACCGCTCTTGCTGTTTAGTGAAGTCTCCACCACTCTCACTGTTTAATGAAGTCTCCAACGCTATTGCGGTTTAATGAAGTCTCCACCCCTCTCACTGTTTAATGTAGTCTCCGCTGCTCTTGCTGCTTAATGATGTCACCACCGCTCTTGCTTTTCAATGAAGTCTCCACCGCTCTTGCAGTTTAATGATGTCTCCACCACTTTGCGGTTTAATGAAGTCTACACTGCTGTTGATGTTTAATGAAGTCTCCACCGCTCTTGCTGTGTTTAATGAATACTCCACGTTTCTTGCTGTTTAATGTATTCTCCATCACTCTCACTGTTTAATGAAGATCAATCGACCTTGCGGTTTAATGAAATCTCCACCACTCTTGCTGTTTAATGAAGTCTCCACCGCTCTTGCTGTTTAGTGAAGTCTCCACCACTCTCACTGTTTAATGAAGTCTCCACCGCTCTTGCTGTTTCCTGAAGTCTCCACCGCTCTTGCTGTTTAATGAAGTCTCCACCGTTCTTGTAGTTTAATGAAGTCACCACCGCTCTTGCTGTTTAATGAAGTCTTCTCCGCGCTTGAAGTTTAATGAAATCTCCTCCGCTCCTGTGGTTTAATGAAGTCTCCATCACTCTCACTGTTTAATGATGTCTCTACCGTACTTGCGGTTTTTGAAGTCTCCTCCGCTCTTCCTGTTTAATGAAGTCTTCACTGCTCTTGCTGTTTAATTAAGTCTCCACCCCTCTTGCTTTTTAATGATGTCTCCACCGCTCTTGCTGTTTAATGAAGTCTCCTCCGATCACTGCTGTTTAATGAAGTCTCCACCGCTCTTGCTGTTTAATGAAGTCTGCACTGCTCTTGCCGTTTAATGAATTCTCCACCGCTCTTGCTGTTTATTGAAGTCTCCACCGCTCTTGCTGTTTAATGAAGTCTCCACCACTCTTGTTGTTTAATGAAGTCTCCACTGCTCTTGCTGCTTACTGAAGTATCCGCTACTCTTGCAGTTTAATGAAGTCTTCACTGCTCTTACTGTTTAATGAAGTCTCCAACGCTCTTGCTGTTTAATGAAGTCTCCACCTCTCTTGCTGTTTCCTGAAGTCTCTGCCACTCTTGCTGTTTAATGAAATCTCCACCGCTCCTGCGGTTTAATGAAGTCTCCATCACTCTCACTGTTTAATGATGTCTCCACCGTACTCGCGGTTTTTGAAGTCTCCTCCGTTCTTCTGTTTAATGAAGTCTCCACCGTTCTTGCTGTTTAATGAAGTCTCCACCGCTCTTGCTGTTTAATGAAGTCTCCACCGCTCTTGCTGTTTAATGAAGTCTCCACCGCTCTTGCTGTTTAATGAAGTCTCCTCCGATCATTGCTGTTTAATGAAGTTTCTACCGCTCTTGTTGTTTAATGAAGTCTCCACTGCTCTTGCTGCTTACTGAAGTCTCCGCTACTCTTGCTGTTTAATGAAGTCTCCGCCGCTCTTGCTGTTTAATGAAGTCTCCACCTCTCTTGCTGTTTCATGATGTCTTCACCACTCTTGCTGTTTAATGAAGTCTTCACCGGTCTTGCTGTTTAATGAAGTCTCCTCTGCTCTTGCTGTTTAATGATGTCTCCTCTGCTCTTGCTGTTTAGTAAAGTCTCTGCCACTCTTGCTGTTTAATGAATTCTCCACGGCTCTTGCTGTTTAATGAAGTCTCCACCGCTCTTGCTGTTTAATGAAGTCTCCACCGCTATTGCGGTTTAATGAAGTCTCCACCCCTCTCACTGTTTAATGTAGTCTCCGCTGCTCTTGCTGCTTAATGATGTCACCACCGCTCTTGCTGTTCAATGAAGTCTCCACCGCTCTTGCAGTTTAATGATGTCTCCACCACTTTGCGGTTTAATGAAGTCTACACTGCTGTTGATGTTTAATGAAGTCTCCACCGCTCTTGCTGTGTTTAATGAATACTCCACGTTTCTTGCTGTTTAATGTATTCTCCATCACTCTCACTGTTTAATGAAGATCAATCGACCTTGCGGTTTAATGAAATCTCCACCACTCTTGCTGTTTAATGAAGTCTCCACCGCTCTTGCTGTTTAGTGAAGTCTCCACCACTCTCACTGTTTAATGAAGTCTCCACCGCTCTTGCTGTTTCCTGAAGTCTCCACCGCTCTTGCTGTTTAATGAAGTCTCCACCGTTCTTGTAGTTTAATGAAGTCACCACCGCTCTTGCTGTTTAATGAAGTCTTCTCCGCGCTTGAAGTTTAATGAAATCTCCTCCGCTCCTGTGGTTTAATGAAGTCTCCATCACTCTCACTGTTTAATGATGTCTCTACCGTACTTGCGGTTTTTGAAGTCTCCTCCGCTCTTCCTGTTTAATGAAGTCTTCACTGCTCTTGCTGTTTAATTAAGTCTCCACCCCTCTTGCTTTTTAATGATGTCTCCACCGCTCTTGCTGTTTAATGAAGTCTCCTCCGATCATTGCTGTTTAATAAAGTCTCCACCGCTCTTGCTGTTTAATGAAGTCTGCACTGCTCTTGCTGTTTAATGAATTCTCCACCGCTCTTGCTGTTTATTGAAGTCTCCACCGCTCTTGCTGTTTAATGAAGTCTCCACCACTCTTGTTGTTTAATGAAGTCTCCACTGCTCTTGCTGCTTACTGAAGTATCCGCTACTCTTGCAGTTTAATGAAGTCTTCACTGCTCTTACTGTTTAATGAAGTCTCCAACGCTCTTGCTGTTTAATGAAGTCTCCACCTCTCTTGCTGTTTCCTGAAGTCTCTGCCACTCTTGCTGTTTAATGAAATCTCCACCGCTCCTGCGGTTTAATGAAGTCTCCATCACTCTCACTGTTTAATGATGTCTCCACCGTACTCGCGGTTTTTGAAGTCTCCTCCGTTCTTCTGTTTAATGAAGTCTCCACTGCTCTTGCTGTTTAATGAAGTCTCCACTGCTCTTGCTGTTTAATGAAGTCTCCACCGCTCTTGCTGTTTAATGAAGTCTCCTCCGATCATTGCTGTTTAATGAAGTTTCTACCGCTCTTGTTGTTTAATGAAGTCTCCACTGCTCTTGCTGCTTACTGAAGTCTCCGCTACTCTTGCTGTTTAATGAAGTCTCCGCCGCTCTTGCTGTTTAATGAAGTCTCCACCTCTCTTGCTGTTTCATGATGTCTCCACCACTCTTGCTGTTTAATGAAGTCTTCACCGGTCTTGCTGTTTAATGAAGTCTCCTCTGCTCTTGCTGTTTAATGATGTCTCCTCTGCTCTTGCTGTTTAGTAAAGTCTCTGCCACTCTTGCTGTTTAATGAATTCTCCACGGCTCTTGCTGTTTAATGAAGTCTCCACCGCTCTTGCTGTTTAATGAAGTCTCCACCGCTCTTGTTCTTTCTTGAAGTCTCCGCCACTGTTTTTGTTCAATGAAGTCTCCACCATTCTCGCTGTTGAATGAAGTCTCTGTCATTCTCTCTCAGTTTAATGTAGTCTTCACGGTCCATCTGTTTCTGGTAGAGTCCACTGTTCTGACTGTTTAATTGTGTCTCTGCCACTCTTATTGTTTACTGAAGTGTTCGCCAGTTTTGCCGTTTAATGAAGTCTCCATTGCTCTTGCTGTTGAATGAAGTCTCTGTCAGTCTCTCTCAATTTAATGAAGTCTCCACAGCTCCCTCTGTTTCAGGTAGAGTTCACTGCTCTCAGTGTTTAATGAAGTCTCTGCCACTCTCACCATTTATTGAAGTCTCTATTGCTCTTGCTGATTAATTAAGTCTTGTTCTTTAATGAAGCCTCCGCTACTCTCACTGTTTAATAAATTTTCCGCCGCTCTCACTGTTTAATGAACCCACCACCACCCTCACTGTTTAATAGAGTCTCCGCCACTGTTGCTATTTCATGAAGTGTCCACCGCTCTTGCTGTTTATCGAAATCCCCACCATTCTCACTGTTAAATGAAGACTCGGCTACTCTCTCCACTTAATGAAGCCTGTCGCCACTCTCTCGCTGTTTAATGAGGTCTCTTGCCATTTTCTCACTGTTTAATGAGGTCACCGATATTGTCTCTATTTATTGAAGACTCCACCCTTCCCACTGTTTAATGAAGTCTCTGCCACTCTTGCTGTTTATTGAAGTCTCCACCACTCTCGCAGTTTAATGAAGTCTCCGTCGCTCTCTCGGTTTAATGAAGTCTCTGTGAATCTCTCTCGGTTTAATGAAGTCTCCACTTTGGTAGCAAAAACAGGAAAGCAGATTATTATCTGAATGGCTATAAATTGAAAGCGGGGAATGTGCAATGAGGTCTGGGTGTCCTTGCACACCATCCGCTGAAAGTAAGCATGCAGGCACAGACGGTGGTAAAGAAGGCAAATGGTTTGTTGGCCTTCATAGCCAGAGGATTCGAGTACAGGAACAGGGATGTCTTGCTGCAATTATACAGAGCCTTGGTGAGACCACACCTGGAATATTGTGTGCAGTTTTTGTCTCATTATCTGAGGAAGGATGTTCATGCTTTAGAGGGAGGGCAGCAAAGGTTTACCAGACTGATTCCTGGGATGGCGGGACTGACATATGAGGAGAGATTGAGTCGATTATGATTATATTTGCTGGAGTTCAGAAGAATGAGGGGATATCTCATAGAAATCTATAAAATTCTAACAGGACTAGACAGGGTAGATGCAGGAAGGATGTTCCTGATGGTGGGGGAGCTCAGAACCAGGGGTCACAGTCTGAGGATACGGGGTAGACCATTTAGGACTGAGATGAGGAGAAATTTCTTCACCCAGAGAGTGGTGAGCCTGTGGAATTCACTACCACAGAAAGTAGTTGAGGCCAAAACATTGTATGTTTTCAAGAAGGAGTTAGATATAACTCTTGGGGCAAAAGGGATCAAAGGGTATGGGGAGAAAGCAGGAGCAGGCTATTGAGTTGGATGATCAGCCATCATCATAATGAATGGTGGAGCAGGCTTGAAGGGCTGAATGTCCTACACCTGCTCCTAGTTTCTATGCTTTTAATGAAGTCTCCACAATTCTCACTGTTTAATGAAGGTTCTGTCACTCTCTCAATGTTAAATGAATTTTTCATCACCCTCGCGCTGTTTAATGAAGTCTCCAGTCTCTCACTGTTTGATGAGGCCTCAGACCCTCTCTCACTGTTCAATGTGGTCCCCATTTCTTGTACTGTTTAATTAAGTCTCTGCCACTCTCTCGCTGTTTAATGAAGTCCCTGCCATTTGCTCGCTTTTTATTGAAGCCTCTGTTACTCTCACTGATGAATGAAGTCTCCAGCAGTCTCTCTCTGTTTAATGAAGTCTCCACATGCTTCCTCTGTTTAAGGTAGAGTCCTCTGCTTTCACTGTTAAGTGACGACTCTGCCAGTCATGTAGTTTAATGAAGTTTCCGCCACTCTCAGCGTTTAATGAAGTCTTCACCACTCCCGCTGTTTAATGAAGTCTTCACCACACTGGTTGTTTAGTGAAGTCTCCGCCACCCTCATGCTGTTTAATGAAGCCTCTTGCCACTCTTGCTGTTTAATGAAGTCTCTGTCACTCTCGTGCTCTTTAATGAAGTCTCACGCCAGTCTCTGGCTGCTTAAAGACATCTCTGCCAGTCTCCCTATTTAATGAATCCTCCGCTGTTTGACGCAGTCTCTGTTGCTCTCTCACTGTTTAATGAATTGAAGTCTCCACCAAACGCGCTGTTTAATGAAGTCTCTGTCACGCTCTCTGTCTAATGAAGCTTTGCCACTCTCGCTGCTTAATGAATTCTCCGCCAGTCTCATTGTTTAATGGAGCCTTCATCACTCTTTCTGCTTAATGAATGTTCTGCTACTCCCACTGCTCAATGAAGTATCCGGCACTCTCTAGCTGTTTAATGAAGTCTCCAAACATCTCTCTATTTAATGACGTTTCCCACTCTCACTGTTTAATGAAATCTCTGGAAAATGCCCTGCTGTTTACTGAAGTCTCCATCGTTCTCTTTGTTTAACGAAGTCTCCGCCGCTCTTGCTGTTTAATGAAGTCTCCACCGTTCTCTCTTTTTAACGAAGTCTCCGACAGTCTCGCTGTTTAACGAAGTCTCCACCGTTCTCTCTGTTTAACAAAGTCTCCGACAGTCTCGCTGTTTAATGAAGTCTCCACTGTTCTCTCTGTTTAACGAAGTCGCCATCAGTCTCGGTGTTTAATGAAGTCTCCACCGTTCTCTCTGTTTAATGAAGTCTCTGTCACTCTCACTGTTTAATGAAGTCCCCCACACTCTCGCTGCTTAATGAGGTTTCTGCTACGCAGTCTATTTAATGAAGTCTCTGACACTATCGCTGTTTAATAAAGTCTCCACCACTCTTATGCTGTATAATGAAGTCACCACCACTCTTGCTGTTTAATGAAGTCTGCACCACTATCTGTTTAATTAAGTCTCCGCTACTCTCTCTGTTGAATGAAGTCTCCACCACTCTCTCTGTTTAATGAAAATGAAGTCTCCAACAGTCTCACTGTTTAATGAAGTCTCCAACACTCTCTGTTTAATGAAGTCTCCACCATTCTCTCTGTTTAATGAAGTCTCTGACAGTCTCACCATTTAATGAAGTCTCCAACACTCTCGGTCTTAAATGAAGTCTCTGCTACTCACTCTGTTTGATTAAGTCTCCACGACTCTCACTGTTTAATGAAGTCTATTCTTCTCCCACTGGTTAATGAAATCTTTGCCACTTTCTTGGTGTTTCATGAAGTTTCTGCTACAGATCCTGTTTAATGAAGTCTCCACCACTCCCGCTGTTTAATGAGGTCTCCATCACTCTTTTTGTTTAAAAAAGTTTCTGCTGCTTTCACTATTCAATGATGTCTCCAGCATGCACTCACTCTTTAACCAAGTCTACGCTACTCTCACTGTTTAAAGAAGTCTCCTCCACTCACATTGATTAATGAAGTCTACGCTGCTCTCCCGCTGTTTAATGAGGTTTCCGCCACTCTTGTTGTTTAATGAAATATCCACCACTCTCTCCATCTAATTCATTTTTCACCACTTTCATTCTTCAATGAAGTATCCTCTGCTCTCTCGCTGTCTAATAAATTTTCTGCTACAGACTCTGTTTAATGAAGTCTTCTCCACTCTCACTGTTTAATGAGGTCTCCACCACTCTCGCTGTTTAAGGAAGTCTATGTTACTCTTGCTGGTTAATGAAGTCTCCGTCACTCTCACTGATTAATGGAGTCTCCGCTACTCTCGTGATCTTTATTAAGTGGTCACCATCCTCTCTGTTTCATGAAGACTCCACCATTCCAGCTGTTTTAGGAAGTCTATGCTACTCTTGCTGTTTAATGAACTCTCCAGCACTCTTGCTGTTTAATGAAGTCTACGCTAATCTCGCTGCTTAAAGAAAATTCTGCCACTGTCACTGTTTAATGAAGACTAAGCTACCCACGCACTGTTTAATGAAGTCTCCGCCACTCGCTGTTTAATGAATTCTCCGCCACTCTCGCTGTTTAATGAAGTCTTCGCCACTCTCGCTGTTTAATGAAGTTTCCGCCAGTCTCATTGTTCAATGAAGTCTCTGCCACATGTTTAATAAGGCTCCGCCATTCTCGCTGTTTAGTGAAATCTACCTTGATCCCACTGTTTAATGAATTCTCTGACACTCTCGCGATTTAATGAATTCTCCACCATTCTGTTTCTCTCTCTACAGATGCAGCTAGACTTGTTGGATTTTGTCCATGTTTAATCTTGTTTCTGTCACTCTCTTGCTGTTTAATGAAGTTTCTGCAACTCTCACTGTTTGATGAAGCCTCTGGCATTCTCTTACTGATTAATGAAGTCTCCGCTGCTCTCTCATTGTTTAATAAAGTCTCTGCCACTCTCACTGTTTAAACAAGTCTTCACCACGCTTGCTGTTTAATGAAGCCTCCAACACTCTCAGTGTTCAGTGAAGTCTCCGGCATTCATTGTTTATTGAACTTTCTGCCACTTTCACTGGTTAATGAAGTTTCCACTACAGGCTCTGTTGAATGAAGTCTCCATCACTCTTGTGTTGTTTAATAAGTCTTCGCCATTCTCACTGTTTAATGAAGCCTCCACAACTCTCGCTGGTTAAGAAAGTCTACGGTACTCTCGCTGTTTAATGAACTCTCCTCCACTCTCACTGTTTAATGAAGGCCAGGCTACTCTTGGTGTTGAAATAAGTCTCCGCCACTCTCATGCTGTTTAATAAGCCTTCATCAATCTTGCTGTTTAATGAAATCGCCACCACTCTCGCTGTTGAATGAAGTCTCCACCATTCTGCTGTTTAGTGAAGTCTCTACCACTCTCACTGTTTAATGAAGTCTCTACCACTATCACTGTTTAATGAAGTCTCTACCACTCTCACTGTTTAATGAAGTCTCCACCACTCTCACTGTTTAATGAAGTCTCCACCACTCTCATGGTTTAATGATGTTTTAGCCACTCTTGGTGTTTAATGAAGTATTCGTCACTCACTGTTTAATGAAACTTCTGCCACTCTCGCTGTTTAATGAAGTCTATGCTGCTCTCACTGTTTAATGAAGTTTCCACTACAGATTGTGTTTAATGAAGTCTCCGTCACTCTCGCTGTTTAATGAAGTCTCCGATGGTCTATCGCTGTTTAATGAAGCCTATGCCACCCTTGTTCTGTTTATTGAAGTTTCCACCACTCTCGCTGTTTAATGAAGCCTCCACCACTCTCGCTGTTTCATGAAGTTTCCGCTACTCACTCTGTTTAATAAAGTCTCCGCAACTCTGTTTAATGAAGTCTCTGACATTTTCGCTGTTTAATGATGTCCCCACCATGCTTGCTGTTTAATGAAGCCTCTACGACTATCACTGTTTAACGAAGTCTCCGCCACATTCTCGCTGTTTAATGAAGGCTCCACTGTTCTCATTGTGTTGTGTTAGTTTAAAGATCCATACAACTGGTCTTTCCAACTGAATATTTTAATCGAAACATAATGGAATAGCTAGAACCAGTGCCATCTTAGATCCCTTCTATGTATTCACCTTTGGAACAAATATTCTTTGTAACTGCTTTTGCTGCATTCTGGAGCTCAGCTCACTTCTGCAAGTGTTTCTGCTGTTGTTTCAAACACCTATACTGTTCAGACCAGCAAGCAATGGTTAAAAATGAGCTTACTTGAAACAACTGAAACTAAAAGAATAGTTAATTATACAATTTTATTGACAAACTTTGGGATTTCTCGTGATGTCATACATTCTGCTCCCAGGCAGTGTTTCCAATGTTGTCAAAATCTATCTCCCGTCACAAGAACCAGTATTGTGAAATCCCAGGGGTCCCCCTGAATGAGCTGAGTAGAACATATCAACATCCAGCTCCACTACACACAAATACCCCCTTGCATTGCTGCCAAATCTCAGGACCCCAGGGAACTTATTCTAAATGCCAGAATCAGCTCCTGAATGTTGTCAAGGCTTCTCCCCAGTGCTAAGCCTGACAACTCCAATTAATGTTACCAGATTGTGGGACCCATGCACTATTGGGAAACTTCAAAACCACTCACCAATCCCAAACTCTGTGCTGAAAAACCAGTACTATGGCTTATATTGGAACACCTCAATAGTTTCATGGTGATTCTGCTAAACTTCTACATCCTATTATGCTACATCAAACTCTGCATCCTTCCCACCCGAATTCTATGTTTGACTGGGGCCTTCGGAGCTGCTTAATCCCTAATTGCCTCCTATTCGTCCCTTTCCCAGTCCTAAGTTGCAGATATCTAACACCACCTGGTAATTAAATGTACAAATGGTTATTAATGCCAATCTGACAGCATTATTTAAGGCTGACAAGTTGATTTGAGTACATAGCTCTGATCTTGAGCTTTCATCTGTGTGGAAACAGTGCCTGGAATTTTACCAGGGCATTTAGGGGGAGCAGGGGGTAGCAGTGTGGAAGCATAAAATGGGAGTGCACCGTGTTTGGCTGGAAGTCTGATATCTTTATGTTGCTTCTATATTTCACCAATGGTGGCAAATACATGGAGGTCTGCCTTTGCACACTAATACCACAGGACTGCAACGAAAGTGCAGAAAAGGTCAATTAACTGGAAGTATACAATGCATTCACATTTTACTGATGGTATAAGTACACAATGGGTCAAAACAGATCAAAACAGTCAGGTGAAGAGGGCCATTGGGTTGCAAGTCATTGCTGGATTCCTATAGGTGCAAGATGTGACTGACTACACACTCGTGGCCACAAAGGCTCCCACAGAGCAGCCAGAGGCCTTCATCAACAGGAAGGGTTTCCAATCCATCAGCACACAACTGGTCTGTGGCCACCAAAAGCAGATCCTGCAGCTGTAAGCACAGTTCCTGGAAAGCAGCCACAACACCTTCATACTTTTGCAGTTCCAAGTGCTGCAGGTTTTCTGACCACCCAACCACATTCAGGGCTGGATTCTCAGTGACAAGGGCTACCCATGAAAGAGCTGGCCACTTACATCTGTGAAGGATGCAGCAGGGGAAACGTATAACACCTGCCACAAGTCAAACTGAGCGACTATCAAGCAGGCCATAAGACTTCTGAAGATGTGATTAAGGTGGCATCATCGATCCAGTGGAGCCCTTCAGAATGCTTCAGTAACTTCTCTCCTTGAGTCTTCAATTAAATGGCCCCACTCACCATCTTGCATGAATTAATTGGCTTCTTGGCACAAGATTGTGTGCATCCAACTACTGAACACCTGAGTGAAAAGGGCACCTGGTTCCGATGCTGCCGCTGGGACCTACATCATTGCCACTAACCCCACTCCAGTAAGTCAAATAGCCTCGTCCCATGCTGAAATTTCTGGGACTCTGGGTTCAGTCGTGATTCTTTTCTTTCTTGAGGTTATTATTCAGGTTGTGTGCATGCCTGGTAGCCCATACGAATTTCAAGCAGTTAAAAGGCATCATTGCTCATGATTTAAGAACTATTGCTGTTCATCAGCGTAGGCAAGTTACAATTCAAGATCAGACTTCGGAATTTGAGAGAAACTCCTCCAAGAAATGAACATCGAGGGCTGAATCTTCGGCTTGGCGAGCGGGGGGGTGGGGCCTGCTCGCTGTGGCGTCACATGACGCGCGGTGATGTCAGGCTTGCGTCCCGATGTCACCGCGCGTCATTCTGATCTTCCATTTGGTGGGTGCACACCGGAGTTGGCCGCCCACCTACCGAACTGTCAAAGGCCTATTAAGGCCATTTAAATATCAATTAAAATAATTAATGGAGCTGCCCTTCCAACCTTAAGGTTGGCGGGTAGGCAAAGAGCCCAGGCGGCCTTCACATTTTTCATGAAACCTCATCCACGGGCGGGATGAGGTTTCATGAATGATTTTAAATTTTGAAATTTTTTTTTATTGAAATTAATGCCCATGTCCCAGCTCATGTGACAGTTTCACATGAGGGGGCATGTCTGAATATTTTTTTTAATGTTTTTTTTTCCGTTTTTGACACTCAAATTAATTTCCCTAAAGCAGCTCCATGGGAGATTTCTGACTGCCGATTTCTGACTCCTGGTTTCTAACTCCCAACTCAGCCTATTGCCCCCACCCGCACAGGGTATACTCAGGGCTTCTGGGTGTGCATCACACCAGGCGAGCCTCATTTGGCCCCACGTAAAACGGTGGTGTGGACCCGATCGAGGGCACCGACCAGGACCGCGCCCGTTCCTGCACCACCCACCTGACGGGCAGAAAATTCTGCCCCGGGAGTCTTCACAGGCCTAAGTCATCACTGACGATCTCATACTCAGTATAGAGGTAACTTTTCATTGGGCCATGTTGCAGCTTTTAGTTTATTGCTTCTGAAATTGTATAGGGGCTGCAACGTAGTGAAATATCCCAGAATTCGTCAAAGAATTTTCCCCTTTGATTGGAAACTGTAAGCTGAAGAATCCCTCCCCAGTGTAATTTAAAGGGTTTATCAACTAATTATTTGCCAGTTTATTTCTTGGCCACTACTCCAATCCTGCAAGTTTTGGGTGCTCTCTAAAGTTGGTTAAAGTTTCATTATTGTACGTGGAGTGCTGTGACAGTTGTTGAAGTTCTCTTTTGCTGGTTTGGAGGATTCTACACAGAATAGTTGTTTCCAGACCAGTGTAGACTGGTTAACTTTCCTCTTAGCATTGAGAAAACCTGGGAGAATGAAGAGATAGCAGGGCAGGCAGCTGGAAGACTGGGGCTGAGTTGGGGCAGAGAGGCCACATTCACAAAGGATGTTTGTGGAGCAATTCTCATATCTGAACTTTAGTGGCAACCAAAGCTTGAAATGTCTATGCTTCACCCAAGAGATTGACACTGAAATTTTCTACCTGCTGCAGCCACAAATGCAAACTTCCCCTTAACTAAACCTTATTCAAAACTAATATCATATCCTCAACCCCATGAGTCCTTCTTTTGAGTAATAGCCTCTTGTGTGGAACCTTATCAAATGCTTTCTGAAAATCCAAATACATTTCGTAGTTTCCATCTCATCCATCTTACGAGTTATATCCTCAAAAAACTCTATCATTGATTTATCAAACATGATTTCCATTTCACAAACCTGTGTTGATTCTGCTTATTCATTATTTTTTTCTAAATGCCCTCCATTCATTCGTTAACTGTCTCCCATGGTCAGCCATTGGCCATTCTTCTCCAGGCCAGATTCATTTGTAGCATGATTGCCATCAAGCATGTAGCCTCGCCCACCCCACCCCCACCCTTCCCTCCCCGGCACCCCCACCACACCCTCCCACCCCCCACCCCACCGCCACACAGCGTTACAGAGCTTCAGAGTGATCGACCTATACTTTTTATGTAAATTTTCAGCTAATCGTGCCTTAGGATTCATGTCTGCCAGACGACTATGAGAATATTAAAGGCAGAGTGCAGGAAATTAAGTTTAAAGTAACAGATGTGCACCTTTTTACATTTGTGAGGCTGAAGAAAGCACATCTTGCGTGGGTTTTCCATCACTGTGTAGAGGTTGTCCGAGAATACTGCAGCAAGCTCTTCTGCTTCTGTGCAATCAGGTGACTTTTGTGCTGGATCCTGATGAATTGGCACCCAGTTGTGTGTAAGTACTTCAAACTTTCAAGGTAAATATACTGCAGAAACTGATTTATGCAAATTGTACTGGAGAGACCATGATTAAAATCTGTCCGGGGAGATGCAGCAGAGAGTGATTACATAAATTGCACCTGAGAGAAGCAAAATGTATTGGTGAGAATGAGTGATATTTTCATGAGCAAGGCAAGAAGGGAAGAATGGCATGGGTTCTGGAGAATTTTTACCGAGGGGTAACAATTGTTTCTTAGGCTGGCAACTAACATCTAGTTTGTGGTAGGTCTGGCTTTCAAATGGAAGAGGATATTAGTAAACCTGAAAACAACAGATGAATTACTCTGTATTGACAGTGTTAGGAACTAGAGGTAGTTTAAGTAAGTTGTATTTGTATTTGTGGGCGTTAGGAATGAAGTTTGGTTTGTATTTCTGTTTTGGTGTGTTTAGAAAGGCAGAACTTGACTCTTAGTTTCACTTTAAAAAATGCCTAAATTTTAATGAGATTCATGACTCTTGAAGGGAAGTTAAAACAAACAAGGTAGAAAAAAAACTGTGCTGTTGCCCAGCAGCAGGGGTTCAGAGAGAGAGGCTCCACACAGACACAAAGCAGTTTGTAAAAACAAAGAAAACTGCGGATGCTGGAAATCCAAAACAAAAACAGAATTACCTGGAAAAACTCAGCAGGTCTGGCAGCATCGGCGGAGAAGAAAAGAGTTGACGTTTCGAGTCCTCATGACCCTTCGACAAAGCAGTTTGTGTTCAGTTAGAAGCAGTTGCCAGCAGATGCAGCAGAGGAGAGGGACAGATAGCAAGTCCCAAACTAAAGTAGAAGCAAGCTGCCAGGAGAAGCAGGACACGGGAGAGAGAACTGCGAGGAGCAGGTTCCAAAAATTAAAGAAGAAAGTCCCCAAATCCAGGGAAGTGGAACAGGAAATGTCCCAAGAGGACATTTAAGTCAAAGGACAAGGACAGGAACCTGGAAAAGATCCTGTTAAGTAAAGTTAAGAATGAGGAGCGGAGAAAGGCTCCAGGCTTAAAGGGAGAAAGCTGCAGGATGCAGACTTAAAGCAAAATAAGCTTGCAAGGGCCAAAAGTCTGTAACTCTTTACTATGGCATGTGAAGCAGTGGTATTCTGTTGGCAGGGCTGAGTCAGTGAGAGAGATTGCATGGAAGGAAATTTGAATGTACGTGGCGATCCAGGAGAGCTTGAAACCCTGGAGGTGAACCCCTGTGTAAGGTGTCTGAGAGAAAGCGTCATTTCAGAGAAGATTCCAAAGCGAGTTCTTGGATAGTGAAGATTGGGAACCCCTGTGTGAAAGATGGAGTTCAATGAGACTGGTTGCCTCATGGTGCGACAAGCGTCTCGGGGGAGTTGATGAGAGATCCATAGCATCTGTTTGGGGTGGCATCTGTCATTTGGTTTCAGAGTGTTGTGTGTCTGACCACAGGTCGCCTCTTGGCTTACGTGGACTGTGTACTTACTGTGGACATTAGCGGTATCCTTCCAAATCTGTATATATCCATAAAGGTATAGCTGTGGGTGAAGGAGTGTTGTAATATAGTTCGGTTTTACTTGTTTAATAAATGTTTCATTCTTTTGTTAAAAGCTCATAAGCTGACTCCTGTGGCTTTGTTCAGTAACCACTCGCCACGTAGCTAAACACAAATTAAAAGTTAGGATCTGTCAAGCTGGGGTCCTTCCTAGGATCAGGATTGTCCAAGGTAACCTCAGCTGGGATCATAACAGTGGCACTTCAAGTTGTCATATCATGTGATTTGATGTTTTGAAATAAAAAAACAAAATATTGCAAAAATAGTAAAAAATCATGAGACAAAAGGAGTGGAGGAACTTAAAACATTCAAGTTCATTAGAGTAAAAGTATTGGGAAACTAATGGGACTAAAGTCTGACAAACTCATTGGACCTGATGGCCTGAATCCTAGGGTATTAAAGGAGACGGCTGCAGAGATAGCGGACGCATTGGATGTAATATTCCAAAATTCTCCTGAATCTGGAGAGGTCCCAGCGATTGGAAAACTGTAAAAATAACACCTTTATCCAAGAAAAGAGAGAAATAGAAAGCAGGAAACTAGGACAATTAGCCAAGCATCTGTAACTAGGGAAATGCTAGAATCCATTATTAAGGAGTTAGTAGCAGGATATTTAGAAAGTCATTATACAATCAGGCAGAGTCAACATGGTTTTGTCAAAGGATATTCATGTTTGGCAAATTTATCAGAGTTCTTTGAAGATGTAACAAGCAGAGTGGATAAAGGTGAATCAGTAGATGTAGTGTCTTCAAGGTGACAGCATTCCTGACGGAAGGACCAAAGAGGCTGAGGATAATGGTGACCTTGACAGTCACTGACAGTGTTGTCCTCACACTGGTGCATAACTCTAGCTCCTATTGAAGGAGATGGCACTGTTCAGTGACCACCTCCTTGCTGAATCGTAAGTGTTTCAAATGTTGTTCCTGGCTGGGGTGAAGGTGGAAGTGTTCCCTGAAAACCTTTGATGGATAGGGCCTTCTCCTTCTGCACACAGCTTCCCTCCTCTCCAGTCTGTGTTCCAAGAACACCAGAGTAGAAGCAGGAGTAGGCCATTTGGCCCCTCGACCCTGCTTCACCATTCAGTAAGATCATGTCTGATCCGATTGTGGCCTTAACTCCACTTTCCTGTCTGTCCCCCCTAATCCTTGATGCCCCTGTCAATCAAAAATCTAACTCAGCCTTGAATATGTTCAATGGCCCAGCCTCCACTGCTTTTGGGGGAAGAGAATTCCACAGACTAATGACCCTCGGAGAGAAAGTAATTCACCTCATCTGTCTTAAATGAGAGAATCCCTAATGTTTAAAAGTGTTCCCTAGTTCTAGACTTACCCACAAAGGGAAATCTCCTTTCAGTGTCCATCCCATCAATTCCCATCAGGATTTTAGGTGTTTAAAAAAGATCACCTCAGTCTTCTAAACTCCAATGGGTATAGGGCCCTACCTGTTTAACCTTTCCTCATAAGATAACCCCTTCATCCCAGGAATCAATTGAGTGAACTTTCTCTGAACTGTTTCTAATGCAATTATACCCTTTCTTAAGAAAGGAGACCAAAACTGTACCCAGTACTCCAGGTGTGGTCTAACTAAGAACCTGGACACTTTTTAAAATTATTCTTTCATGTGATTTTGGCTTCACTGGCTGGGCCAGCATTTATTGCCCATCCCTAGTTGCCCTTGAGAAGGTGGTGGTGAGCTGCCTGCTTGAACTGATGCAGTCCATGTGGTGTAGGTACACCCACAGCGCTGTTAGGGAGGGAGTTCCAGGATTTTGACCCAGCAACAGTGAAGGAATGGTGATATATTTCCAAGACAGGATGGTGGGTGACTTGGAGGTCAGCTTCCAGGTGGTGGTGTTCCCATCTGTCTGCTGCCCTTGTCCTTCTAGATGGTAGTGGCCTTGGGTTTGGAAGGTTCTGTCTAAGGAGCTTTGGTGAGTTTCTGTAGTGCATCTTGTAGATGATACACACTGCTGCTACTGTGCATTGGTGGTGGATGGAGTGAATGTTGGAAGTGGTGGATGGGGTGCCAACAGTGAGCTCTTTTATCCTGGTTGATGTTGAGATTCTTAAGTGTTGTTGAAGCTGCACACATCCAGGAAAGTGGAGAGTATTCCATCACACTCCTAACTTGTGTCTTGTAGATGGTGGACAGGCTTTGGGGAGTCAGGAAGTGAGTTCTTTCAATAGGATTCCTAGCCTTTGACCTGCTCTGGTAGCCACAGTATTAAATGGCTAGTCCAGTTCAGTCAATGGTAACCCCCAGGATGTTGATAGTGGGGGCTTCAGTGATGGTAATGCCATTGAATGCCAAGGGGAGATGGTTCAATTCTCTTTTGTTGGAGGCGGTCATTGCCTGGCACTTGTGTGATGTGAATGTTACTTGTCAGCCCAAGTCTGGATATTGTCCAGGTCATTCTGCAAATGGGCATGGTGCTGAACATTGTGCAGTCATCAGCAAACATCCCCACTTTTGACCTTATGATGGAAGCAAGATCACTTCTTTCACACTCGATTCCCCTTGCAACAAATGCCAACATTCAATTTGCCTTCCTAATCACTTGCTGAACCTGCATACTAACTCCATTTCCCTGACATGTTGCAGGCTAAAAGAATTGCAGTCATTGTCCCATAACTCCACAGGGTCTCTGTAAAAAGACCAAAAGCTTCTTCGACTTCCCTGTCAGGATGCAGCAACACTGACTTCAAAATTCAACAAGCCATTAGAACTTCTTCAAGAGAACACCACAATACCTCCACAAACTTTGCGGAAGCAAAGGTAAGTCAAAAGATTCTCACCTGCAAGTTGGATGGTCAGTCCTTTAAATAAAAGTAGGGGAGGGGGTGGGGAGGGTGTCCCTCATGCATTTGAACCCATGTTTAGCTGGGAGTGTTTAGGACTAGGTGTTAGCTGGATCTGTTTGTTCCAAATTGGCAGACTGAACATCTGATCAGCTTCAGAGACTGTTTGGTGTTACAAGCACTGTGGAAGTTTCTGACATGTCCAGTACACTGTGCTGACCTGCAGGAGCAGTGTCGGAAACCATGTGCCTGTCACTTTCAACAGCCCTGGCATCTGTAGAGCCAGCTCCAGCAGTACTATGGAGCCAAATGATATTTTCTTGTTTGATATAGAGATTGAGTCTGTCTTTTATGTGTATTTTCTGTCAAATACTGTTTTTCTTAAATTGGCTTATTGACACATTCCCAGGAGAAGAATGCTTACATTTTAATTTCAGTCTTACATTTGGGGTGCTTCATGATGTTAATGATTTGTGTAATGCTAAGTGTAGGGAGAGTAAACTCAGCTTTGCACAGTATTTATTATAGAATTAGAAAGGGAAGCTGCAACTTCAATCATTTTTGCTACTTCTGCTTTTCACAGTACTGTTTATTAATTTAGAGTTCCCTTGAAAACATATTTAAGATGCCATTTGAGAAAAACAACAATAAGGAGATAAAATGAACAATATTGAGCAATCTATAACAAACATATTCACCTGAGGATGATAGTGGAACTAATTTAAGGATTTACCATGTTAATTGACATTCTGATTTGCATAATCAGAGAAGGTTCCCCATGGGTTATTACTTGAAAACATTTCATTCTATTCTCTGTCAAGCTTAAACTTTTCAGTGGAATTCTCTGGAGAGGAATCTAATGCAAATTGTTGCAATATTTATTTTAATTACGTTTTTATTGAATTTTAACATAGTCAAACAGCAATGTTTTTGAAAGTCGTCCATCTAGTCTCCCTTCCCAAACCACACCCCCCCTCCCACCCACCCCCCCCCCCCCCCCCACTGCCATCAGGCCATCACTATGATTCTAGTAGCTCTTCGCTCCTTTTCTGAATGGAAATTCATCCACCCCTTCTTAAAAATGTCTCATTGGGCAGAATCTTACTGATGGAGGCGGGGCCATAAAACGCGGTGAGCCATTCAAAAGCCCGCTGACTTCTGCAGGACGGTAAAATCCCGCAGGCATAAAATTCCTCCCATTGTTTTTTGTTCCATCTACCGGCTGGTGTACCGTTCCAGCATTCTAGCACCTTGTACAAAATTACCTTTCCTTCATTCACAACCTTAATTTAGAAAAATGTCCCTTAGGCCCTGAAGGGGTCGGACAGAAGAACTTTTCTGGATTCTAATTGTCTGCAAATGAAAATTGTAAAGACCTCCACTGATCCCCTTCTGCCCATCAGTTGTCTTCCCAGTTTGACAATCAGCTTTGAAGCCCTCCTCAGGACTCGTTCCAAAAAGTCTACCTCTTTCTTCTAATGTGGCAATCAAAACTGCACCAAGCACAGTATCTATAAGCCCTGGACTGGGCTTTATTTATTGAGAGAACGAGGCGTGGTATAAAGATTAAAATAAACATGATGGGCTGCTTGATAACCGGGAAGGGAGACAACTGGATTGTGGATAAAGGATGTTCCATTGGCCATAGAGAGATTTGTCAGTAACAGGTTCCATGGAGATAAAATGGTCTTAAGCAAATTGGTATTCCTTCCAATTTACGTTCAGATATGAACAGAATGCTGATTGATACCAAATTTATGGTCCTATTTCTATGATTCACAGTTAATGTCACCTGAATATCTCGTTCCTGGCTTTAGATGCTGAAAGTATCAGCCTTTAGGAATTGCACGGAGGAGATGAAAATTTAAATTATTTATTATGCCCTTATTATCTGTTAGTGAACAGGCTAAACACTTAACTAGTTCCTCTATATTACCACGATACCATCATTGATCGGCAGATGTTGTGGTGCAAAGGGTTCCTTAACACGCAAAATGTTTACTTGGTTGGCTGAACTCTAAAGAATTCCCAATACAAATACAATATAATCCAATAAACATTTTAATGGAAATACTGGTATTTTGCTGTCCTTTTAATTTTTATTATTTTGTTGTATTTCTTTTGGATTATCAAACCTGGAAAATAAAAAGTAAGGCATGTGCCAGGTGTTTCAGATTGCCACTGCCATATTTGAAATTTATGATTCTTGTGACTTCTGGCATACTTCTCAGTGATAGAAACTTTTCTAGTTTGTATATTTAAAGTTCAGAGAGAGGGGTGAGAAGGCACTGGCTTTGTGGTGCGCTTGCTTGTCCTGTAGGGACCTGACTCTGTATGAGATTGCTTGAAGACAGAGATTTGTCCATTTGGATCTGTCCAAAATGGTTTCTTCCACGTAATGGGGCCCAACTTCCAGGCTCTGAGGTTGGCTTTCAGAATGTTTTTGTATCGGGGTTTGGGCTGTCCCTATGGTGTGGTACAGCTAACTGTAGAATACCCTCTTCATGGGACTTTTCTTGAATTTGATTCACCACAAAGATCATGTCAACCATTCGTTGCCCAGCACACTGTGCTTCTGGGTACAACAAATCTGTAAACTGAGTGACAATTCTGTTAATAATTACTCTTGCAAGAATTTTTGTCACTCTGGAGAGATGTGAAATATCACGATGCTTGTCACAAATGGACTTGCTCCCCTTCAGTGTGTACAGATGAGTTATGGAAATATCTTTGTAATCTGGGGCATAATGCCCTATTCCAAATTAAGCAGAAGGGCCTAATGAGTTTCCTAGCCATGTGAGGGTGGAATGACATTGGACCCCAGAAACTTACCCACAAACAATTATTTTATGGGCCTGTGAGTTCAGCTTAAGATGGATCAAGGGCAAGCTTATCCTTGATGCTGTGGAAGTGACTCTGGTGTTGTCACACACTGTGGATTCGTGCTTCAGGAGATTGCCTAATGAGAGACAATCTTACGCCTGTTTGTTAGGAGCTGATTGCCATCTGCTGAGGTGATGGGTATCGTCCCATGAAGTGGGTCTTCATGGAGAGACTTCAGGCTGTGCTTACCGGCAGCTTCCAGAAGCTCTGCAGCCTTGTTCCTCCATCTTTGGTTCTTTAGCTCTTTTAGTTTGGCCTGTGGCATGTGCTTTGTTTGATTTATTTGGCTTTTCTTGCTGGTAATTTTTTTTGCTAGATGTGTCGGATCTGAGAGCAGTTTGTTCATCAGCTAGTAGCTTGGTTATATCTTAGTTGTTTTTGTTGAACGAATATTGGTGCCTCTGTTTGATGAACCCAAGGACACAGGTGCTGTGCTGTGAATGACATCGCTTAACTTCCTCCAAGAATCTTCAGGTCTATGTTACCTCCTGAGATACCCCTAAGCTCTATGGCTAAGTTCTGTTCTAGTTCCTGTCTTTTGGCCAAGTCTTTTAGAATAGTTATCTCAAGCTTCCTTTGTGCTTTGACTCTATATAGTACTCTTTAGGTGTTATCTTCAAGGACAAGCTGATGGTTTAACCAGCATCCAGCACCTTTAGGGCAGCAGGTAAGATGCACATCCTTGACGTCTCTCAGTGCTACAATAACGTCATCCAATATGTGCCGATGTTTAGCTTTGGGATGTATTTACGTGATTTTCAGTTTACCAGCCTATTGGAAGGTTGTGTTTGTGATGGTAAGGTTGCTGCACTTAGAGAGAGGAAGCTGTCACTGGAGTCTAGCCTACCAATGCAATACCAATATCTACCAATGCTGTGGTGTCCCAGTACTGCCCTCCATGCCTGTACCACCATGGGCATCAAAATGACCAGGGATGATGAGTTGGCCGGGGTGTGGTATTCCTTTGATGATCCTGCTGAGATTGTCATAGAATGTTTCTTTGATCTAGACTGTGTGGGTCATTGGTGGTGCATTGGCGCAGATGACTGTCGCATACTGGTTTCCAGCAAGACTTACTCCAGGTATCATGAGTTGGTGGCTGATATCCTTGGGAAATGAGTTGAGCTTGTGTGTAATTCAGATTGAGTGGCAAAGCCCACATCTGACTGCCTAGGCTGGTCCTTGGATTTGCCAGTCTAGTAGAATGTGGAGTTTGCACCAACTTCCTCAAGATGAGAATCCTTTGCAAACCTTGTTTCACTTAGAGTAGCCATGTTCATATTGTGCCTGCCCAGCATTCTGGCTATGAGGGGTTGCTCTGTGCTCTGTCTTGTATTATTGTTTAGGAGTGTTCTGCCCAAGTGTCACCTGCTATTTAGCTGTCCGCTGAGTTTGAGTTTTCTTTATGTTTCAGGGATGGGTGACCAGTCAGGAGCAATAACCTGGCAGGTGCAGGGAGGCCAGGCTGTGTTTAGGGTTCCTTTAACCTGGATTGGGAAGAGCAGTGCTGTACCTAAAGAGGACTGCTCTATCGCCTCAGGAGAATACAAACTCCACATCTGGCCTGTTCTGTGGAGAGTGACCGTCACCCTGTGGGCAGGGGTATGATTGAAGGCTGCCAGTAGCATCCTCTGCCTGTCTCCGTAGCCACTTCTCCATCGCCGCAGGGCTTGGTATGTCTCATATGTCAATTGGTTTGATTTACTGAACAACCTGCACGTGGCGTATATTCAAGAGGGTGAGGTTTGTGCAAAGCTGCTCCCGCTCTCTGATCCAAGGCAGCTAATGTTGCACTGATTCAACAAGTTCCACAAGTGCAGCAGCTGAAAGGATGCAGGTTTTAATTCTGGAGTCGTCCATCTCTTAGACAAGCTTCTTGACCAGCTGCAGAGTCTCACCTGCCATTTCCACATCCAATCCGTTGGCATCTGTGTTCTTCCGGACTGTCAGCTTTACTATTTGGCCCAGAGCTGGGGGCTTTAAAATCAAACTTTCCTTCTCCAGCCGCAGTTGCCTGGAACTGTCTGGTTTTGAGCCTCTGGACACTTTCACAACTCTGGCCACAGTTCTAAACAGGACAGGAGCAGTCTGATTGGGAGAGACTACAAATTGGAGAACTCGACCTTTCTTTTGCAATTACAGGCCAGGTATCATCAAAATAGGTTAAATTAATTTCCTGCAAATGCTGCTTCAAGTTCTTTTCATGACAATATGAGCATTATTACAAATTTTTTTTTGCATAAAATTGTCTTTTGAATCAAGGTTGAGAGCAATGTTGTTTGTGGTTCCTTTTTCAAACAACATAAACAGCTGGAAAAACAGCTTCTATTTTTTTTCTAATCAGTAGCAATGTTTCCTATTCCTCTGCAACATTTGTTTCAAAATTTTCCCATAATATTTTTTCATGTTGTGCTTTCTGCTAGCTTTATTTTGCTGGTTTGGCATGTATGCATATTCTATTTTTAATGTTGTACAAACTAATGTAGAAGTCCAAAGAGCATGAGATTTGCTAAAGAAGTGGCTCTAGCTTGTTGCTCAGAATGCATCACTAAGGTTTCAGATCATTAGAGCAAAACCGAATTTGGTGAAGTGTTTGAAATTAACCAAAAATAATTGACTTGTTTAATAGAACAATTAGTGTGCTTTTGACTCTTCAAAAATTGTTTTAAGATTTCAATCAGCATTAGCTTGCAGCTGGAACTCGAAGGTTTAATAGGTGATTGAAACTTGTGAAGGGAAAGAAACAGATGATCAAGTTCACAGGGGATTCAGTCACGCTGTTTTCAATACCCAGTGCAATATATTAAGCCATGTCACTATTGTCAGAATTGCTATGATTCAAACAAACCTATACTGTAACTTCACCTTTTTAATGAGCTACTAGAGAATGGGTTTTCCATCGAGCACCTGAAAAATATTTCAAAACACATTTTTAAGAGAATTGTGAGGCTTTGCTGCTGGCAAAGCCTTTACACTGAGGTTTGTAAACCTGCTCTCAGCCAGCTGGGATACAAAGCAACAGATTCAGCTTTTACTGTAAACTTCACAGACCAATTATCTACTCTGAATCATGGGAGTTTAGCAAACAAACACGAGTGCCTACTGGGCTATTTCAAACCAGTAGCTTTCAGTCATTGTGCATCAATAACTTTCAGACAGATCAATTCGTAATGATAAACCTCACAAAATAATTTTGAACACAGCATTAACTTTAGATAACCACATTAACAATTTGATTCGATCATTTTGTAAAGACCGAACCTGTTTTTTATTGGCTTTCTGCTCATGTAATGTTTAATGCTTATTTGTTTTATTTACCCCGTAACTTTATCATTTCAATCGACGCTGAATACCATTTTGTTATGTCTTTGCCAAAGGGGAAGCTTCCTATTGTGCCCAAGATAAAGATAAACTGAGGAAGATCAATATCTTCCTGATTAATCAGATTGCAGTAAATTCAGTTATATGCTGTAACATGTCAGCATTAGTATTCAGTATAGGTAAAAAGACTTGAATGTCCAATAAGTCGTTTTATTTTAATTTTCCAAAGAAGAGTGGAACCTGTTGATGGTGCAAATACAACTTGTATTTATTAATGAAAAATGTAAAGAATGTTATTTCAAAATTAGATATTTAAAAGGCAGGAATAATTTGATCGATTGCTTATTTATTGATAAAAGCATTTGTTGGTAACAGCTTCACATTGCCTTGAAGCTTTCAGTGAGTGATCAATACTTACACCCAAATCCTTTTCTTTTCCCACTACCACTCATGGCAATCCCTGCACTGGACTTTGACTGATCAGTTTCCTGAAGATGGTTTCATATCAGGGTGTGGTGACCAAGCAGCTAGTGATCTCCAATCTCTATCTTGAGTTTCCATTTGGCTACCTGATTTTTTTTCCCTGGTATTTTGAGTTTAGGCTCCATTTGGTTGTCTTCTTCTGGACTCATAAAATGGAGAAAACCTCTGCGGACATTCTCAAAGGAAAATGGACACTTGCTTATCTTCATAAAATCTCAGCAGATTTTCATCTCCAGGCTCTGCAGAAATATGTTGATGCAGGCAGCTGTTCACAGTGGCATGTATTGGCAATATAGTTTTTCCATTAGCTGTGTGACCTACGATATAATGGGTAGCTTTTTTATGTAGACTGATGAGATCTCCAGCAGAGATACTGCTCTGACTGAAGGAGTGACTGTATTTGATGAGCCTGTTCTTTGAAATCTCAATTTCAACATTCCCTGTTTCATTAACATAATCAAGAGGGAAATGTGCCTGAGCTGTAGGACTCACCTGAGTGAAGTATGTCTTGGAGATTGGTCGGTTGGAATAGATTTGATGCATTAGCTGTCAAGTAGTCTCAAGGCCATTTTCTCTGAGTCTGCTTGGTTTTTCATCTCATTGATGGCATAAATGAAAAAAAAACAATGGCATAATTTTCCAGAAAAAATGCTTACATTTTGGAATCACTCTTGCATAGCACAGTGGTCTGTAATATGCTGTACTATGTTTGATGTTTGATCAACCCACCTGATTGTTTAATTTAAGTTAACAGAATATGAGCTCCAGGTTTGTAAACTTAATAAGTAAATAACTGTTTTTTGAACAAATTGTCTTTAACCAGCCGCATAAGAAAGAAATATGAACTGCTAATTTCTAACTCTATAACCTAGACTCAACCCCTTCTTAAATCCCTATATACAAATACAAGACACATAAGACACACAAAAACCATGGATTTTAAGAGTGGTATAAAACCGTTCAATAGCACCACTTCGGGAGTACAGGATTTGGTGGATTGATTTTGGTTGATGTCTTCCAAATTCCTTTCAGTTGTTGTTGATGACCAGAGGTGGCCTTCCAGCACTTTCAGTATTTAGTTCACACGTTAAGCACTTGCCTTTCAATGTCTCTAACAGTGATTTTCCCCTTTGCCTCTTGACAGAGGTTTTCAGAGAGAGAGAGCAGGTTATAGAGATTAAGGAGAAAAAGCCAGCTAGCTACTATTGTAGAATTATTGGAATCTTACACAAACAGGAGCGAGAGGTTTTGGGTCTTTTTACTGTCCAGGACAGTAACATTTTATGTATCCCTCACACTGTTCCAGTAGACATGTCCTTCAAACTTCAGCCATTGTAATTTTAATCCACAGTCCAACAGAAATAAAATGCTATGTCCTTTACTACAGTGCAACAGAAATAAAAATATATGTTCCTTACATATGCTGTAATAGCACAATGGCCTGTAATACACTGTAATAACACAGTGGCCTGTAATATACTGTAATAGCACAGTGGTCTGTAACATACTATAATAACACAGTGGGCTTTAATATTCTATAATAGTACAATGGCCTCTAATGCACTGCAATGACATAGTGTCCTGTAATATACTGTAATGGAACAGTGACCTGTAATACACTGTGAGCCATTTCACAGAGTTTTTCTCTGATTGATTTTTTGTGTGTGATGATGAGAAATCAGTATTCCATCTCTCCATGTTGTGCCTTGTCTGCTCCAATAGAAACAGTCCTTGTAGATTGAGTATCTCCTCAGAACTATGAAAAACCCTGGGAGATCCTGATGATTTTATACTCTGTATGCACTCTTATCTGAAATCTAATTATTTCCCCGTACAAATAATCATTACCTCCTTACTTTTGTGCCACACTTGCAATTTCAGGGATTGTATTTTTGAACCTCTAGGTTTCTTTGTTCGTTCGTACACTTCAGTGCTTTTTCCATTTTGGGGGAATTTTGACAGGCAAGGGGGGTAGGTTTGGGTTTGCACAGGGAGTTAAATCGGGGTTTAACTGGGCAGATTTGAAGGCAATAAGAAACCTCCATGCAGCTCTCAGGTAAGTCATTTAAATCTTCCAATACGTCATTAAGTTCTGTTTTGGCTTCAACAGCCAGTCAACCTTTTACCTGAGTTGTCAGAAACTCACCAGTGTCACAGAGGCGAGTGCAGAGATGGGGGTGCTTTCCCAAGGGAATCTGGGAAGCCTTTGGTCAACCATGGCCAGGTGAGAGGCAGCTGCTCACATCTCTTCTCCTCAGCGAGTCCTTCCATGCTTGTCAGGTGACTCCTGCCTTCTTGGGAGTCACTTCACCTGTCCTGCGCTTCACTTCACTCACTTTCAACTACATTTCCAGACTTCAGCATGACATGGGGCAGCCTGTTCAGCTTGAATTTGCCTCTGATGAAGAGCAGGAGAAGCAGCAGCACCAACACAAACACCAGCTGCCCTTCTCCTCAGCTGCAACACCACCTCCACAGGGTAGACAGGACAGGCACAGAGATCCAGCCAGAAGGAGCCAAGTCCCCACCACAGGGTCTACAGACACCAGTACCTCACAAGACTTACGTTTTCATGGCAGCTCATCGCTGATATCTGCAGCCGTCTGGAACAAGACTTCTTTCCCAAAGGGCCAGGTGCATGCACTGTCAGTGTCTGCCAAGATGCCTGTCACCACCCCATCATCCAGGATTGTGCCTCTCGCTGAGCTTGTGTACTGTCTTCTCCCACAAGGTACGAGTGTTAGAAATGGTTTGTATAGGTGGCTTGTGTGGAGATTGACTGTGAGACATGGGTGTGAAAGGGCAATAGAATGATGATGAGTGTGAGTGTTGGCTGTTCTGATGGGGTTCGGAAGTGCCTGGACAGAGAGGGTTGGGCGGAGCTGTAAGGTGTGCTGACCTGAGGTGTTCTGTGCAGGAGAATGCTAGGGAAGTCAGAGTGTGGGACTTGACATTCGTCACTCACCTATCCTGCCCTCCTGAGCTCCTGGGTCCTCTTGGGGCACAGTCTCCAGGCTGGAGAGAGCACACACCTCCTGCTACTGGCTTCCTCAGTCACTCCCATGCACGTCTGTTTGATCGGAGAAATTGGCCTGAATTTTTAGGCTGTTGGGTGGGCGCGATCGATGGGCCCGGGAACAGCTGGAAAACAGGCCCCTGAACACAATCGTATCCTGGCCGCGATTTCACCCTGTCTGGCCAATGAACGGCCATCCAGCGTGAAACAGGCGCTGAAAAGGTCAGCGCTGCCGGGGTGGGGGATGGGAAGAGGCCAGGCGATTACATCACCCTGGGTGTGGGTGAGAGCTGCGAGAGAGCTCCCTGGAGGTAGACAGCTACTTCAGGGAGCTGCAGGCCTGCAAATAATAAAATAAAGCTGCACAAAACTGTCCACGCATCACAATCAATAACCTGAAAGCACACCTCATAAAAATGCGGACTCCAGATCTTTCTTTTTATTTTATTTCCTATTAGAGATTGGATGAGGTTTCATGAAAAATGTAAAGGCCGCCTGGCCGATTCACCCATCAGCCAGCCGTAAGGTTGGAGGGGGCCACAAAAAAAATCAGAGACAATTGCGCCTTTAGATTGTCATCTTCCTCCTGCCCTGTGGAGCCGTCACCTTAATGCAGCCCTCAGACCCCAGAGCAGGACTTTCCGATAAGAGTGAGAGATCGGGAGGCAGTCTCCTCCATACTCAGTCTATTCCTGTGGTTACCTCAGTCTCAGAAATGCCTGTGCATTTCTTCCATTCTAACACATGCCGGGTCTCTTCAATTACAAAGCCTTCCTTTGCCAGATTCATTGTGCCATCTCACCCACCTTTCTGATTGGCTGGGGAACCCGGAGGTAGGATGCTAACGTAGTGGCTCAGTCAAAAAGCCATAGCAAAGGTCACTGAAATTAGTCACTGGGTGCTTGACCCTCCGCAGGTCTCACCATTTTGACAGCTGCCATCAGTTGAAAATTCCACCCTTTACTCCCATCCTTGGACCTGGGATTATCGAGAATGGCAGCATCAGTGGCAGACGGGCTTGGGCAGATTGTTGTCAGCCCCAGAGTGGCGGGAGTGGAAACCAACAGGGAACAGTGTTGGGATAACTCCCTGTCGCAGTCCCGCCACTGGGGAAGTTTATCCAGTCGTGACCGTGTGTCACAATTTCCTGGAGCCTGATTGCAATGTGCTGTGAGCGAGCAGAAAGGAAAATCAGAAACGATGCAGCTACTGGCCAATGTTTATCAGCCTTTATTACTTGCAACTTATATCTGACTTCAATATACCACCACCCTGTTGCTTTATTTCAAATGTAAGTGTTCTATTTATATGTGTATTTCTTTGTTTTACACATTCTCACTTCCAAATAAATTGTATCTTGTGGTGGAGGTAGCATGCTCATCCTCATTCGACAACCAAGGGACATTTGAGTTAAACCATAACTTGGAGTCGGCAAGTATACTCAACTTGTTACCTCTAGTTTTTGTTAAAAGTGGTGGCACAAATATTACCATGTACAGAAATGGATCCACAGGAGTGAATCTTCCCAGCCCCTTGGAGGTGGGGTTGGAGGTGGAGGGTGCTGGGAAAAAGGGAGAGCCACTTCAGGATGGTCCTTCTGCTCATCCCCGTCACCAAGGAACTTTCCCAGGGATGGCCTGGGGAGCAGGTTGCCTGCTGACGGTCGACAGACTTCAGGCCCCAAAGAAGGGTGATTTTGTAGCATGCCAGAGCTTTGGAATGGTGAGGTGGCCACTCACCACATGTGGAGGCCATTGGCTCTATGAAGGAGGCTTCCCTGGGGCAGGGGGCAGGGAGAGCATCAAAGCCAGAGGTACCGTTCCCCAAAGAGGGGTCTGCTAGCACAATGCCAGAACGCAAAACTGAACTGCCGGGACCAAGGCTGGATTTTCCCATGGCACTCAGGACTGCACACTGAACCAAATCGGAGAGCTCAAGCCTGCACTCGCTGGAAGCAAGACCATTGGGTGAATCCTCCAGGCGGCCTCCTAATTGGCTGCCTGAATGCTCACTGTCCTCAGGAGGGCCCCTGATGCTGCCAGCTGAATCGGAGGCAGAGGTGGGCACTGTGAAGGCAGGCCCAAGACAGCCAGAGTCCCTCAAACATGGAGGCATAAGTTTAAATGAGAAATTCAGAGGGACCAAACTGATAGACCCCTCGAAGTGGAGGGGAAACTATTCCGGCAGAAATGGGTGTGGCCTTTCTTACTGACAGCCCCTACTTTGGGGCATTGGAGTCTCTGGTTCCATTGACCCCAGCTTGCCACAGGCAGACCAACTTGACCCAGCAGCTATAATAACCGTCCCTAACTGGGGCCTGGCTCTGTGCAGCTGGTGGACGATCTGCCTCCCAGCTTCCTTGGGAAGTTGCGCAATGGTGGGAATTTATCAGAGAGCTATCCCGACAAAGCTTCCTGCTATACTCCTGGTCCACCTGCCTCCGCTGGGAAATTTCAACTCAGTCAACCTCAGTCAATCACTGTCCTAACACTTTTTAAGTGAAATTAATCATGAAAAATATAATGATTTCTTAAGTAATTTTCATTACTTAATATAACATATAATTTATCCAGTGTCTTACGCAAAGCAAATACAGACATACAAGTAAGGAATGTCTTTAAAATAAAGAGGCTTTCAACAGGTGAAAAATAATAATTTATTGGAAAATGGAACCTTAATTATTCATGGAAAATCTGATCATTTACTCTACGTCTTGGTACATCTGTATAAGAAATAGTAAATAAAGTCTTGCAACACTACCTCCCTTCGTCCCCTCTCCAATGCAAGCAACTTGATTTGGAAATCCTTACCATGGAATCAGTAATACTTACAGATAATTTCTGGATACAATTGTAGGTTTCTTCTCTGACACAGAGCCTGAAGTAGCTGATGCCGTTATTTGATGTCCTAAGTGGCTCTCTGTGCAGAAAACAGGTTCATTTTTTGGAAATTACCATCATTATTAACTTGACTAAAAGCTGAAACTATGACAAGCTCTTTGGGATTCGGCTTAGAACTCTCAGGAAGTTACAGGAGAGCATAAATATTCCCTGGAACCTCTGTGCCAGACTGGTTGCCATGGCACCAGTTTCCAAGAAACTCCGAACACTTGCTGGTGGCGAGTGGGAACGTCGACTTGATTCTCACTGGGCGGCAGGACACTCAACACGTGAGATCTTCCACTGCTCAGCTCATTAATTATACATCTGCCAGGAACGCAACAAATCTTGTGACCAGGTAGTCACCTGCCCCACCGTTACCTCTTGGGTCAAAGGTTCTGGCGCCATATTTAAAGGGCACCTGGACAGACAATGCAGGCCAGCGACTCCGCATTACTCCTCCAGAGTCGTTGTGGCCACAGCTTGTGCTGGGGAAGCTGGCAGATGTGAGCAACCGGAGCATACGAAGGCACCTCCAACATTGCCTTTCTCTAGATAGGTACACCGCTGGCGATACACCCATGGCTGGGCTAGTGCTCACCATTGCAGTGCACCCTGCTTGTCAGCATCATGGCCTTCTTGAAGCCCCGCTACCTCTTGCTGCTCAGGCCCTTAATCCCCCTGACGCTGTACCAACCTGTGATAGACCCTCCTTCTCCTCATCCAGATAAGAACCATTAGCAAGGCAAGGTTGCCTGCAGCCTGCATCATTGGTGCCTCAGTGGATGTGTGAATGAAGTGAAGTGATAAATTTAGTGAACTGTTCTTTACTGGTTTTCCTCCATCTCAAAGCCAGCAGGTTAGTGCCAAGCCCTTCTCCTGGCCTCTGCTAGGCATGGCACCCCTACCCACCCCTTCCAGGTGAAAGACATGCTGGAGGATCAGAGATGAGTGTTCCTCCCATTCATAGATGATTACACATGAGGGCATTGCTCTTTGACCAGGGTGATGAGAGCCATGTGTGAGAACCCTCCCTCTGACACTATTCTGCTTGCCTCCACTACCCTTGAGACCCTATGGAGACCATTGCCGTGGCAGAATAGAAAGTCTAACTACATCAGCCCTTGTCAGCCAAGACCATCCACACGGGAGGATGGAGATGTGGATTTGTGAGTTGGCTACCATCCATCAACTGTGCCCCTTGGAGGCAATCACCTCCCTCCCTCCTTCCCTTCATCCCTGCCTCTGACTGCAGCCAATAGCAAGTGGCACAGAATGAATGGCAGCTCCACACCTACTGGGATCTCGATGTTATGAGACCCATGGGTCGGGAATGAACCTGTTGCCGTGTGGGCTTCATCATGGAGAGGAAAACACAACTGAGCGTGCTTGATATCCAGTTGCCTCATGATTATTAGAGTGTCCCTTTAGTCTGCCGCTTGTGCTGACCTTGAACTCCACCCACCCAACAAGACCCTCCTCCCACTTCGAGGGATCTCACTTACTGATTAACTGTGTGGTCAAGGATAGATTTGAAAAATGGGCGTGCTACCTTACAGAATCGGATCACCAATTTCTGCCTCCTCCCTCCCCATCATCCTTGACCCACCCAATATCACCATTCTTCTCCCATCTATCTCTCTTGAGCCTCTACCTGTTACAATGGACCCTATCACAATCCACCTGCACACGCCTTCCCTCTTCTCAGATCTGAGACTCCTTACCATTTTCATGCCCACCCAGACGCTGCCCCCTCCAGTTATCCGAGCCAGTTGTCTAGTCTTCCTCTGTGACCACCCCCCTCCCCATCCACATGAGACCTTCACCTGCTGAACTGTCACCCTGTGTCTGCCACCCTCCTGCAACCTGCTCCACTCTCTCACTTTAACTTTTCCCTCCTATCACCAGTATCTTGAGTTCACCCCCCTCCAGACCCCACTGTTGACACCACCGACTCTGGCCTCTAAGACATTCTTCCTCCACATTTCCCGGACATTCTCCCTCTCTTCCCCGGACACTATCCCCCAAGTCCCTGGACATTCTCCCCCGCCACACCTTCCCCACTTAGCCTGCGCTCCCTGTCCAGCCCAGGCACAGCTTTTGTTACCACTGCTCCATACGAGTGAAGGTATATGAGGTCCCCAGGAAGGCAAAAGCAGCATTTACTGTCCTCAAAGTCATGGAAAGGGTGAAGTTCACCAGCTGCACGTCTCTTATACAGTCATAAAACTGAATGCTGTAAATTCTTGTTGACGGGGAGCTTATTTTGGAGGGCAAACTTAATTCTAGCAAGGTGGCCTTTTAATGAGCATGTGAGAGATGCTAATGAATGCAAATGGGGTTCCTGAGATTGGTCGCCGGGAAGCTCGACCCACCTTTAACCCACTTTGTAAGTTGGGGAAACAAAATTCAAACAGTTTATCCCACCGTCGGGAAACAGATCTTTTCCTCCTGCCAAGTTAGGTGCCCTTGCCCACCACAATTCCCACTGCTGGCAGGACCGGAAGATTCCTTCCATTATCTCAATATACCCAATGGCCTATACTCCTGTGCTGCAAATGACTCTATCTCATACTTCTCCATATGAAGTTGTTTCTGTCATCTGAATGCCCATTCCACTATATCTCCTTGAAGTCTTTTATAGTTCTTGTTGATTGGTCACTTTTAATTTGCATTTTCAGATCAGAAGAGAACTAATGAAAATTAACATATTGTAATTTCTGAGAAATTGAGAACTACAACTGACACAGTTTAACTGCAAATCCAACAGCTTTATTAGCAAAAAGCTCCAAACTTAAAGAGCTACAAAGCAACGTAAATAAAAACTATATAGTTATTGCTGAGGTAGTCAGTCCAGGTTGACTACAGGTCGATTGAATCCAATCTGACTAGACCAGTTTGCTTTCAGCAAGACTTCTCTCTTTGATGGTCTCACTCTTGATGGCGCTGTGCTAATCAAATTTCTTAGCCTCCTTTCACCCCTTGACTACATAGCAACTATCCTCTTGCCCAATCCTTCTGTGCCCCTTGATGGGTCATTTAACCACAGGATGTCCGGTGCATTTGCCTGTTGTCTCCTTCAAGTTTAACTGCCTCATGGGTGGTTGTGCCGTCACTCCCAAGTTATGAGTCTGTATCAAAGATTGTTTGAGGAAAGAGAACTGTAGCAGTTCTTTAGAAAGGACAGTTTGGCAAGCCTTACCACGTTCTGAGAATTGTCAGCTTATTCCCACCACCCCTTTGCAATAAAATTAAGCATATTTTTACAACACAGTAACACAGGTTATGTCATAGCAACACTCAACAGTTCTTTCAATGACACTATCACGTATACATAATTTTAAAATAGAAAAAAAACTCTTCTTGGGGAATTTTTTTTAAAAGGGATAACTTATTCAGACGATGGTCAACAATGTCATTGCAAGCAATTGGCTTTGGTTGTAAACACTAAGGAGGTTTTGAATGATTCTTTGACTTATCATAAGAGATGTTGAACCAATAATGTAAAAATACAACTAAATTCTAAGCAGGCTTGTGATTTGGGAATGATTATTGATGATTTGTGAATTATCATGAAAACCATAGAGATAACTGCAAAGAGACATTCCAGGAATATATGACCCTCTCTGCATCATTTTCGCTGTTTGGGCTGTAGTGCACACCAAGGGCATAACAAAAGCATTCCCATTTTTGCACATGGGGGATCATGACTGGCGATCTTTCGGTCCTGGTCCTGATGAGGCGCTTGCTCCTTATTGGAATGATTGCAGTGTTCATCTGAGCAGGATTCATGCTGGTGGATGGCTGTACATTCAACAGGGGCCCAGCAGTGTGCGAGGCTAGCGGGTGTTCCAGCGGAACTCCAAAGAAGAGTCATATTTGGACTCAAAGCATTAACTCTGATTCTCTCTACACAGACGCTGCCAGACCTGCAGAGTTTTTTGAGCATTTTCGGTTTTTATTTCAGATTTCCAGCATCCACAGCATTTTGCTTTTATTCCAATTAGCTTCTGGTATGAACCCCAAATATGGATGTTGGTGCTATGGATGGCATCTTGGTCTACAAATGGCAACATAGCCACTAAGCAATGGGCACTACCAATTCTAATTTGATGATGAAAATGTTAAATGCATGGTCTTTTCACCATTTTTGATGCACATATCCATTCAGCCTTGCAACTGTGATAATTATATTCCTTCTTATCTAGCTTACTCACATTTAAGATGGATTCTTTTTGACATGACATGCACACTTTGTGCTCTGGGTTGCATTAGTTGTTCAGTCAGAACAATAGTTGAAGGCTATAATTGGTCTCGGCCACCCTTATATCTGGAAGCAGAAAAATCTCTTGGGCTCCTGTTCTTGGTTTCCATTTGATCCCTGCTAAACACGGTGAAGTTCTAACTGAACAATATTTTAAAAATGTAACCATGATTGAAACTATTGTGTGAAATGGTAACATGTTTGTGATTGTTGCTTACTGATGGTTAAGTGAATTTACTCAGTGAAAAAGCTGAGCTGTGCAGACCAGATTCAATCTTCAGCCAGTTAGCTGGTTTCTGTCAGTTAATGGTAGGGGCACTACAGATAACTTTAGTGACCCACAGTTGAGGAAAACAAAACTGGCCAAGGCTCCAACTCCTGACTGTTTCTCAGTGCCCTCTGCTGGATGTACACATGCAGACAATGGGTGAGGACAAGACTGAGGCTGGCTGTTTTGCTCCCTGTGTGAAACTAATTGGCATTCACAATAGAGGCTTATAGTGGAACATGGGCCACTTGGCCAAGTTACCAGAGGGTGCTAATTAAACCAGATACTGGCCTTCAGGAGACAAGGAAGGGAGGACAGAGTTGGCAAGAGAGGAAAAACTTGTAATGTTGTCATCTCTATAAACAGTGAAAAATACTGCAGCCAAATACAATAATGGAAATGGACTTGGTAATATGATTTACTTTACAAAAGGTTATGATACACATAGGACATATCATCTTTAATGCTGTTCTTGTTTAAAAGGCTAATGCAAGCAGTTAACAATAAAGGTTTTTTGAGGATCATGATATTTTAACAAATTGAAGATAAATCGAAATTGCACATGGTTAGGGGAAAGTTTCCATGTAATTTAGCTTTTGTGAATGAAATGCCACAATGTCAATTGTTGCAGCATTGCTCAAACTAAAAAGTGGAGCTCACCTAGCGATGGGTTTCTACACTACACTAGATCAATCCCACAAGCAGTAAATGGATATTATTAAACAACATGGGGTAGTGCAAACTGGGAAGAAAAGCTCTTGGTGTGCTGCTTTTGAACAGACCTGCTTGCGTGCTGTGACAGGGCAATTGTCGACATGCTTTTTCATACCTATCTGTAGCTTTTTTCAAGACTGGTTACCATGGTAACTGAAGCTTAACAGACTAAGCAGTTAACAAGCATTCTTGATGGGAGTTCTTTAGTTCCAGGATTGCTTTCGCTTCGTGAGGAATAAACAGAATACAGGCCCTCAAATACCATATGCCAAATTGTTATCAGCTGATGGTTATTTGGAAACCTATTTGTTGCAGGTCATTACAATTTGTTTGTACATTCTAAGTTTCTAATTATTATAGCATTCCAAATATTATTTAATTCATGCACAATGCTGTTTGCAGTACCGATAATAATTGGCCCCAATGGTGCAATATTGAGTTAAAAAAATTAACATGACAATGAATTATACTACAGTATTTGTATTTTGATGTGTTTAAATGTTTCAACTTTGAGAAATAAAAATATGAATACATGTTGACGATTATTAATCAACAAATGAGTGGTAAGCGCATGATCTAATTGTTAATGTTTTGATTCTGTCATCAGTATACTTGTCATAATTATAAAACAGGTTTTCAGGAACATTGAAGTTGCCAGAGCTGCTAATGGATCCTTGCCACTCCTGCCAACTTAAAGAAGAGTCATACAGACTCGAAACGCCAACTCTGTTTCTCTGTCCACAGATGCTGTCAGACCTGCTGAATTTTTCCAGCATTTTCTGCTTTTGTTTCAGATTTCCAGCGTCCGTAGTATTTTACTTTTATATTGAAATATTTATAACTGGTTGCCAGACTGACCTACATATTCCAGGTCTCCTGCAGCCCTAGTTATATTTTCCAACTAGCACTTTCAACAGGGACAGATGTTATCGGTTCACTATTATGCCTATCATTCTATCAGAATTGAAGACAATGTAGAAGTTAGTGGAGCTGGGTGGAATGAAAGTGTGCTTACACATTTTTTTATTATTCATTCTCAGGATGTATATGGGCATTGCTTGCAAGGTTTGCAAGGCTGGTATTTGTTATCCATATTTAATTACTCTAAAAAGGTGGGATGAGTCTTCTGTTTGCTACAACTGAGTTTGTTGCTGAAAAGAGAGACACGTTGCTAAAGCTTTTCATCTTGCACTCATCAGAACAAACACAAGAATGCCAAATTTCAGACAATCACAATAATTCATAATACAGGAGAAAAGGGTGCTGATTAGTCAGCAAGTTAAATCTGGTTGGCTGAAGCATTGCCATGGAGAGAGAAACAAGGAATGAAAGGGTCCCCAAGCTCCCAGGTAATTCCAAAAAGGTGCAAGGCTTGAATAAGTTCCTTATGTTTCTAGAGAAAAGGTCCTTGCATATGCAAGTGTAAATGAGCCACATTATGAGCTTAACTGATTATCTTAAATTGGTTGTTAGTGTAGCTTTTAGTGCACTTAGGATTGTTCAGCAAGTGCTACCCAATCACAGAAACGCACCTAATGTTAGGTGTTTTGTTTTGGGTTTTGTGAGTGTGGGTTAGATGAATCACAGCATCACAGAATTGTTAGGGTGTAGAAGGAAGCCATTCAGCCCATCATGTCTGCACCGACCCTCTGAACATTTTAACTTAGTGCCAATCTCCTGCCTTTTCCCCATAACCCTGCACATTATTTCTATTTAAATAATCATCCAATTCCTTCTTGAATAATTCAATTGAACCTGCCTCCACCACACTTCTAGACATTGCATTCCAAACCCTAACTACTCACTGTGTGAAAAAGTTTGTTCTCACCTCGCATTTGCTTGTTTTGCAAAACACTTTAAAACTGTGCCCTCTGGTTCTCAATATATTTATGAGCGAGAACAGTTTCTCCTTATCTACACTTCCAGACCCGTCATGATTTTGAAAACTTCTATCAAGTCTCCTCCTAGCCTTCTCTCCTCCAAGGAAAACAGTCCCAACAAGGGCAGCAGATAGATGGGAACACCACCACCTAGATGTTTCCCTCCAAGTCACTCACCATCCTGACTTGAAAATATATTGCTGCCCCTTCACTGTTGCTGGATCAAAATCCTGGAACTCCCTCACTAACAGCACTGTGGGTGTACCTACACCACATGGACTGCAGCGGTTCAGAAAGGCAGCTCACCACCACCTTCACAAGGGCAACTAGGGATGGACAATTAATGCTGGCCCAGCCAATGAAGCCCACATCCCATGAATGAATTAAAAGAAACCTTTTCCAATCTTTCTTCATAACTGAAGTGAATCATCCCTGGAACCATTCCTGTAAACCTCTTCTGCACTCTCTCCAATGCGCTCACATCCTTCCTATAGTCTGGTGCCCAGAACTGTACACAACATTCCAGCTGAGGTCTAACCAGTGTCTTATATAAGTTCATCATAACGTCCCTGCTCTTGTACTCTATACCCCTATTAATGAAGCCTGAATATTGTATGCCTTAGAAACAGCTCTCTCTACCTGCCCTGTCATGTGTAATAACTTATATACATATACGCCCAGGTCTCTGCTCCTGCACAACCTTTAGAATAATATCCTTTATTTAATACTGTCTCCCCATGCTCTTTGTACCATGGTACCAAACCTCACACTTCTCCGCATTGAACTTCACCTGCAACCTGTCTTCCCACGCTATCAATGTGTCAATGTCATTTGAATTTCTGCACTGCCCTGAGTACAGCCTGTGCTCTTCTTATTACAAACAATCAGAGGAATATGCCATTTCATTTGATCAGCTAATCGCTGGGTCAGAGTTGGCTTGCCAATCAATCAGCATCCTTTTCTCCTGTAGTATGAATTGTTGTGATTGCTTGAAAGTTGGCATTCTTGCATTTGTCCTGATGAAAGTGAGACAAAAAGCTTCAGTAATATGTCAATCTTTTCAGCAAGGTTCCAGTTCTGTACAGCTATCTCCAGCTGTCAGTCGGAGAACAAAAACAGAATTACCTGGAAAAACTCAGCAGGTCTGGCAGCATCGGCGGAGAAGAAAAGAGTTGACGTTTCGAGTCTTTCCAGGTAATTCTGTTTTTGTTTTGGATTTCCAGCTTCCGCAGTTTTTTTGTTTTTATCTCTGTGTTTAATTGACTGCCACTGCTCTTCAAGAAATACCTACCTCCTTGAAGAAGTTCTGTTCCTCTCTGCGACAAGATTTCCATATCTCTCTGTTGCCTTGCTCACCTTCTTTGCTTTCCATTTCCCTCCTGGTGTTTGACGAGGTGTTTACTAAAACCCGCTTTCACAGCCATATCTCCTTTCTCAATGACTGTCTCCATCTCCAACTTACCCCACATGGATTTCAACTGAAATTCCACCCCTCATGTTTCGAACCCACCCAGGATTACCGGTATCTCCGCGACATAAAACGTTTCTCGGACTGCTGTTTCCGTCACATTCTGAAATCCACACTCAGTGCCATGCGCCGCCATATGAAGACACTCGACCTCTCCCTCCAGCAGCACCGCTGTACCCTTTTTCAAAGCTGCGCGTGCCCCCAGTTTCATTTTATCCTTTGGCTCATGTGATGCCTCAACAAGAAACTTTTTCTCTTTCTCTCAAGTGCTAAGGAACGCAAGCTCCAACAACTCATCGATACCAACACCCATCTAGGACCCTCCACCCCAGCCTGTCCCTCCGTCCCCACCCTTTCTTCCAATCCCAACCCCAGCCGTGTATTCACTATACCCCCTGACCTTCCCCTCTCCGATGCTGAACGTTCAGTGCTCAGCAAAGGACTTAGTTTCATACCCTTACGCCCTCATCTCAATGAATTTCGGGCTCGGCATGATACTGAACTCTTCTTCCGCCGTCTTCGTCTCCGGGCCCACTTCTTTGGGCAGGAGTCCTCTCCCAGTTCAACGGATCCTTTTACCCATCTCCAATATTCTCCCTCCACTTGGACCCCTCCCTCTGGATTCTTACCTTCTCTCAATCTTTTCATTGAGAACTGTCGGCGCGACATTAGTCGTCTCAATTTCTCTGCTCCTCTCACCCATTCTAACCTGTCTCTCTCTGAACTTACTGCACTCCATTCTCTCAGGTCCAACCCTGACATTGTCATCAAACCCGCTGACAAGGCTGGTGCTGTTGTTGTCTAGCGCACTGACCTCTACCTCGCGGAGGCTGAGCGTCAACTCGCAGACACTTCCTCCTACCTCTCCCTGGACCATGACCCCACCACTGAACATCAAGCCATTGTTTTCAGGACTGTCACTGACCTCATCTCCTCTGGGGATCTCCCTCCCACAGCTTCCAACCTGATAGTCGCCCAACCTCGGACGGACCGCTTCTATCTGCTACCTAAAATCCACAAACAGAACTGCCCCGGTAGACCGATCGTCTCAGCTTGCTCCTGCCCCACAGAACTCATTTCTCGTTATCTTGACTCCCTTCTCTCTCCCCTTGTCCAGTCCCTTCCCACCTACAATCGTGATTCCTCTGACACCTTACGTCACATCAACAATTTCCAGTTCCCTGGCCCCAGCCGCTTCCTCTTCACCATGGACGTCCAATCCCTCTACACCTCCATCCCCCACCAGGATGGTCTGAGGGCCCTTAGCTTCTTCCTCGAACAGAGGCCCGAACAATCCCCATCCACTACTACTCTCCTCCGTCTGGCTGAACTTGTTCTCACGCTGAACAATTTCTCCTTCAACTCCTCTCACTTCCTCCAAATAAAAGGTGTGGCTATGGGTACCCGCATGGGCCCCAGCTATGCCTGCCTCTTTATGGGGTATGTGGAACATTCCTTGTTGCAGTCCTACTCCGGCCCCCTTCCACAACTCTTTCTCCGGTACATCGATGATTACTTCGGTGCCGCTTCATGCTCTTGTCGGAACTTGGAAATATTTATTAATTTTGCTTCCAATCTCAACCCCTCCATCATTTTCACGTGGTCCATCTCTGACACTTCCCTTCCCTTCCTTGACCTCTCTGTCTCAATCTCTGGTGATAGACTGTCCACCAATATCCATTACAAACCCACCGACTCCCACAGCTATCTCGACTACAGCTCCTCACACCCCGCTTCCTGTAAGGACCCCATCCCATTCTCTCAGTTCCTTCGCCTCCGTCGCATCTGTTCCGATGATGCTACCTTCAAAAACAGTTCCTCTGACATGTCCTCCTTCTTCCTTAACCGAAGTTTTCCACCCACAGTCGTTGACAGGGCCCTCAACCGTGTCCGGCCCATCTCGCGCGCATCCGCCCTCACGCCTTCTCCTCCCTCCCAGAAACATGACAGGGTCCCCCTTGTCCTCACTTATCACCCCACCAGCCTCCGTATTCAAAGGATCATCCTCCGCCATTTCCGCCAACTCCAGCATGATGCCACCACCAAACACATCTTCCCTTCACCCCCCTTATCGGCATTCCATAGGGATCGCTCCCTCCGGGACACCCTGGTCCACTGCTCCATCAACCCCTACTCCTCAACCCCCTCCTATGGCACCACCCCATGCCCACGCAAAAGATGCAACACCTGCCCCTTCACTTCCTCTCTCCTCACCATCCAAGGACCCAAACACTCCTTTCAAGTGAAGCAGCATTTCACTTGCATTTCCCCCAACTTAGTCTACTGCATTCGTTGCTCCCAATGTGGTCTCCTCTACAATGGAGAGACCAAACGTAAACTGGGCGACCGCTTTGCAGAACACCTGCGGTCTGTCCGCAAGAATGACCCAAACCTCCCTGTCTCTTGCCATTTTAACACTCCACCCTGCTCTCTTGCCCACATGTCTGTCCTTGGCTTGCTGCATTGTTCCAGTGAAGCCCAATGCAAACTGGAGGAACAACACCTCATCTTCCGACTAGGCACTTTACAGCCTTCCGGACTGAATATTGAATTCAACAACTTTAGGTCGTGAGCTCCCTCCCCCATCCCCACCCCCTTTCTGTTTCCTCCTTTCTTTTTTTTTTCTTTCCAATAAATTATAAAGATTTTCTTCTCCAGCCTATTTCCATTATATAAAAAACACCCCCACTAGAGCTATACCTTGAGTGCCCTACCATCCATTCTTAATTAGCACATTGGTTTAGATAATATCACCAACTTTAACTTTAACACCTATGTGTTCTATTGTACCATTGTCGTTGACATCTTTTGATGATCTGCTTCTATCACTGCTTGTTTGTCCCTACAACCACACCCCCCACCTCTCTCACTCTCTATCTCTCCGCCCCCCACACACACACCTTAAACCAGCTTATATTTCAACTCTTTCTTGGACTCGAACTCAAGTTCTGTCGAAGGGTCATAAGGACTCGAAACGTCAACTCTTTTCTTCTCCGCCGATGCTGCCAGACCTGCTGAGTTTTTCCAGGTAATTCTGTTTTCGTTTTGGATTTCCAGCATCCGCAGTTTTTTTGTTTTTATGTCAGTCGGAGAAGGTTGTTTGAGGGAGAGATGTCTGGTCATAGTTAAACTGGAGGCAAAGGGTGTGCCAAGGCCAAGATTTGCTCCTCCAAAGCCCATCTCCAGCTCCCTGTCGGCTGCATCCACCAGCTGCTGTGCAAGGGTCACTTTGCTGGATGTGTCTGGGCTGGAGCCCTCATCTACTTGGCTGCCGTCCTCGAGTACTTGAAGCCTCGAGCTGGCCGGTAATGCAGCCTGGGACAACAAGAAGACCCGCATCGCCCACTCGCCACCTGCAACTCTCCATCCACAACGACCAGGTGTACAACAATTTGCTAGGAGGGGTCACCATTGCCCAGGGTGGGGTCCTGCGCAACATCCAGGCTGTGCTGCAGCCTAAGAAAACCGGGCACCCCGCGAGGTTTATGCCTGAAGGGGCGAGATCAGAAAAAGATCAATTTCTTGCTGGGCCATTTTAAAGAGTTGCTAAGAGTCAACTACTTTGATATGGAACTAGAATTAGATTTAGGTCAGACAGGCAAAGAAGGTTTGTTTATTTCCCAAAAGGAAATTATTTTTACAACAATCCAAAAGCATCTTGGTCACTTTTGCCAATAAAAACTCTTTATTTCTAGACTTTTAAAAGCTGAATTCAAAATTCCTAGATAGTTATCAACTCCTGTTCTTTGGATTGCTGGTCCAGGACTCGATTACTAATCTAATAACATAAACATTACACTAAATATTTTGTGATAACCTTAAAAAGTGGATTGCATGTTAAAAGAAATGAAAAGCATATCTTTAGCTAAAGAATCTCTCTTTGAAAATATTTAATATTTGTTCTTAAATAAAAACAGAAAATGCTGGAAATACTCAGCAGGTCTGGCATCATCTGTGGAGAGAGAAATAGTTAACATTTTGAGTTGAATATGACTCTGCATCAGAACTAAATGTGTTTAAACAGAATGCTTCAGTTGGCATTACTAGCATCTGTGATGTTGGGGACCTCCAGAGGAGGCCAAGATGAATCATCCATTAAGTACTCCTGGCTGAAGATAGTTGCAAATGCCTCAGCCTTATCTTTTGCACTGCTGTGCTGGATTCCCCCATCATTGAGGATGGGGATATTTGTGGAGCCTCCACCTCAAGTGAGTTGTTTAATTGTCCACCACCATTCATGACTGAATGTGGCAGGACTGCAGAGCTTAGACCTGATCAATTGGTTGTGGAATCACTTAGCTCTATCTATAACTTGTTGAATATGCTGTTTGGCACACAAATAGTCCTGTGTTGTGGCTTCACCGGGTTGACACCTCATTTTTAGGTATGCCTGGTGCTGCTCCTGACATGCCCTCCTGCACTCTTCATTATGCCAGGATTGATCCCCTGGCTTGGTGGTAAGTGTAGAGTGGGGCATATACCAGGCCATGAGGTTACAGATTGTGGCTGAGTACAATTCTGTTGCTGCTGATGACCCACAGCGCCTCATGGTAGCTCAGTCTTGAGGTGCTGGATCTGTTTGAAATCTATCCCATTCAGCATGGTGGTAGTGCCACACAACAATGGGAGGTATCCTCAATGTGCAGATGGGACGTTGACACCTCAAAGACCGTGCATTGGTCACTCCTACTGATACTATAATGGACAGATGCATCTGCAGCAGGCAGGTTGATGAGGATAAGGTCAAGAATGTTTTTCCTTCTTGTTGATTCCCTCACCACCTGCTGCAGACCCAGTTTAACCATTACGTCATTTAGGACTTGGCCAGCTCGGTCAGTTGTGGTGCTACTGAGCCACTTTAGTTGATGGACATTGATGTCTCTCACCAGAATACCCAGAATAGATACATTCCAATCGGAAAGAAAAATTCCAAGGGGAGGACACACAATCTGTGGTGAACTAAAAAAGTTAGAGATAGTATCAAGAAAAAGCACATAATTGCGCTAGGATGGGTGGAAGATCAGAAGATTGGACAGAATATTAAAAAAAAGCAAAGAATGACTAAAAGATTAATAAGGAGGGAAAAATTAGAGTACAAGAGAAAGCTAGCAAGAAATATAAAGACAGATAGCAAGAGTATCTATAGATATTTTAAAAAGAATGTTAACAAAGTGAGCGTTGGTCCAATAGAAAGTGAGTCTGAGGAATTAATAATGGAAAACAAGGAGATGACACATTATCAGCACGCCACAAAGGTAGCTACTGGTAGTCATCTTACCAGGAGGTTGGCTTTCTGTGTTGGTGGGTTTGAAAAGAGACAAACTGGGAGATCTTAAGATGGTGCAGCCTCCAGTTTTAGAAGGTGTAGACGTTGTTGCTGTCTCTGCAGTTGTTGTTCGCAGGCTGCCTAACTTCCCCTGGTTCCTGAGGTTATATGATTCATTATCTGTGTTCAGTTTCAGTCACGTGATCAACACATCTATTATCTACTCAAAAGGATTTGAATTTAGAAGTCTATGTAATGTACCACATAATGAAGTACAACATAGTGGAGAATGGAGGGAGTTATTTCCATTTTCTAATGATGAATTGGTTTCTCTACATTTCCCCTCATCGAGTTTCGAGTTTAGAGAAAAGAAATCTGGGAGTCCACTGATTTTGAATTTTGGATAAGTCTACAAACAATAGAAGGTGTGAATTGCATAGATGGTTCTCATCTTGGTATGACTATTCAAGGGAGCACCCCATCCATGGTAAATTAATTAGGAACTTTCTGGGGATTTGAGATAGCCTATGCAGAAACTTTAAAAGTTACCTGACCCCCAGCAGCTGCCACAGCAGCCTTTTAATGTCAATTTTTAAAAAGAAAAGGCAATTCCAGAAAATTCTAGACTGCCCATGTTTAAAGTTATGAATATGACATGCCATTGCTGGACATGAAAATTGTTATCCGTTTAACTTTGAAACGATTTTTCCTTCATTCTTTGCATTTGCAAAGGAACAGAAGATAGCAGTCATATTTGTGTTAGTATTCTGGCTAAAGAAGGTTTGTTTTTAGAGGTTTTGGCTTTCCGTGTGGCCAATGATCCTTTAGGACAGTCAGACTGAGATTAACAGTCAGACTGAGATTAACAGTCAGATCTGACCCAGGGGTGTCAAACATTTTGTCAAATTTCATATAGCTGGTAAAATGGAAGACTTGCATTTTTATTCGACGTTTCACAACCATCAAAGAGCTTTACAAATAATGAAGTGCTTTTCAAGTGTAGTCGCTGTTGTAATTTAGGAAACATGGCAGCTAATTTGCAGACAGCAATGTGATCATGGCCAGATAATCTGTTTTGTAGTGTTGATTGATGGATAAATATTGGTTGGGACATTGGGGAGAACCCACCTGCTCTTCTTCAAAATAAACCATGACTTTTACCAAAGTAGGCAGATGGAAATTTAGCTTAACATTTCATCTGAAAGACAGAACTTCTAACAGTGCAGCACTCTCTCAGTACTGCACTAGACTGCCAGCTGGAATTCTATATAAATAACATCCACAGACAGTCTGCTGTCCTCTAATTTGCCGTCTCTTCAAAAATTTCAATTAGGTTTACCAGGTATGGCTGACCCTTTAAAAACCCAGGCTGGCTTTCTCTGAGCAGCTGAACTTTTTCAAATTGTTCAGGCTCTAGTAATTTACCGACAATAGATGTTAGGCTAGCTGATCTATAATACCGTGGTTTCCCACTCTCTCACATTTCTTAAATAGCAGAGTGGCGCGCACAATTTTCCAATCTAATGAGTGGTTCCCAAACCTAGAGGCCTTTGGAAGATTATACTCTGGGCATTGGCGATGCTCTCACCCAGGTCGAAATCATCTGGTCCTGGAGGTTTGTCACCCTTTAGTGCTATTATTTTTTTTCCCACTGTTATTTTGTTTACATTAAGTCCCTGATTCACTTTGGGCAGAACCTCCTGTTTGACGTGTGGGGGGTGGACGATGCGTAAAATGACGCGCGGTTATGTCGGGCGTGTGTCCTGACATCACCAACCTTCCAACCTTCATTTCATTCCAACCTTCAGCCTGAGTCCGGTGCGTGCCCGCCAAACTCTCAAAGGCCTGTTAAGGCCATTAATGAACTAATTAAAGTGATTGTCAGGGCTGCCCGTCCAACCTGAAGCTTGGCGGGGGTGGGGTGGGGTGGCGGGGTGGTGCAGGCGACCTTTGCATTTTTCATGGAACCTCATCCACGGGCAGGATGAGGTTTCATGAAGTGTTTATTAATTAAATAAAATGTTTTTAAAAAATTCATAAACATGTCCCAGCTCATGTGACATTATCACATGAGGGAACATGTCTGAGTAATTTTTTTCTTTTTTTTTCCAGTGTTTTATTATTAAATTAATCTCCCTGAGGTAGCTCCATGCCTCAGGGAGATTTCTGCGCAGGTCCCGACTTCCTCCTCCTCCAGTCGGCACAGGTAGCGCTGAGCGCTTCCAGGTGTGCGTCACGCTGGGCAAGTCTGAATTAGCCCACCCACCTAAAATGGCTGCGTGAAGCCGATTGCTGTCCATGATCAGCTCCACGCCCGTTCCCGACTAGCCCACCCAACAGGGAGAAAATTCTCCCCTATTTGTTTCCTTCTGATGTCAGCACGCTGACCTCTTCCTCTCCTCTAAATACTGACGCAAAGTCATTCTTCAACATGTCCACCATTCCTTATTTTCATTGACAATGTCGCCATTATCAGTTTTCAAGTATCCACATTGTTCCTGCCCATCATTTACTTCCTAATATATTTGTAAATCACTTGTAAAATGTTTTTTTAATATTCCTTTTACATAGCTCTTGCTATTTATTTTATTCCCCTTTGCTGTTCTGTTTATCTCTCTTAGTCACCTAGATCTGTGCTAATTTTTTGCATCCTTGAATGCTTAGTGGCTGTTTTGTGTGTCCCCCTTTCAAACACTATACTGAACTTGATTATATTATGATTGCTGTTATGTAAATATTCATGGATTTCCAGGCTGTTGACCAAACCTGGCTCATTGCTCAAGACTAAATGTAATTTTGTTGGTTCTGGGTCATATTGTTGCAGGAAACTATTGTGAACGCACTCAAGAAATTCACCACCTTTCTGACATGAGCTCACCCCAATGTATATGTAAGTTAAAATTCAAACCACTCTGCCTTTGCTACATGCTTGTTTAATCTCTGCATTTATACATTCAAGAACATCACAACTGCTACCTGGAGGACTATGCACAACTCCTACAAATTTTATGTTCTTTTCTATTTCTTAATTCTACCCAGGAAGTCTCCACTTCCTCCCTTACCTGTCGCACCTAGTGCTGCTGCAGGAAAGCTCAGGTGGCCTTGGTTCTGGGGCCTGAATTGCCAGATTCTTCCAAGGTGTCACATAGCTTCCATAATCGCTTCTTGACCAGAGCTGTGGGGATAATGAGGCACAGAGATCTAGGAGAGCCATGGCATCTTTGGAGAGGCATTTGCTGTCCTATTTCAGGATGTGAGCATGGTTCTGCCTCCACCAGCCTCTCTGCCATTAGTGCCACACAATTCATGTTGAGATGCTAGAGTCAGCAACCAAATCCTCAAGACCTAGAGCTGTTCCAGGTTGTCCACCATGGATATCTGAAGTGTCCTCAATGAAACCTTAGCGTCTTCCCAGTATCCAAACTGAAGCCATGTTGTAGGAGCAGTCGGATAGGTAAAGGAGAACACCAAACAGGTGCAAAGGGCTGAACAGAAGCAAGGCGATTGGATGGTTGTAAAGATGATGGTAAGGATTGTAAGACAGCTTGTCAATTGATGGAATGAGGGGTGGGTGAGCTGCTTCTGAGAGCTCTGGCAGTTTGTGGCGTTGATGGTCAGTGGATTTCCTCCTCATCCTCTTTCTCCTGGTCTTGCTGAACTTCTTGTTGTCCAGGTGGTGGTACAAGCTGGTCCCTCGTGATGCCAGAGTTATGGAGCATGCAGCAAACAACCACAAATCCGGATACTCTCTCAGGATGCACTTCCAAACCCCTCTGTCACTGGCAATGTGGCCATCCCTTGATTTGAAGATGATGTCGACTCAGGGTCTCCAAGGCCATGGGTCTGAATGTGATTGAATAGCTCGATACTCAACGTGCAGATCTTCAGGTACAAGAGGAAGGATTATCCATTTGGTAGTGGAATCTGGAGTGAAGGGTTTCTTCCTTTTCTTTCCTTCTCTGCCCCTGCTCTGTTGCATCATTAAGAAATTGGGACTCAAAGCGTGATGCAGCTCGACGGACAAATTGTTGCCATTCTCAATGATTGTTAGCAAGCTCCTCCCAGTGATTAATGTCGATGTTGCCATGCTTCATGGAAAGCTTCAGAGTGTCTTTGAAGTGTATTCTTTGTGCTTCTTGGAACGTTGGCCATTTGAGAGCCGAGAAAACAGGATTTAACAGGGAAGATGGTTTTTGGCCATCTGGACACAGTGTCCAGTCCACTGAATTTGATTTTGCAGAAGTTTTGCCTAGATGCTTGTGTAACTGGCTTCAAGAAGGACACTAACATTTGTTTGATGGTCCTCCTATTGAATCTGAAGGCTGCACTGAGGTATTGTTAGTGGGATTTCCTCTCATGTCTCACTGATTCACAGTCCAGGTCTCACTGCAGTTCAGGAGCATGGTGACAACAACTGCTCTACACATCAAAAGCTTTGTTGACTTCCAGAGACTTTCAGTTCTCAAACACTCACTGCCTCAGTTTGGAGCAGGTTGAGCTGGTGCAGCTGATCCGGTGTTGGATCTCCTCATTAATTATGGTCTTTTGAGAGAGATGGCAGCCAAGGTATAGGAAGTGCTCAACATATTCCAGAGTCTCTCCTTCAACATATAGGGGAGATGGAATATTTAGTTGACCAGGTCTGGGTTGATAAATGAGCTATGTTTTGGCAATATTTAAGGACAAGCCAAGTCTCTTGTTTGCAGAATTGAAGAGATCAAGAGTGGCTTGCATGTCTAGTGCAGAGTGGACAACATTGTAGTCATCCACAAACTGTAGATCATATATGTCTGTGGTGGTCAGTTTAGTTTTGGCACAGAGGTGACTGAGGTTAAAGACTTTTACATCTAAGTGGTATTTAATACTGACACCAGAGGGCAGTTGGTCTTTGATGAAGTGAATAGCCAGTGTCTGGTAAATTGTAAATAGTATGGGGGCTATCGCACAGCCTTTCTTGACCCCAATCCAGATTTTGAGTGCATCTGTTTTAGATCTCGCACTCAAGACAATTACGGTCAAATCATCATGAAGCAGCTGCAGGATTATGATGAATTTTCTTGGACATCCAAACCTCTAGAGCGTGACCCACAGAGCCTCACGATTTAGTGGGTGAGGTGCTTTGTTCAAGCCAGTGAGAGTAATGAAGGTGGTGTTCTCGACATTTGTCTGGCAACAAAGACCATGTCAGAGGTTCCTCTGGAAGGTCTAAAGCCACATTGTGTTTCTGGGAGGATTCCCTCAGTCACAGGAAGTGGGTGATTCAGGAGAACGTGTGTCAGGATTTCCCCTGCTGTGGACAAGAGGGAAATATCTCGATAGTTTCCACAGCGTGATTTATCTCCCTTCTTGAAGATAGTTACTACTGTCGCATTGCTGAAGCCGGGGGCAGGGGAGTTCTTACTCCTCCCAAAGCTGTAGGATGAGTCTCCATAGTGTCCTATGGAATCTCGAAGGGAGCAAAGGTCCACCTGCTTTGAAGACCTCAGTTGGAATACCATCAGGGGCCAGGCTGTGTCACTTTCCATCTATTTAATTGCTCGTTGATTCATTTCAGAACAGTCTAGACAACTGAAGCAGCTTCGGAGCACGCTGATTTTTAATTATGAGAAAAGATAAAGAGCAGAGTGAGGAATCTTCTCAAGTCATTTCCACTTCTCAGCCCTTAATCGATCTCAGGCAGAGCCACACACCTGCCTCCTGCCCCAGTGGTCGAGACTACCCCTGAACAGATGCAGGCGGGGCAGACTTTGGCGGGGTCCACCATGAGCTCCAAAGCCCAGAGGATGTCCACCATGGGCATTTCAGAGCAACAAATGAAACTGATGTAAGGTGCTCTGATGGAAGGTCACAGACCTGAAATGTTTCTCTCTACAGATTCTGCCAGACCTGCTGAGCAATTCCAGCATTTTCTATTTTTATTTCCAATTCCTATCATCTTCAGCATTTTGCCTTTGTATCAGTGGGCTGGATGATGTCAGTTTCCTAACTCAACACTATTTTTCGGGGATTTCACCCATTGCTTGCATTTGTTCCTGCCTCCCATTGCCTGTTAAAATTTCCCCTAAAGAGTCTGCAAAGGAATATTGATAGTTAAGTGATTGGGAAAGAAGGTGACAGATAGAGTATAAGGTGGGAGAATGTAAGGTTATTCAATTTGGTAGGAAGAATAGAATAATTGGGCATTTTTTAAATGGTGAGAAATTATTGTATTTTGGCGTTCAAAGGGATTTGGGTGGTTTTGTACAAGAAACACAGAAAATTAACATGCAGGTACAGCTAGCATTCAAAGAGGCAAATAGTATGTTGGCTCCTATTGCAAGGGGGTTGGAATACAAGAGTAAAGAAGGCCTGCTGTAATTGTACAGGGCTTTGGTGAGCCTACACCTGATGAACTGTGTGCAGTTTTGGTCTCTGTAACCAAGGAAGGATATATTCTCCTTCAGAGGTGCAATAAAGATTCACTAGATTTATTCCTGGGAGATTAGAAGAATGAGAGGTGATCTTATTGGAAACATATAAGATCCTGACAGGGCCTGACAGGGTAGATACTGAGAGGCTGTTTCCCCTGGCTGGAGAATCTAGAACTAGGGGTCACAGACTCAGAGCAAGAGGATAGCCATTTCAGACTGAGATGAGGAGAAATTTCTTCACAGAGAGAGTTGTGAACCATTGGGATTATCTACCTACCTTAGAGTGCTATCGATGCTTAGTTGTTGAGTATCCCCAAGCCTGAGTTCAATGGATTTTTGCTCACTAAGGGAATTGTGGGATATGCAGATCAGGCAGGAAAGTGGATTTGAGGTTGAGAATTAGCTATAATCTTATTGAATGATGGAGAAGGTTTGAGGGGCTGTATGACTAGCCCTGCTCCTGTTTCTTAAAGATCCATCCGGTCTGTTAGCAGCATCAGCTGCTAGCTGGAGGGTCAGGCACTGGGGTATTCCAAAATTAGAAAAGGCTATTCCAAGAACCTGACTTTGGATACATTATTTAATGCTTTAAATAGTTCTGGTATACACTCTTGACTGCTTGCAGAGAAACCCCATTCAGCATAGCGAGTGCTGTGGTTTGTGAAGTGAATGCTTCCAGCTCACCGAATCAGTGGTTTCACTGCCTGTTTAGTGCCATAAAATGGTCATGGTATGAGTGGATTTCATTTCTTGGCCAGTATCTATTATTTTCTGCTGGTTTGTCTGAAATCTGTTGCCTTTTGTAAAGTGGGCTATAATTGTTTTGTTATATTTGCCACTCAGCTGTACATTGTCAACTTAACTCAGCTAAGCACCGAGCTAGATGATTGTGGGCTTGATCCCCACTCGTGGGCTTGAACAGGTAATCGAAGCTTACATTTCAGTACTGTGGGGAGCGCTGCATTGTTTGAGATGAGATGTTACACTGAAGCCCTTTCTGCTTTTTGCCATGGTCAAGGTGAACATGAAACATTACATGTCAGTATGCAAAGAAAACATTGCTCCTGATGTCTTTTCCAGCATTGCTCTCTCAATCAATATCATCAAAAATAAATTATTTGGTAATTTGTTCATTTGCTGTTTGTGGGATCTTGCATGAGGATTGGTTGCCATGTTTGCCTATGTAACAGCAACTGAACCTCAAATAGTAAACCATTATTTGTGAAGTACTTTGGAATTTCCTGGAGAAATACGATTTCCTGGTGCTATATAAATGTAAACTCCTTTTTTATGGAATGTTATTTCCTATTAATGAAATGGATTATCAATATTGCATTGTGAGTTTGTGTCCAATTTCCTCACCTAAAATTTGCTCATTATTGTTTATGTTATTTGGAGAGGTTCAGGGGAATGTGTTCATGAATGAAACTCTCTGCTTATGGCTGTTTACAGGTAATTTGGAAGTTGCTAAGGTCTTCTGTTTATCAAACTCACCCTTAAATGCATCTATGCCACACCTCAACTACTCCTTGTGGTAATGAGTTCCAGATTCTAAGCACTCTCTCGATGAAGAAGTTTTTTTGAATTCTCTATTCGATTAATTAGTGGGAATCTTACACCCAAGACCACCCCCCACCCCACCCCCCCCCCGCCCCCCAGTTATCCTTTCTGGCGCAATTGGAAACATCTTTTCTACACATACTCAATTAAACTCTTACATAATCTTAAAGGCCTTTTGTCAGGTCAACTCTCAGTCTTCCCTTTTCTAGAGAAAAGTGCCTGTCCTGGTACAGTCTTTCCTTTCAATTCTGATATCATCCTAGTAAATCTTTTTCACCTTTTGCAATGTCCCCATATCTTTCTTAAATATACAGAAATGACACACATCTACTGTAAGTCCACACCTTAAGTTGCCCCATTTTAAGTTGTTTCGACTTAATGTTGGAGAGTTATTGAGACAGGAATTCACGTTTAGTGTTGGGAATTTAGTTTTAATGTTGTTTTGCACAGGATGTGATGTAGGGTCACATGAGCCAATTAGTGCTAAATTTAGAGTGGCCTCTTCCACACCTTGACCCTTCCAGTCCCTGACCCTTCTTCTCACCAACCCTCCCTCCCTCCCTCCCTCCCTCCCTCTCGTGGCTTACTTCACGCCTCTGCAAATTGGAGCTACTCTCACTCCCAAGCTGCTCTTCCTGCCTCTCACTGCTCATCTCCCGAGCCCTCACTCACAGTGAATGTAATTGTTTTACGTTCCTCCCTCCCTTTTGCCTCTTGATTTTCTACCATTCTTGGATGTTTTTTGTTCTCCCACTGTGTAAACAGATACAAAATACTTGTCCAAAGTCTCTGCCATTTTCTTGTTTCTCATTATTAGTTCCCTGTCCCATGAACGGGGACATGTTTTTGATTCAAGTGTGAAATTTTGATTTTTTTCTTGCTTTAGGAAACCTCATTCCCGCCCGTGGATGAGGTTTCTTAAAGAGTGCAAAGGCTGCTTGGCCTTTTCGCCTGCTCGTCCAGTTAAGGTTGGATGGACAGTGTAAATTTTAATTTAATGACTTTTTAATGGCCTTAATAGGCCTTTTAATTGTTGGCAGGTGCACTGCCGATTCCGATGCACGCCCGCCGAACGAAATATCGCGGGACTACCTGATGACGGGATGTTCGCCCAACATCATTGCGCGTCGTTTTACACTCGGCCGAGTCAGACGTGTGCCTGCCTACCGAGCTCAATATACTGCCCAATGTAATCTTTCCTCATGATGTAACTTTTGGAGTCCAGTTATCATTGTGGTAAACCTGTACTCCACTCTGTCCAAGGCCGATATATCCTCGTTACAATGTGGTGCCCCAAATTACTTACAATTCTCTATGTGTGGTCTAACCAGTACTTTGAAACATGACTTCTATACCCTTATATTCTAGCCTGCCAGAGATAAAGACCAACATTCTCTTTTTTGATTATTTTCTGAGCCTGTTCATGACATTTTAATGATCGATGTAGCTGGATCCCCAAGTTTGTTTAGATATTCCCTGTTTCTAGTTTTTCACCATTTACAAAGCCCCTGTCTACTCTTTTGTGGTCCAATGTGGATAACCTCACATTTGTCTTCATTAAAATCCATGTGCCACAGTTTTTCTCATACACTTAATTTATAAATAAAACAATATGTAATTTCTTTAGAGTATAAATAGGTCTTCCTATAACATCACATGAATAAAATGCAACAAAAACAAAAAATGCTGGAAAAACTCAGCAGGTCTGACAGCATCTGTGGAGAGAGAAACAGAGTTAACATTCCGAGTTCACATTGATACTTCCCTTTAACTCTGAAGAAGAGTCATATGGACTCAAAACACTAATTCTGTCTTTCTCTCCACAGATGCTGTCAGACCTGCTGAGTTTTTCCAGCAATTTTTGTTTTTGTTTCTGATTTCCAGCATCCACAATATTTTGCCTTCATCTTCCACAAATAAAATGGCCTCTTAAAAGTGTTAAGTTTCTTTTAAAGGTACCTTTCACAGATCCACAGGTAAGCGTTTGTTGGATTTTGTGGTGATTAAACTGAGGATTGTCAGTTTATGTATCAAGGATCTACATAGGAGAGTTTAGCTTAGCTGTACAGTGAAATTTTCTGTACATTAACCCCAACAATGCAGCTCAATCCAGCCTCAGAACATTCCTCACACTTGCTTCACCAGTGTGCCATTGCCCACATGAGCATCTTTAATAACCCGGTAGTGAAAGTTCCAATTTTGAATCATTTAATAAAGAGCTATAAGGAAAAATGTGCCCATTATGCATTGGATTAATAACCCAAGCTTGTTTCAAATAAACCCCTTACAATCCAAAATAAATTGGCCTTTGTGTAATTAGTCAAGTCTGGATTCAAAACCAGGTGAGAGAGATTAAAAGATGGTGTTCCAACTCTTTATCTGCTGCATCTGAATTATAATTTTTAACATAGTGAGTTTATTTATAAATTTGAATGGTGGGTCCTGTTCTTTCCAACGAATGAAACAAATAATGAAATGGAGCTCTTTCGAAGATGTTAAATATTTTGCTTTTAATTTTTTTTACAAAATACATTTATTTAATATTATTCACTTTACAAAAGCATTACTCAATCTATAAGTCAAATGGAATAGATAGAAATTGAATAGTCTAAATTTCAGAAACTGTCACACAAATTGGGATTGCTACAGAAATCACTTAGTCGGCATTGTGTAATTTTTGTCATTCTTTAGCATTTCTGAAATTACTCATTTTACAGTAATATTGAGCATGCTACAACTGGCTTATGAATATTAGGACAATAGCGATTCTGAAAGAACTAGAACATTGTCAATGCAAGGTAGGTACATGTCATGCTGTGGATTTCTAAAGTGCTCTGAAATCATTTATGCTTGATGGATGAATATAATTTCCAGGAGATCTGGCATCGAGGGACTATTCCCTGTGCTGTAAGTCTGAATAGAACTGCTATTTTTGCACCCATGTTAGTAAAATGTAATGCTTTGTGGAATGGAGATGGCTCCACAACAGACAGAGGCAATGCAAATATTAACCTTTTCAATCGTCTTTTTCTGCCATGTTTAAAGGAATAAACTGCATAATGAGGCACACTGTTTTTACACAGCAAACTTCACACCAAAAGATGGAACATTTCTTTGTAATTTTGTAAATTTTAAAATAAACCAGTGAGTACACAATGCTAATTTTGTTTTATCTATTCATATGTACAGAAGCTAATGAATATCCTGTTAAGATAATGTAAAATTCTGCTGTTGTTTAATGTTGATCAACATGAGAACTAAATGATTCAAACATGTGCAAATTTTTTTGTGTTCAAATTGTTTATACAGACATGTGTATAAGTACTATGTATTTATACTTCTGTTTTGCTGAATAGCCTGAAAAGTAAAAAGAGAAAACTTAATTGGCAAGGAGGAAGTTTCTCTATTCTCTACTTATGAATAAATAACAAATGTCTTTATGATTTTATTACAAACAGCAAACACTAGAAGTCTTTCTTCTTATTTGTGAAATGATAATATTAATCCAGTTTTTTTTATTCTTTCCTGGGTCTGGATGTCACTGGCAAGGTCAACATTTATTGCCCATCCCTAATTGCCCTTGAGAGGGTGGTGGTGAGCTGCCTTCTTGAACCGCTGCAGTCCATATGGCGTAGGTACACCCACAGTGCTGTTAGGGAGAGAGAAGGGAATTCCAGGATTTTAACCCAGCGGCAGTGAAGGAATGATGATATATTTCCAAGTCAGGACAGGAACTTGCAAGTGATGGTGTTCCCATGCATCTGCTGCTCATGTCCTTCTAGGTGGTTGAGGCCATAGGTTTGGAAGGTGCTTTCGAAGGAGACTTGGTGAGTTGCTGCAGCGCTTGTAGATGGTACACACTGCTGCTACTGTGCATTGGTGGTGGAGGGAGTGAATTTTTAAGTTGACGGATGGAGTGCCAATCAAGTGGATTGCTTTGTCCTGGATGGTGTTGAGCTTTTTATTGTAGGAGCCGCACACATCCAGGGAAGTATTCCATCACATTCCCAACTGGTGCCTTGTAGATGATGGGTAGGCTTTGGGGAGTCAGCAGGTGAGTTACTCGCTGCAGGATTCCCTGTCTCTGACCTGCTCTTGTAGCCATAGTATTTATATGGCTAGTCCAGTTCAGTTTCTGGTCAATGGTAACCCACAAGATATTGACAATGGTGGGTCCAGCGATGGTAATGCCATTGAATGTCAAAGGGTTATGGTTAGATTCTCTCTTATTGGAGATAGTTATTTCCTGGCATTTCTGTGGTGCGAATGTTACTTCCCACTTTTCAGCCCAGGCATGAACGTTGTCCATGTCTTGCTGCATTCACACATGGACTGCTTCAGTATCTGAGGAGTTGTGAATGGTGCTGAACACTGCACAATCATCAGTGAACATCCCCACTTCTGACCTTATGGTGGAAGGAAGGTCATTGATGAAGCAGCTGGAGATGGCTGGGCTTGGACACTGCCCAAAGGAACTCCTTCACTCCTTCAGTGATATCTTGAAACTGAGATGATTGATCTCCAACAACCACAACCATCTGGCCTCCTTATTTAAAGAAAGATATAAATGTGTTAGAAGCAGTTCAGAGAAGATTTACTAGACTAACATCAGGAATGGGCAGGTTGTCTTATGAGAAAAAAGCTGGACAGGTTAGGCTTGTATCCATTGGAATTTAGAAGAGTAAGAGGTGACTAAATTGAAACCTTTAAGATCCTGAGGGGTCTTGACAGGGTGGATGTGGAGAGAATGTTTCCTCTTGTGGGAGAATCCAGGATTAGGGATCACTGTTTAAAAATAAGGGGTCGTTCATTTAAGACAGATATGAGGAGAATTATTTTCCCTCAGAGGATTGTGAATCTTTGGAACTCTCTTCCTGAAAATGTGATGGAAGCAGAGTCTTTGAATATTTTTTTTTAAGGTGGAGCTAGATAGATTTTTGATAAGCAAGGGGGTGAAAGGTCGTCGAGAATAGACAGGAATGTGGAGTTGAGATTACATTCAGATCAGCCGTGATCTTACTGTATGACAGAGCAGACTTGAGGGGCCGAGTGACCTACTCCTGCTCCTAATTTATATGTAAATTCAACCTATTTTTTTATATCTCAAATTCAGAGTTTGGCCTGGTTTCTTCCTTGGCCCACACTGGAATTTCAGGGGCTACTATTCTAAGTGCGGTCAGTATTGTTGCATAGGAAAACATGCAAGCTAATTTTATACACAACAGGTCTCCATGGACAGCAAATGAGATAGGCTTCAGTTAATCTGTTTTTGGTGATATTGTTGAGGGAAGGATATTGGTCAACACTGTGCATTGAATATTACCATGATACCTTTTATGTCAATATCAAAGACCAATCTGAAAAGCGATGATTCCAACAATACAGCAATCTATCATTACTACCCCAGTTCCTTCCGAGGGTAAGTGGTATAATATCAGAGTGCAATCAGAAATAAATATAATGCTGACTGATGTCTCACAGATTCGATCCAAGTGTTTGCTGCAAGCACAGAAAGATTTATAGAAATTATACTAAGGTGTTACTGGAAGAAGCACAGATTTCTCAGGGCCAGGGCATAATCCATGCTTCAGCAATTATTGCTCAGTAAATAATGATTAACCCTGTATTTGAACGTTTTGCAAAGAGGTAAGTTCACCTGATGATACTACTTAATAGATATATTTATATGGCAAGGTTACATCTATTGAAGCTGTCTGTTAACATCTTGTGTTTCTGGGGTTGACAGAAATTAATTTTGGAGTTAACTAGGCATCCTTTGCACATGGTAGAAACCTGTCTAATCTTAATTGTTCTGGACAATCATTGGTTCTGATGTCATTCAAACCACCCACTCAAGTGAAACCCTTCTGTTGCCTGTAAGAAACTCAGGGTCATTGCAACAGCAACATTTTGAGAAGCTTCTCCAAGTATAACTTTTATATGACTTCCAGAGCAAGGTCCAATAGGAATTTGAGAGGGATAAATATAATAGCTACATTTTTTAAGTGTTTAGTTGTTAAACGTTTTCTTTTCTATTTGACTGCACATAAAGATTCAACTGGACTGGCTCCTTGATTTGCTCCTCCGGCATTAGCTTCTTAATGTGGCACCATTCTCTGCCAGACAAGTCTGTGAACACAAAATATACCATCTTCAAAGTAGATTGGTTTGTCCTCACACCCTCAACAGGTCTGGTCGATAAAGATGGTAAGAAAGAAAGATGCCCCAAGGATATCCCGAAGTGCTTCACAGATAATGAATTATATATGAAGTATAGTCTGTTGTTATTTAAATGCAGCACTCAGGTTGCTCATGGTAAGGTCCCACAAATAAAAAAATAAAATTAAAGCCAGATGGTATTTTTTGGTGATGCCAGCTGAAGGATAAAAATTCATCATGAAACTGAGAGAAACTCCCGTGCCCTGGGATCTTTGATATCAACCTGCACGGGCAGACTGGATGTTGCTTTAACCTCTCATCTCACAAACATCAGCTCTGAGAATGTCACATCCCATCAGTCATCTATTGAAACGTCAGGAATTTCAATCGCATGCTAGAACATAATCCAGCTTCTCAGGAAACCTAGTGGAGTGGTTTTGTTGCACTACAGAAGACTCCAAAATATAGTTACTCTCAACCAAACAATCTTCAGTTTGTTAGTTGGTACTTGCCTTCAAGGTACAGCTCAATATGCTTTTCTTCATTATTTGGACCCAATCAGATAGGCATGTACAAAATTCAGAGTTCCGTATTTCGATGCAATGCAATTGGAATCAAGGATCAAGTTCTTGACTCCAATTGCTGCTGTGTCATTTGAGAAGAATAGAACTACCAGATTGATACATACAATCATTCTTATTTTCATTCATTCACGGGATGTTAGCATCTCTGGCTATGTAGCATTTATTGCCCATCCCTAATTGCCTTGAGAAGGTGGTGGTGAGCTGCTTTCTTGAACCACTTCAGTCCATGTGGTCTAGGTACACTCACAGTGCTGTTAGGGAGGGAGAACCAGGATTTCGGCCCAGAGACAGTGAAGGAATGGCCGATATATTTCCAAGTCAGGATGGTGAGTGGCTTGGAGGGAAATTCCAGGTGGTAGTGTTCACATCTATCTGCTGCCCTTGTCCTTCTAGATGGTAGCGGTTGTGGGTTTGGAAGGTGCTGTCGAAGGAGCCTTGGTGAATTCCTGCAGTGCATCTTGTCGATGGTACACATACTGCTGTTACTATGCATTGGTGGTGGAGGGAGTGAATGTTTGTGGATGGGATGCCAAACAAGTGGGCTGCTTTGTCCTGGATGGTGTCCAGCTTCTTCGGTGTTATGGGAGATGCATTCATCCAGGCAAGCGGGGAGTATTCCATCACACTCCTGACTTGTGCCTTGTAGATGGTGGGCAGGCTTTCAGGAGGTGAGTTACTTGTTGCAGGATTCCTAGCCTTTGACCTGCTATTGTAGCTACAGTATTTATATGGCTAGTCCAGTTCAGTTTCTGATCAATGGTAACCCCTAGGATGTTGATAGTGGGGGAGCCAGCAATGATAATTCCATTGAATGTCGAGAGGCGATGGTTAGATTCTCTCTTGCTGGAGATGGTCATTGCCTGACACTTGTGTGGCACGAATGTTATGTGCCACTTGTCAGCCCAAGCCTGGATATTGTCCAGGTCTTGCTGCATTTGGACATGGACTGCTTCAGTATCTGAGGAGTCGCAAATGGTGCTGAACATTGTGCAATCATCAGCGAACATCCCCACTTCTGACCTTATGATGGAAGGAAGGTCATTGATGAAGCAGCTGAAGGTAATTGGGCCGAGGACACTACCCTGAGGAACTCAGAGTCATGTTCTAGGTAATTCAGGTCCAGTAAATACTCTATCCTATACACAGTTAAGGAAAGATGGTTTCTTACACCAGTCTTGAGTTGCAAGTGGGTGTACAAGGAACATAGGGCCCAATTATAATTCTACGCAAATGGTTGGGCTTTGCCCAGGGATCCTGCAACCAGGTAATTTCCGGGTTCCAAACCCGCACCATACCTGCGTCACTTGCATGACACTATCTTCATATGTAGGTGCCCTAATTGTGGTGGTGATAACGTTGGTTGTATTTTTTAGTCCAGTTAATTTAAATGTGGGAATGCTGCCTTTTGGATTCATTACTGGTCCAAATAAGGGCTGGACATCGAGCATTCATAGGAGCTCTTAAATGGGAAACTGTGATCAGAACAGTTAAATCACCATCCCTGCCATACAGAATAGCCCAACACACAAAAAAAAAAGCGGATGGAACTCACCTACCTCAACCCTGAAGCTGTAACCTAGTGATGCATAATGTTTAGATTTCATGGGCATTCTTTAACTAGTGTTAGGACTGGAAAATGACATGGAAGTGTTATTATTGTCACTCCTATATACTTGAACTGGACTTAAATGTTCCTGTATATCAATAACAGAAAATCAATCCTCATGACTCATGAAAGTGGTCTTGCAACTTTGGTGTCTTTTTCAACCAAGAGCTGAATTTCAAACCCCACATCATCATCAGGACTGTTTACTTTCACCCCTGAATAATCACCTGCCTTTACCCCTAACACCTCCAGTCTCACTCACGCTTTTGTTATCTCTAGACACAAGTTTTCTCCAATGTCCTCCTTCTTAGTTTCCCATTCTGTATAAACTCAAACATGTCTACATTCAGAACCTACACACTCTGTCCTGTCATCCCTGACCTACAACGGGTCCCTGCGCAGAACACATTTAATTTCAAACCCTTATTCTCTTCTTCAAATTCCAGCCATGGCCTTTGCCCATTCTATCTCAGCAACCTCCTAAAATATTGCATCCCCTGCTTCATTCCTCTGGCTCTAACCTTTTGTGCCCAGCCCTACACTGCAATATCTGAGACTTTAGCTGTCTTGAGTCTACAGCCAGGAATTCACCCTCTAAATCCCTCTACTTCTCTGCTTCGTTCATCACCTCTTGTTACAAATTTTGCATCTGCATGAGATAATCTCTTGGATTTAATTCTACCAGTCTCTTCTATAAGTGGATCCTGTGTTCCAATACCCAGATGTTACTATTGAATATCTAGTTATATTCTTGTTCTCTGTAGTGGACACTAATCTTGCAAATTGCCCCAAATTCATTTCCTTTATTTTCCCAAAGGTGAAATGATCCACATCATGGTGAACTAAGTTTTGTTTTATTTTACATTCAATATGTTAACAAAGTGCGTAAAGTTTACCATGAATTTCAATTTATACTATAATGCTTCTTGTAGCAAAAAATAATAAATTACACCACACTATCCACATTTGTAGACTAATCTTACTGTAGTAACTGTCAAATTTCTGAAACTGGTTAATAACTAAAACAAAAAGAGGGATCTCATCATTTGTGTCTGACTTTCAGATTACTACAGGCTCTCTGACTTTCAATTAGAAAGGAAGCCACAGATTGGACCATTCCCTGCTTTATGTGCCCAGGGATCAGCCAGTTGAGCTGCTAATTAAACCTGCTATCACTCTTCTTTGTGTGAGCACCTTAAAGCTGCCTCCATATTGTGAGCTCATTCGAATTAAGGCATTTCAGTTTATTGGACTAGAGATTGTTTAGCTCCTTATTTTTGGGATTGGGAGTTGCTATTCAAGGAAGGAGGGAAACAGAAAGTAGGAATCTACATCCAGTTCGCCGAACATCTGTAACTGGGGAAATGCCGGAATCTATTATTAAGGAAGTAGTGTCAGGATATTTAGAAAATGATCATTCTACCAAGCAGAGTCAACATGGTTTTATATAAGGGAAATAATGTTTGACAAATTTATTAGAGTTCTGTGAGGATGTAACAAGCAGGGCAGATAAAGGGGAAATAGTAGATGTAGTGTATTTGAATTTCCACCTTATAGCTCATTACACAAGATAAGAGGTCATGATGTTGAGGGTGATGTAATAGCATGGAGAGCATTGGCTAGCTAACAGGAAACAGAGAGTTGGGATAAATGGGTCATTTTCAGGTTGGCAAATTGTAACTAGTGGGGTACCACAGGGATCAGTGTTGAGGCCTCAGAAGTTTACAATCTATATTACTGACTTGGATGAAGGGACTGTTGATGATACAAAAATATATGAGGTAGCAAGTTGTGAAGAGGACACAAAGGGTAGGATGTAATGGAGGCTGATGGAGCTGGAAGCAAGGTGGGAGGGCAGTAGAATCACATGGGAGGCACTATTTCCGAAGCTCAATGCCAGGAACTCTGGGTTGCATAATGCTGACAGCAGTGAGGTAGTGAGGAGGTGATGCTGTATGGAAATGACGAGGAAGCAACTGAGCTTGTTAAAGAGGCGCTTATGTCTTATTTTCATGTAAGTGAATGGAATTTAATGAATAGCTTCAGATCCTTGACCAGTCAAAGGTGGTGGTATCCAGGTGAGGCCCAGGTTCTGAGGGCATTATGAAGTTGCCTTCCATTTACCATGTTTTCATGACAGTTTATGTTGGTTTAAAATTCAATTCACCTGGAGAAGGCCAAGCCCAGAGGCCAACATCGAGACTCCACCAGCTGTGCTGGTTCAGGAAGATTCTTCAAATCTCACTCATTTTCTTGGGTGGCCAGGCACCAGTCAGGACTCATTCAAGTTCTGTCGAAGGGTCATGAGGACTCGAAACGTCAACTCTTTTCTTCTCCGCCGATGCTGCCAGACCTGCTGAGTTTTTCCAGGTAATTCTGTTTTAGTTTTGGCACATTTTAAAAGCTTATTTCAGGAAAAAAATATTTGATTGACTAAGAAACTGACTAATATACATCAGTGAAGCTGCTAGATAATGCAGCATCACTTTTTTGAAGTCATTTTCAGTGATTTTAAATCAGATTAGTCCTGGGTGGAAAACTGGGTAATCTTATTAAAAGGGCTTATTTTTGGTGAGAAACCTATTTTTAACCATGACCAGGATTTTATGTCCCCCGGGTGGGCATGAGCATGAGCCCGACCTGGACAGATGTGAAATAGCCTGAGTGTCCCAACAATCGTCACGCACTTGCACGATATTTCGCTTGGCGCAGGCGGCAGTCGGAAGTTGGCCTGCCGACAAATAAGCGGGGAATTCGGCCATTAATGAGGCAATCAACAGCAATTTTCCATGGCCTGTCCTACTTTACGGTTGGTGGATGGGCCATTCTCCCAGGTGGCATTCAGAGTTTCGATCCGGGCGGGATGAAATCTCCGTGGGGAAATCTCCTGGGGCAGCCGTCTGCCTTCAGGGAGATCACTGGAAATGTTCACCCACACCCTCAGTTAGGTCAGCACCCGCCCTCTTCCCTCTTCCTCCCCACTCCCCCCACCCTGGCAGCACTGAGGAATTCTCACCGCGTCTTTCACGCAGCTCGGCTGTTAATTGGCTAACCAGCGTGAAATCGCGGTTGGGGGCCAATCGCAGCCAGAGGCCCTTTTCCCTTCTGCCTCCCCACCACCCCCCGCCCCCCCCCCACCCCCACCCCACCGGCCTGTCATTCACACACGCCTGACAAACAAAAAATTTGGGCCCATATTGAAAACTGCATGAGCTTACCACTCTTTAATACATCAAGGAATACTTTGTAATGGAAAGAAATAAAGGAAACAATTATGTCTGATTACACTGACCAATTGCATTTATTCATCCAAGATCTTACCTTTGTGATCGTGCAAATGAATTTTATGGGAACTTTGAATTATAATCTAAGCAGCAATATTTCAAGTGTGTTTTTGATGTATTTTCCCAGTTGTGCACAAAGCTGAAACTCCAGCTCATTATATGAAAGCAAGTTGTTATACTGCTGATATTTTTTCTAGTCATGTTCAGTTTTTACCATTTGTTATCTTTCATGATGACAAAGTAATTTAAGTTGGGAAATAACTTCACTGTAGAACATGAACACTAATTCCTAAAAGATATCTCCACAATTTGTCACAATTACTGGTAGATTCATTTAGTACTGTTCAATGTAAAACTGAAGAGAGCACCAGTAAAGTGTAAATTCCCGCAGATTACTGCTCCAATTTATAGTATGTCAAGAATAACAAAGTATTTTAAAATCCAGTTGATTATTTTTCACTAAGCATTATTTTACAGAATACTTTCAATGGAACTTTATACTATTAGCTAAAATAGGGCAGAATCATCCGGTCCTGTTGGGATCAGGGGTCATGGCGGGCGTGAGTGGACAATATGGCGTGAAGTCCAAAAATCAGTCGAGAAACCAGTTTGCGATCGTCCACTCCACCGTCAATGGTGAGTTGCATGCCCCACCGCTGCATGTCAGGAACCTAATTTCAATACTTTAGCATCTCATTATAAGCCCTGCTGGCCAGAATCACCCTTACACGTCAAGTTTACCGCCCAAGTCGGTGTGATGTCAGAACGGTGAGCTTCACCCCAGCCTGTAAAAGGTGTGCACCTGGCGAGCGGAACTGCGAGGGGAACTCGGAGGAGAGGGCACACAACCTCGCGCAACCCATTGGATGTCAAGGAAGCAGTGCCCTGGGTTCGGAGGGATGCATGGTGGGGGAGCACAGGCAAGTCGCTTTTCCCCGGCTGGCTTTCAGTGTGGTGCTGGGGCAAGGGCTCCAGTGTGGGTGAGGCTTGGCGGGGGGGGGTGTGGTGTTGAGAGGGGGCCGGAGCAGGGGGGCAAGGCAGCACAGACAGACTGAAGGAAGTACGCAAGTAGATGTCAGGTGGGTGGGGGGAGCAGGGGGTGAGGAAGTGGCCACATATTTGGAAAATCTTGTCCGAAGTGAACATTCTTCCACAGCTGAGACCGTTCAGCAGCAGCTCCATTGACCTGCTGGGAGACGGGCCTCTGAAGCTTTTCTATCCACGCAAGCAACACGAAAACAGGAAAGTGCCACCAAAGGGGCCAGAACTTTTCACTCCTCAGGCGCAGACTGCAAATTAATGTGTGTTTTAGGGGCAGCAGAACAATTGGCCGATTGGGAAAGTTATGGCCCTGGCGCAGTAACTGCTGGAGGCGATCACTGCCCCTTGCAACGTCTTTATTCGGGTTTGGACCAGTCTCCCCCATGGTCCAAGCTAACAGTGCAGCCTTGCAGTGTGGGTTAGGAGAATGTCTGTGCCTGAGCTGAGAGCACAGCCTGCAGTCCAATGGGCAAAGCTGCTGCCAGTCGGTCAGGTGGAGTGGGGCAGAGGTGGGTGGGGGTTTCGGGCAGCCATGAAGTGCACTACACACTGGCTATCCAAGTAGTGACCAGCACTCTCCTGCAGGTGTGAAGGGGCCTTCAGACTTAACTAAGACACCCATGCTAACCCACACTCCTCTCCTTGATCCTGCAGGAGGAGAACATCAGGATCATGGAGCTGATGATTTAGCCTCATGGTTTACAGGGAGCAGAGAAGAAGAAGAGACTGGCAGAGGTGCCCGGGGAAGTTCACCTTCCTCAAGATGGAGGGGTGGCAGGGCCTGCTGCACACACAGCTGAAGATCCACAGCGAGCCGTCACTCGTAGGCGCTTCACTAGACCCAGGGCCAATAGACACCGACTGTTGTTCTTGCAGATGAACAAGAACCATTGTCGCTGAAGACTGTGCATGTCTACGGAACTGGTTGGTTACAAATGCCACCTGCTGCAGAATTTGGTGCCACAGGGACATGGAGGGCATCCACTGCCAGTGGCTGTGAAAGTGACAGCGGTGCTCAATTTTTACACCAGTGGCCCCTTCCAGGGCTCCACAGGTGACCTGTGTGGGACCTCACAAGTCTCCATGCCCAAGTGTAACCAGGAAGTCACAGATGCCATCTTCATGAAGAGACAGAACTTTGTGCATTTCAATTGGGCTCAGGAAAGCCAGGAGGCAAGAGCATTGGGATTTGCACAGATCACTGGTGTTCCACAGATGCCGGGTGTCATGGACGGCACTCATGTGATGCCTAGATCTCCATAGCAACAAGCAGTTAATTACTTCAACAACAAGAAAAGTGTGAGGTAATGAATTTGGGGAGGGCAAACAAACCAAGAGAATACTCAATAAACTGGAAGTTACTGAGAGGAGTTGAGGAAGTGAGAGACCTTGGAGTCCATGTCCACAGGTCCTTGAAGGTGACAGGACAGGTGGACAATGTGGTCAAGAAAGCATATGGAATGCTTTCCTTTATTGGGTGAGGTATTGAACATAAAAGCAGGGATGTAATGATGGAACTTGTATAAAATGCTGGTTAGGCCATAGTCACATGAGGGGACATGTTTAAATACATTTTTAACTCATGTATTTAATGATTTCAATAGCGATTCAATCCCCCTGAGGCACGGAGCTGCTTCAGAGAGATTGAAGGCCTCTTTCATGTGCATCTCTCCCTTCCCACCACCCCTACAGGTAGCACTAAACGCTATAGCTTGCATCTTACGCTGGGCAGGCCTTAATTGGCCCACCTGCGTAAAATGGCGGCGTGCAGCCAATCACGGGCGGCGATCAGCTCCGTGAACATCCCCGCCCGCTCCTGCCAAGCCTGCCTGCCACCTGAAAAATTCAGGCCCCAGTCACCACTTTACAGGAAGGACTTTATTGCTGTGGAGAGAGAATAGAGGAGATTTACAAAAATGTTGCCAGGGCTTGAAAATTGCAGCTATGAGGTGATATTGGATAGGCTGGGGTTGTTTTCCTTAGAGCAGAAGAGGCTGAGCGGTGACCTAACTGAGCAGTACAAAATTATGAGGGGCTAGATAGGGTAGACAGTAAAGACCTGTTTCCCCTAGCTGATGGGTCAATAATCAGGGGGCATAGATTTAAGGTGATTGGTAGGAGGATTAGAGGGGACATGAGGAAAAGCTTTTTCACCCAGAGGGTGGTGTGTGTTTGGAATTCACTGCCTGGTTTGGTGGTGGAGGCAGAAACCCTCAACGCATTTAAAATGGACCTGGATCTGCGCCTGAAGTGCTGGAACCTGCGAGGCTACAGACCAGGTGCTAGAAAGTGGGGTTAAAATGAGCGGCGAGTTTCCTTTTCCCCTTTTTGGCTGGCACAGACACGATGGGCTGAATGGCCTCTCTCAGCACCGTAACTTTTCTACGGGCAGGAATTTTCACGCGGTGGGCAGGTGCGTGCCCGATCGCTCGAGTGTGAAATGACGCGCGTTGATTTCAGCCGAGCGTGCTGGTGTTAACGTGCAGGCGCTGGAATCGGCAGCACGCTCGCCAACAATTCAAAGGCCGGTTAAGGCCATTAAACAATCAAATCATCTAAATTGTCGGCTGCCCGATCAACCTAATGGTTGGCCAGCAGAAGAAAGAAAGCGGCCTTTACATTTTTTGGAAACCGCATCCACGGGCGGGATGAGGTTTCCAAAAGCCAAATAAAAATCAAATAAAAGCTTCACGATTGAATTAATAACACGTCCCTGCTCATATGACAGAGTCACATGAGGGGATATGTTTCATTACCATTTTACTTTCTTCATTTTCTTATTTTAAACAACACTTCACCTCCCTGAGGCGGCTCTGTGCCTCAGGGAGATTATGAGGTGCTTACTCGCACGCAGGCGCAACATTCGGGCTCAGCCAACCTGTCTCCCTGCACCAACACCACCCCCCACCCCCCCCCACCACCCCCAGCCTGCGCTGCCGCTCACGTTACAGGCTGGGCTGGCCTTAATCGGCCTGCCACGGTGAGACTGTGGTCTGCTGGCGACCACGGGTGGCATTCGGCTTCCTGACCACCTCTACCACCTCTGCTGAGCCCGCCCGCCAAGGGCAAAGTTCTACTCTGTGATTCTATGGTTCCAAGGCCCCTTGCAATCTGAGGAGTGCACCAGACATCCCTTCCTGATGTTCCCGTGATTGTCTTTGCAGCTCCAACATCTGTTTGAGGACGGAGTCCAGAGGCTCACCATCTGACTCGGACTCAGCAGGTTCCTGACCTCCAGCAGTTCTCCGAGTGCCGGTGACCAAGGATCTCCCTTCCTCCGCCTGCGGTGGGACAGATGGTGGGCTGTGCTCACCAGATTGTGATCCCGAGGCTGCTCCACATTTAGACCCCCCCAGAGGTGTCACTGTGCTGGTGAAGGGTGCAGGTGAGCACCGTGATGGGTCTTCAGAGGTGCTGCCCTCAGGGGCCTCATCCGAGGTGCTCTCAGCGCTGGGGTCAGGGTCAAGGTCACCTGAGGGAGACGTGACAGATGTGCCTCAGACTGAAAGTGGAGATTATTAGTGCTTGAACACAGAATAGTGGACTCAGGGTATCATTGAGAGAGGGATCATGTGATGCAGGATCCTCACGTGAGTTTTCACTGCTGACCTCACTGTCGCTGCAGGAGTGGTCAATGTCCTCTCCAGCCGCTCCTACGCGTGACACTCAAACGGAGACAGGACCTTGATGTCCAGCACTCCACCCCCAGTCTGGGACCTCTCCCAGTGATAGTGCGCGATCTTGTCCTGCATAAAGACAGATGGAGAGAGTGTGAGCAAGACACATGCCAGGCCAAATGAGAAGAATCCAGGCGTGTGTGTGTTTGCTGAGTGGAGCTATGGATGGGCTGAGGAGGCAGTCTCCAGAGGAGATGAGGCCAGATGGAGATGTGAGGGTGTGGGTGAGAGAGTGAGTAGTGATGTCCCTTGAACTGGCAATGAGTGAGATGCCAGTGAATGTGTGACACCTTATGAGTGTGTGAGTTGAGATTGTTGAGATGATTACCTTACCCTGGCAGCACTGAATAAATCATTGGCTGACCTCTTGTGTGCAGCATTGGCACTGACCATCTCTGCCACTGCCTCCGAAGCTGGTGTTGTGACACTGATGGGCCTCCTGCGGCCAGAGCAGGGGTAAAGGGCTTTGCGGCAGCTAAAAGGTGTCCCAGTGATGCATTACTGATTTGGGGTCTGCAGTCCTCCTGGCTTTGGGGGCCATGTCTTCACCGGACCAGTCCTGGGTTGCAAACATTAAGAAGTGTGTGTGTGGCTGCAGTTTAAATATGTGGTCCAGCATGAGGAAGTGACGAGGTGAGGTGGACCAGTCAAAGTCTGTGTTTCCTGTAACTGCATAATTTAGGAAGAGGGAAGGGGACGCCAATGTGGCCAGCGGGTAAAACATCTTTTCTCATGCCCGGTACTGCACACAGCGCAAATCTGGGACAATTCCATCCATATATTCTAACATCTAATAGCTGCACCATTTGTTGACAATGAACTCAAAATTATTTATGAGTAAACTTGAAGGCAAAACATAGCAATCTGCTGATATTTTTTGCAAAATATATGATAATAAAGTCAGTTTATAAAGTGCAGGTACGTTACTTATTAAAAAGAACAGATATCCTGGAGGTTCAAATGACAGTTATAAATTGCTAATGTTTTTGCTCTTTCTGTTCTTGATGTCATCTGAACCTCTTGATTAAATTACTGCTTTGTAATCTTTCCCAGGTACCATTATTATCCCGTAGAATGAAAGCCCTGGAATTGTACTGCCAAAAAATGACCTTATATCACTCTATTATCTGCCACGTGATGTTATTCCACCTTACTGATGTCACCTTGATAATGTTCCTTGTTTTCATGTCAATATGGACTATCATGCTGCACAATGTTACCAGGGTTTATTTCAGCCTGTAAAATTAGATCTTAAAAAGTTAAACCTTTAGTAAGGATTCAGCAACATCTGTAAAGGAAGCCAAGGTTTAAGGAAATATGTCATTTCGTGGTGCAGGCTTTATAAGTAATGACTGGGTTGAGTAATGTTTCATGTCAAGTTACTTACATTAAATCACTGCTGTCTTTTGTAAATTTTAGCGTCACCACAAACCCTAATATCCTCCCTTTAAAATAAACATATGGATTGCTTTCTATTGTTTTAAATATTTTTGAGGTATTCTCTGCTCATCATCCAACTTCCCTTCCTAGTTCTCTTCCCTCTCCCTTTCAAACCTGCCGTAATCATCCACCCCCTGAAAAAGAAAATGACCTAACCATCACCCCCCACCTACCACCCCACGCACCCACCCCGCCCCCCCACCCCCGCCAACTTTATCTGCAAACGATTGCCTTATCGCCAACCTCTTCTCTCCTCTCTGGAATGTGTTGTTGTCTCCAAGGTGGATGTCCATTCCTCTGCAACTCCTGTTTGAATCTCCCACTGCCCTCTAACTAACTGTGTCAAGAGGTCCCAAGTCAAAGACATGAACAATCTTCTCTGTGATTGTGGCTGTGTTCCCTTTCATTCCCCTCCATTTCTGTGAGGCAGAACATTAATTTGATAAGGTTGTGAAAAAGCCAATAGGTTTTCTCTGAAGGGGTGAATGCTTTCACACTTCCCCATAGATATAGTATAAATGTTTCAAATTCTGAAAGGATGAGACAGGGTAGATAGAAGCAGACTGTTAGCAGGTTAAGAATGAGTGCCACAGATACAAAACACATTGAGATTTTTGACTAAACTGTCTTGACACAGAAAGTTGCCAAGATATGGAATTCACTTCCTGAGTTAGTGGTTGAGGCAGGAACTCTATTAACATTGAGGATTAAATTGGATAGGAAAAGGAAGGAAAATGGGTTGAAGGAAAGTGAGAGTGGAGTGGGTAACTGTGAAAGAACCATTTGCTCACATGGAGGGTACACACTAGCACATGTTGGTTGGGCCAAAAGGACTGTTCCCACGTGATGAGGTCAATGTATCTCCAGCAATGGTATCACTTCCAATTCCTGTATCATTGGCCTGGATATTCTTGGCTCTGTTAGGATGGGGTTAGAGGAGGTGCAACTGGGTAAATAAGAAGCAACCGCATCAGGAGGGCTTCCCCAATGCATTCCCACCTCCTGGAGACTTTGCCAGAGGTGAGCCAGGAACATGGTTGGCTATCTGCTCCATGGGGGTGTGTAGCCAATTAGTCCAATTCAGGGGCTGGCATTTTGGGCCATTGCCAGTATTTTACCGATGTTGGAGCAGCCCCCCACCATGTGTGGAGGTGTCCAGCTCAATCGAGGCACCCTCCCGGTGGTAAGCCAGGAGCCCATTACAGCCAGAGACTACATGCCCCAAGGATAAGGCCGCAGGTTTCGGAGATTGCAGCCCAGTCTGTTTAATTTGTAACCTCTCTACAGCCAGCTGAGGACCCCTCCTCTTCTTGTGGGGCTATCAGCGCCCCCCAGAACACCGCTGATCCTCTGATTGGCCAGGCAGCTTCAGGAGCCTGCCCACCTTTCTCAATAGAATGTTGAGTGCAGAGGTGGCCAATTAGGAAGCGGCATCCCAAGAAGCTGTATGGTTGGAGGGCTGTTGACAAGGGCAGGCTCGGGACTCCCATATCAACCTGACATTGAGAGCCTGCTGGAAAATCCAGCCCATTAACTCTGGAGCTCCCAAAGACTAACCCTTAACTCCTTCATCTTCCTCATCAGCACACTGCCCTTCAGCACCAATACCTGCAAACATGAGGTCAGCTATCGCATTAATGCTGAGATATTTAGATCTATCATTTGGTTTGGATTGCCTCTGTGCTGTTAGACCGCTTGTTTGCCATTTCAGCTTGGATGAGATAGTTTCCCTCCTACCACTCACCCCTCCCCCACAGACTTAAACCCAAACACACACCCCAACTCTTCAACTTGATTAGTATCACAAGGCTGAATCGGCTTTTTTTACCCTTAGTGTCTATTTGACTCCATATCCTCCCCGTCAGATTTTGCTTCTATGTCATTGTCTGTCTTTACAACTACCTCATATCATCTACTAGTGAAACCCTCATTTATGCCTTTGACACCTTCAGGCTTGGCTGCTCTCCTGAGAAGTCTTCCATTCTCAATTCTCTATAAGCTTCCTCTAACATTCCGCTGTCTGTACCTTATCCTGCACCATGTCCAGCTAACCCTTCAATCTCTACTTGTTGACAACATTGGCTTCCATTCCCCCAAGCCTCAAATTTATATTCTTGTCATGTTCCACTATGGGGTGGCGAACTGGTTGCCTGCTCCTCTGTCGCCAGGTGAGTCGATTACAATATACTGCAGATGCAGAAACTAATATGAAATGAAGCACATATTCTTTATTTATACAAACAACAGAGTATTAATATGACATGTGCTTCTCCAAACAGACCCTACTCCAGACTAACATTAACCTGGTAGCCCGTGCTACCAGCTATTGGGTCTTACAGTCACGTGATCAATCTGCTTACAGACTCTTAAAGGTGTATTACACCTCGGATTATCACAATTCTCTGACCTTGACTCTCCCATTTCTGTACTTTACTCCAGCTCTACCCCACACTCCCCGCTCACCTCTCCCAAACTCTCTGCTCTTCTGATTTATTTGTTTCGTGTGGGTCTCGCCTTCCCTTTGCTCCGCTATCTGCAGTGTGGCTTTAGCCATGTATACCTCAGCGTAAAATCGCAGCCGGGGGCCAATTGCAGGTGGCGGACTGTTTCCAGGCCGCTCCCAGGCCTGCCCACTGTGCCTGCCCAACCACCCCAAAATCCTACCCCTAGAATCAGGAATGGGATAAAAAGCTTGGGATTTCAAAGATTTCTCCTCAAGTACTGGCATACTCATATGTCTAATGGGATATCATCCAGGGAAAGATGGCTGATTTGTTTTTTCCCCATATTTCCATGTTAGTTGGGATCTTTAGTCACGATGGATCCTCAACTATGATTCTCTGGATGAAGTACCTAAGGCTCCCACCTTTGTTTCAACTTTTCTCAGGGTAATTGAAATCCAGATTGAAAGTCTGGGCTTATCCAGAAGTATTTTTGTGCTTTGGAAGAAATTTCAGGAGACCCCTTGCCAAAGATTCTTTAGCTTGGCCCTTCCTGGGTAGGGGGAGATGTGAAGCAAACACAGAAAAGGCTGAAAAAACGCAGCAGGTCTGACAGCATATGTGGAGAGAGTAACAGGGTTAATGTTTCGAGTCCCTATAACCAAAATGGACTCGAAATGTCAACTCTGCGTCTCTCTCCACAGATGCTGTCAGACATGCTGCATTTTTCCAGCATTTCCTATGTTTGTTTCAGATTTCCAGCATCTGCAGTATTTTGTTTTTCTCTTAGGGGGAGATGTGTTCTGAATACTGATGGAGAGGCCAAATTTGGAATTTAACTTACCAAAGCTAAGAACTTCCATTATGTCACTGAGACAGCTTCTTTCTTTGTCTCCTAAATAATAGTAACTTCCTACACAATATATTCTTATGGATATGTAGTTTTTTACTAGAATCTGAGCTGGATCAATTTAGAGAGTATCTTTATTTTGGAGGTTTTGCAAAATACACATTTAAAATTAATGTCAATATTGGTTTTAAATAATTGTACTTTGTTTTAATTTTTATAATTCTCCTTAAATCTAAACATCATTTTAATGAATTTAGTTGATTTTCTGAATATTCTAGTTGACAGTCTGAACATTATTCAGATGAAGCACAACTTCAGCTTTGAAGTGTCAGATGTCAGAGGACTTGCCTTAAAGTGTAGCAATGCTGCCCTGGTGCTACTAATACATCATCAACTATCTGTAAAATAATAGCAAACAGATGGGAAACAACTCTTGGTGCCAACTGCTAGAAAGTGAGGTCACCTTTAAGCTAACCATTTGGAACAAAGATGGCAGTCATGTTATTTTCCAATGTTTCTATGAATATGTGTGGCCTTATCTTACATGGGGCTATCTTTATAAAACAGTGCTGGAGCGATTTGAATTAGGATCACAAAAGAACAACCTGTTCTAAAAAAAAAATTACTATTTTATTCTCCAGTGAATGGCATGTTGTCTGCTTTATAAAAATGTCAGACAACTAGCTATGCTCTGTGGTTTGTAATTTTATTTTCATATTATGCAATCTTTCTCATTACATAAATCTCAAAGAAAAAGTACCGTAGCTGTTAGTTTACCTCAACTTTGCCACTCATCTGTGTGCTGATACAGACAGGTGGATAGCAACAGAAAATGCACACAGATCAGCTCCCCAACCACAAGCAGATAATAATAACAGTGGAGACAGTGGTAAATTCACTGGTGATTGCTCTTGGTAAACAGATAGCAATAATGATGCCTCACATTATATGCAATTATGCACATCTTTCAAAGAGATTTATCTTTTAACACTTCTTACTGAAATACTTTGCAGTTTAAATAAATATGGTGAACCTTGAATTTTAAGTACAAGCTTTTGTATACCTGTTATCATTATATCTAAACAGGTGTTATTCAGCACTGGATATATTATTCTGCGTGTCTAAATTTGTAAAGTTAAATGAATAGAATCTAAGTTTAGCACACAATTTTAGAATTTGGCATCAATATTTTTCATATTTTCATCAAAAGTTACAGAATCGCTTACACTATATAGTGAAGAAGCATTTCTGAGAAAATATGACCATGGGAATTAAGACTGTGAAATGTCTTGAGTGAGATTAAGGAGAGCTCTGTACAGGCACACTTGAATGTTTATTATAGTGTGACTTTTACTGAAACGTCTAATGATGGCAGAGAGCTGATGGAGTAATCAGTTTTAAATGTTCCAAAGGGACTGTCTCTCCCATGACACTCTGTGCCATTTACAGTCACCCCCAAGACACCATCGCTTTTCTACAGCACCTTTCTTTACAAGCACAGGAGATGCAACACTTGCCTTTTTACTTCTCCCTTCTCACTGCCCAAGACCCCAAACATTCCTTCCAGGTGAAATTGTGATTTACTTGTACTTCTTTCAATTTAGTGTACTGTATTTAATGTTCACAATGTGGTCTCCATAAATTTAAACTGCACACTATTAGAACAACATTGATAATATTGAATGGCAAAGCAGCCTTGACAAAACGCATAGTCTACTCCTGCTTCTATTTCTTATGTTCTTATTTTCTTAATACTGCACATTTGGTTTATGCAGTCTAGACGAATATTTAAGTTCCCTAAAATTACTATATTATCCTTGTTACACTTCCATAAACTCTGCCCTACACTACAACTGCTGTTAGGGGGCATTTAAGTTACTGCCACCTGTGTTTTCTGCCATTTCTTAGCTCTACACAAATGGATTCTACATCTTGATTTTATGAGCCATGATCTTTCTTTTCCATCATCTTTATCCCAGCCTTTGTTATTAGGGCTTGCTCCTTCCCATGCCCCCAAACACCTTTTCCATTTTGCTTATCTTTTCTAAGCTCAGATATCCAGTTCCCAGCCTTGATAGCTTTGCAATCATGTCTACATAATGGCTATAAGATCAAATCCATTAATCTTTCCATCTATGTTGTCTTTTTTGTTGTGAATGCTTCACATATTTACATATACAGCCTTTTGCTTTAACCTTTTTCTATTTTTCCCTAATGTTGCTTTGAAGCCCTTTGAAGATAAAGATAAATAATTTGTGGGAAGAACAGATTGCAGATTAGAATTTGTGTATTCAGAATCATCTATTTTTTTGGTTCCACGACTATTATCCCCATTGATATGGACCCTTGTAACTTGTGGACTCGATGCCAAAATATTTCGCTGGAGCTTAGAGAAATATGGCATTGCAGGAGGATTTTCACGCTGGTCTAGATTGTTATATTCATTCCTTACATAATACCGAACCATGATAAATTCTTGACTTTAGTAACTGTAGGTTGTTGAAAGGGACAGCTGTTCTAACCATATCAGCATCTGAGATAATGGAAGGATTTGCTTCACTGACTGACAAATATAAATTAGATTCCACAGGTACTGAGTCCAAGACTTGTACTGAGTCCAAGACTTGATCATAGTCATGACTTTCAACCGAACGTATATGATTGATTTTTTATTCCAAATTCTCAGACAGATCGCAGTATACTTGAAGGCGATCTCAAATGGAAAAGGATTGATAAACACCAACGGGTCATTCTCAGGAACAGACTCTGAGAATTGGCCTCCCTGGCCACTTGGACCCTTTCCTTTCTCAGGATGTTCCTGGAGGCCTGTGGAGATAAGTCCTCTCTTCGCCAATTAATTTACTAGATTAAGGCCTCCAGCGCCATATCTGAGAGCCTTGAGGCCCCTTTTCTTGGCTGTTGCTCTATTTGATGTTCTCTTTACAGCCGCTTGCACTTCAGGCAGTCAGCAGCAGCTTCCTTATCATTAATGCAGCTCTCCTTTCAGAGGGGCAGGTTGCCTATATGAGGTGCAGGCTAGCTGGAAGCACATGCTAACCACATTTGATGTTGGGTCCCCAGTTAAGTGCTCAGACAGCCAATAGCACGGGTTATGCTTAACTGAAAGGTCAAATTATGGAAATGAGGAGGCAGCATGAAACTTGTGTGCTGCCTGCCTCATTGGAACCGAGTGTGGGTTAATTGTTAAACACAAATCCCACCTCCAAAGAGACAGAAAGAAAAGGTTTAAAAAAAATCTCCAGCAATAACTAAAACCTGAAGAAATGTATTTTACACTTTCAGAAGTAAATTTTCAGTGCCAGAGAGGTTGTTTGGCAATAACTAAAACTTATCATGCCATTAAAAGTTCACTCACACTTGAATGGACAACCCTATTTTTTTCTGGCTCATTTAGTGACTATCTATTGGGTAAGTGCCACAACTTTACACTTCAAGTTCCACGTATTTGGAGGCTGACCCTCTTGCTGAGGTAATGGTTTGGCACAACTTCTGAAGGAGATAGAACTTTGTGATTTCTACATGTAACTGTGCACATGCAGATGTCTGAGTTGCTATCTGATTTGCTCCTTATTAACCTCACGGTTACGATTACTGTAAAATTCAGACCATTATGTTCACTTATGGCCACTTCCATCTTTGAAGTAAAGTAACTTGTTTATGCTATATAATTCATGATAATTTAACTCAATTTTCAGCTCGTTTGCATTTATTCTTGACATAAATCACACCTGTGACAGGATTAAAATTGATGGTCCCTGCTTCCTATGCAGTTGAGAAAATGCAGCATTTTTTTTTTGCACTCCCCCATGTCTAAAACAATTGAATCAATTCTGTGATAGAAATGAAGTTTGGAGGCTATTGACACTCAGAAGTGCATTTTGTCAGTGGAACGAAAGTCAAAGTGAACCGAAATTCAATAGGAAGTTGCTGTTTATATTGGTGACATTTCCTAGAGTTAATCTTAACTAGAACACAAACGATGAGCATATCATTGTAATCAGCCCTCACAAGCTTACATTTTAAAAGGAGCAAATTATTATCATTAATGGTGCAATTAATTGATATATTGATGTAGGAAATATTGTTGTTTATTTAGTTTGATATTGGACACCTTTTGACAATGACAAAGCTGTTTGATTTTTACTTTACTGCGTTGTTCTCTAAGAAAACATCCTTTGTCCCAAAGAGCTTTAAGGAAGGGACATTCTTTAGCAAAGGAACAACAGGAGAAAGCAAAAAAAAAAACATCTGTGGGGAGGAGTAGACTAAAGTCATGAATTTGTCAAACCAATTTCAAACCAATCTTTTTGGAATAAATTCTTCTTTGCCTGTGCAAAATAACAGATCATCAATTGTGTTAGTTAAACTGCTATTTTCTGTGCTCAGTTAGGCAGCTTCCAACATGGTTAATTGTGTTTTTGTCTGAAAAGCTGTTCATTATTAGTTAATTGCTGTTAACCAATGTGAACATGAATTCTTAAAGAAAGCTTGACCTGTAAATGGTAAAGGTTATAGCCATGAATAAGTGACATTTTTTCAACCTGTATTGTTAAGGGCAGGAAGGGTGGGGAGGAGATGCAGAACTTTTGTTGGCTCTGTATTGTCAAGATATGCTGCAAAGATTTGGAGCAGCAAGCCATCTTGAGGCCTGTCACTCAGCCCAAGAGTGAATAACTAAAAGATGGATGTTCCCTGTGGCCATCTATTCAAGATGCTCACAAACTCTGAAGGGGAATTCCTACCAGCCATTAGGTAATCCATAATTTCACGTGACCTCCTTCTTCAGAATCCCGCTGTGCTTCTAGCACCTTTCCCAGCATTATATCATATTAACTTTGCTATATATGGATGTTAACCAAATCAGATGATATTGGACAGAATATAGTGAATAGAACATGAGATCAAAAGTAAAATTAGAAAAATGCATCATGTGAACTTTTAGATTAATTGTATATGTACAAATGTATTATTATTGATTATGATTAGGAGGCAGACATCTGTTAATTGGAATTTCTGTTCTGGATTGTCATCTTGCTTATTCAGTTTTTTTTTCTCTTTTTATCAGCCATTTCAGAAACTTTAATGAAGGCTTCACTTCTCTGTTTTTTTTTAAAGTCCAGGGCCCTGAAATTGTGCAAAGATGTAAGGACTTAAGAGTACAATTTGCAATAGTCTGTGCCACAGGTGGAACGATGGCTGTAGAATTGGTACATGACTCTGTTGTTGTGCATTTGATTTTACAAGGTGTGATTTACATCCTTTTGTTAAGGCCACGTTTACAAGCTTTCCCACAAACAAACTTACTGAGAAGGTCACCTCAATGTTAGCTTTTCTCTATCAATACTTTTTGTGCATCGCTATCGCGGGTTACTAACTTTGATGTGGTATCTTACAATAAGATGAGTTGAGTGTTCCACAGGGTTCTGAATGTGCTGCAGAACGGAGATGAGGAAGTGGGTATCACAAAGAATCAATGGAATTCAGGTGCAGAAATCTCTAAGCTGAAGTAAATACACGTTTTACTTCTCTAGAACCTGCAACTGACACGTCAGGGGAATCCAGATTTGCCATCTCTGCTTCGCAGGACAGGCCGAGAAAGGAATTGAGCCTGAGTCAGAATTATACCATCTGCTGCGTAATGGTTTGGACTGGGGCAACCCTTCCCTTAGGCATAAAGATTGCAATGAAGCTTTCATGTTACCACATCCTTTGAAGCCACGTCTGCCACATCAGATAATCTCCAGATGATTCAGAGAGTTACAACTGCCAGGTTTGCAAAGGCAGCAGCGTCACCATGTTTCCTGTGGAAAGTGGGCATTGACCTGTGCAGGAAACAGAAGAGCTGCATGTCACATACGGTGCCATAGAGCACAGGGCTCTTCATATCAACCCCGTGGCCTTATGGAAATGTTTGCAGTTGAATAGTGCTGAGGCGGTGGCTAACCACAGAGATATGGTTAGATTTGACAGTGACCATTGTTTGCGTAGTATCGTGATGCCTTTATTCTGAAGTTTTACAAAGCTGATTCACTATTTGAAGGAGAAGAGAAAGAGGGCAGCTTTCAGGGCTGTCTTCTGCACCTATGGCTGATGACTCAACTGGGAAACCACCAAACAGGACAGAAGCATCTTGGCTTGTCTGTCTCAGCATCTGTTTGCTGCCTCTGCCACCATTTTCAAGAATATGTGTCTTGGAACTTAAACACAAAGCCAGAGAGGTACTAACGGGTAATGGTTGCATAGAATGCATCAACATAAATCCAAGAACTGATAACTAACTCTTCAGCATCAAATGGAGCAGCGTTGCCCACTTATTTCCACTGTGGCATGATGAATAATAATTTCCCTGCAATGCCATCACCACCATTTCCTCTTTTATTCAGAGCTGCTGATTTTGCACTTTAGGTTTTGCACTGCCAAGCTAATTGAGCAGGACAAGCTTTCTGGGTGAGCCCTCCCTATGTCCAGTGTCTATTAAAAGAAACAAAAAAAACCCTTCCCAGTTTTACCAGGATTGCAAAATTGTACTACAAATATATTTATCTGAAATTCTCCTCAGGAACAAAGCCAATAACCACGAGCAGGCAGGAAAGAGATTGTAAGGTTTCAGTACTTTTCAGCATGTGTCCCTGTCATCTCTTCAGCCCCCTCCATATTCTAGCCTGGAAAAGCCTGGAAAACCCATGGACGCTCAGTCAAATTGAAAAGCCATGTAATTATCACTGTAACAGTGATTAACATATACGAGCATATGAACATGCAAATTAGGAGCAAGGGTAGGCCATTCAGCTCCTTGGGCCTGCCCTGCCATTAGATAAGGCCATGGCTCACCCTGGGGACAATGGATTAGCATTCACATCACACCCACCATCAGTACCCGGGCAGCCATGGGGGAGCTACCAGCAGACTGAATTCCAAGAGAAACTGAAAGGAGGCTGAAAGGACCCCCTTGTGGAATCCCAGTCTCCCCAGATCCGCCGGTCTCAACATTGATCAACCCTCTGGCTTTATGGCAATAGGACATACTGTCCAAATCTTAAAACTTAATGTTGAGGGCGATCAGCTGCCAAGCAAAGCCTCATTGGATATCTTGGCACCCTATACTCCATCAACATTATTTGCCTACAAAAGGCCCGTATTGGAACTAAAGAAGTAGGTTGCGATTACATCAAAGGTTTTGACCTACTGTGCTACTCCTCTCATGCTAAACACAGCTGTGCCACCTATGTCCCATCCGACATTTGCTGATGCAGCTGCCCTGTCATTAACCACGTTCTATGGCACAATTTGTGTCGGCAATTTCCATATTGCAAATGTGCACAGGCCTCCAAATGCCAGTTGGGAACAGCAGGTCCTGTCAATGCTTCCCCATCCAGCTACCTACAGGGGAAACTTCAACAGACACCACACTAACTGGGGTTACTCAGCAGCAGAAAGTGATGGTGAACAGCCCCTAGTGTGGGCTTTCAGAAATGACCACACCCTGATAAACAATCCCAAGCAACGAGGAATGTTCTATTCAGCCAGATGGGGTCGGAATTACTCACCTGACCTGTGCTGGGTCAGTTACCTTAGCCCAACCAGCACAGTATCTAGTCCTGGATGACTCCCCACTAGCTGGCTGATGGTGTGAGATCTTGTGCAAGTTTTGGTATGGCAATGATTTGTGCCACATGCTGCACCTTGGGAGTGAGTTTGAGCTGATGATTTGAACAAATAATTCCTGGAAATTTTCAATAATATAACAGATTTTTTCATACATAAGGCACTGAAAGTTCATCACATGCTCGCGCCTGGTGTTGTTATTTACAAAACTCTTGTTCAGTAAAAATATCCTCTGAGAGAAACCGTTGAATTCCTTATCTTGATCAATGGAGGTTTGGCAGTTTCTGGAAAGAGGACAACATTGATGTGGTCACCTGTAGATGTGGCCTGGCAAGGTCCTTTGCAGGAAGAAACCGATATGGAGTTTCAAATTAAATTATAGAGCAGCTGATCTAAATTTCGGACTTTAGCAGTATTCACGAATCTGATAAAAGCAAAAAACTGCGGATGCTGGAAATCCAAAACAAAGATAAAAATACCTGAAAAAACTCAGCAGGTCTGACAGCATCTGCAGAGAGGAACAGAGTTAACGTTTCGAGTCCGAATGACCCTTCAACAGAACTAAGTAAAAATAGAAAAGAGGTGAAATATAAGCTGGTTTGGGTGGTGGTGGAGGGGGGTGGGGGGGGGGGGGGGTACAGCTGGATAAAGGGCCAGTGATAGGTGGAGATAACCAAAAGATGTCACAGACAAAAGGACAAAGAGGTGTTGAAGGTGGTGATATTATCTAAGGAATGTGCTAATGGGGACATTAAGGGTAGAAAGCAGGACGAGCAAGGTACAGATAGCCCTAGTGGGGGTGAAGGGAAGGGATCGAAATAGGCTAAAAGGTAAAGATAAAACAATGGATGAAAATACATTTAAAAATAATGGAAAAAGGTGGGAAAAGAAAAATCTATATAAATTATTAGAAAAAACAAAAAGGAGGAGGAAAATGCGAAAGGGGGTGGGGATGGAGCAGAGAGTTCATGATCTGAAACTGTAGAACTCAATATTCAGTCCGGAAGGCTGTAAAGTGACTAGTCAGAAGATGAGGTGTTGTTCCTCCAGTTTGCGTTGAGCTTCACTGGAACAATGCAGCAGGCCAAGGACAGACATGTGGGCATGAGACCAGGGTGGAGTGTTGAAATGGCAAGCGACAGGAAGGTCTGGGTCATGCTTGCGGACAGACTGAAGGTGTTCTGCAAAGCGGTCACCCAGTCTGTGTTTGGTCTCTCCAATGTAGAGGAGACCGCATTGGGAGCAGTGAATGCAGTAGACTAAGTTGAGGGAAGTGCAAGTGAAATGCTGCTTCACTTGAAAGGAGTGTTTGGGCCCTTGGACGGTGAGGAGGGGGGAAGTAAAGGAGCAGGTGTTACACCATCTATGGTTGCATGGGAAGACGCCGTGGGAGGGGGTTGAGGTGTAGGGGATGATGGAGGAGTGGACCAGGGTGTCCCTGAGGGAACGATCCCTACGGAATGCCACCAGGGGGGGTGAAGGGAAGATGTGTTTGGTGGTGGCATCATGCTGGAGTTGGCGGAAATGGCAGAGGATGATCCTTTGAATGCAGAGGCTGGTGGGGTGATAAGTGAGGACAAAGGGGACCCTATCATGTTTCTGGGAGGGAGAGGAAGGTGTGAGGGCGGATGCACGGGAGATGGGCCGGACACGGTTGATGGCCCTGTCAACGACAGGGGGTGGAAAACCTCGGTTAAGGAAGAAGAAGGACATGTCAGAGGAACTGTTTTTGAAGGTAGCATCATCAGAACAGATGTGGCGGAGGTGAAGGAACTGAGAGAATGGGATGGAGTCCTTACAGGAAGCGGGGTGTGAGGAGCTGTAGTCGAGGTAGCTGTGGGAGTCGGTGGGCTTGTTATGGATATTGGTGGACAGTCTAAAACCAGAGATTGAAACAGCGAGGTCAATGAAGGGAAGGGAAGTGTCAGAGATGGACCATGTGAAAATGATGGAGGGGTGGAAATTGGAAGCAAAATTAATAAAATTTTTCCAAGTCCCGACGAGAGCATGAAGCAGCACCGAAGTAATCATCAGTGTACTGGAAAAAGAATTGTGGGAGGGGGCCTGAGTAGGACTGGAACAAGGAATGTTCCACATACCCCATGAAGAGACACGCATAACTGGGGCCCATGCAGGTACCCATAGCCACACCTTTTATTTGGAGGAAGTGAGAGGAGTTTAAGGAGAAATTATTCAGTGAGATAACAATTCAGCCAGATGGAGGAGAGTAGTGGTGGATGGGGATTGTTCGGGCCTCTGTTCGAGGAAGAAGCTAAGGGCCCTCAGACCATCCTGGTGGGGGATGGAGGTGTAGAGGGATTGGATGTCCATGGTGAAGAGGAAGTGGTTGGGGCCAGGGAATTGGAAATTGTTGATATGATGTAGGGTGTCAGGGGAATCACAGATGTAGGTGGGAAGGGACTGGACAAGGGGAGAGAGAATGGAGTCAAGATAGCAAGCAATGAGTTCTGTGAGGCAGGAACAGGCTGACAGGATCGATCTGCCGGGACAGTTCTGTTTGTGGATTTTGGCTAGGAGGTAGAAGCGGGCCATCTGTGGTGGGTGACTATGAGGTTGGAAGCTGTGGAAGGAAGATCTCCAGAAGAGATGAGGTCAGTGACAGTCCTGGAAACAATGGCTTGTTGTTCAGTGGTGGGGTCCTGGTCCAGGGAGAGGTAGGAGGAAGCGTCTGCGAGTTGACGCTCAGCCTCTGCAAGGTAGAGGTCAGTGCGCCAGACAACAACAGCACCGCCCTTGTCAGCGGGTTTGATGACAATGTCAGGGTTGGACCTGAGAGAACGGAATGCAGCAAGTTCAGAGACAGACAGGTTAGAATGGCTGAGAGGAGCAGAGAAATTGAGACGACTGATGTCACGCTGACATTTCTCAATGAAAAGATCAAGATAAGGTAAGAATCCAGAGGGAGGGGTCCAGGTGGAGGGAGAATATTGGAGCCGGGTAGAAGGATCTGTTGAATGGGGAGAGGACTCCTGCCCAAAGAAGTGAGCCCGGAGACGAAGACGGCGGAAGAAGAGTTCAGCATCGTGCCGAGCCCGAAATTCACTACTGTGATGTTTAGCTGGATAAATGCTCAGGATGTCACGGCAGTAATTACTTCTGGTATTTGGGGGAAAAAGAAACTACTGCCAAGACATGAAGCGATGTGATAAAATTCAATTCATTTTGAATCTCAAAGCCAGAGATTTGTTTTCAGTAAAGCTCTGAGTGATTCTTCGCAGAAAGTCTTTGATGATTCAGAAAGTGAAGCCTTGCTCCTCAGAGCTGGGAGTGCAGAAGAGAAAAGTTGTATCTGGCAGTTATCAAATGCAATCTATCTAGAGGAGGCAGGAATTACTGGATGTGGACATCTTTCAAGATAATGCATACTTTAAAAGAGTGTAATCAGTGCAAAGGTGAAAGGTAAAATTCTGAGGAAGAGAAATTCAATTTACATTTGCCTGTTCCTTAGGTATAAAATTGGTTTAAAACCTTTGAATTTTGGATTGCAAACACACGGTAGTTTACCTGCCATAGGGCTGGACAATGAGGTGGAAGAGCAACAAGCCACAGTGCAGAGGCCTCCAGCTACTGGAACAAGAGGACAAAGAAGGCCAAGGTGTAAGTAGCCTTGCGCCATTCGAATCTACAGGAATAGACCATCTCAGCTGCAGGGAGGAGCAATACGTCTGGCAACTTCACTTTCAAAGAGAGCTGTGGAAGAACTATTTCAAATGCAAATTTGCTGCTCTGTTAATTTTGTTCCTTCCAACACTGGTTTGGGCACAAGTTGAATGGCTACTTGCATGAAAAATTTGAACTATGATTCTAGTCGGTAGCCATTTATTCTGTTGACTAAATATGAAAATACATTACATTAATAATTGTAAAAAAAAATTCCACTGGCATCTCTGCTCACATAGTTGGATGGTGAATACAGGTGTGCTGAGGAGAAGAAACTTGATTAAGATAAAGTTAAAATTAACATTTCCCAATAATACATTGGCATTCCTTGAGCATGGACAGTATTTTTTTTTTTATAGAATCCTTCTTTCAAACATTATTTTTAAAACCCTTGAATGTTTTTTGTTAAAACAAGCCTAGCAGTGTCATCTTACTTGCACTGGATAAAGGAACTTTTTGAAATTAAATACATACTCTGGAATTTCTTTCAAACATTTAGTTACAGTAAATTGCTGTGCTAGATGAAATATGATCACAATGTACTGTAAATTCCTTTGTACATTTTGACAACAATAATACTTCCTTCTATATCTTTCATCAAACTGTCAATAAATGACATCTGTAATGTAGAGGAAGGGTTTTTTTTGTCAAAATCTGCTGGACCAAGTTCAGTTTTCATGGGTGGAGAATTTAAAGGTCAAAATGGCAGCCTATTGGCTTTAGAACCTTCACAAAGTCAATATATTACTTGATTTAAAAGTGTACACAAAAGCTACTTTAGAGATGATTATGTGTGTTTTATTGTGACTTCACAGTAATGGTCTTCTTTGATGTTTTTTGAAAGGTGAGATCAGCATTAGGTAGCTTGCCTGGGGGTTGCCATTGAAAACTTTACATGATGCACAGAGCTCAAACAGCTCCAGAAGAACAATAGTTCCTTAGATACATTATTACAACCCATCAGTCATTTGTTTACATTGTATCTGAGAAGTTGAATTAGGGTTTGTCAACTTTCTTTGTTGGAGTAATGAAACAATAGCCACAACAAGGTTCAGGATCAAATTCTGGCTATGAGTCCATTGCTACAGATTATATATAAGGGATAGTTTGAAACCTGATGCATATCTATAAGCCTTAATTCTGAAGTGCACTTTATTCATTTGTCAGAATTCTGAATGGGTTATGTTCATGATGTTTTCCTGTAGCGTGCTTGATATAAGGATTATTTGACATTTGATGGACTGTAATTACATCAAATAGTATCAACCGGTATCTACCCAGATGTTTGGATCATTATTTCTAATAGTAACAGTTCTTAGGATAAAGAGATATTTTGTAGTAGTGACATAAGTGGAGAAAATAAATTCCCGTATCTTTTTAGTGGGCTAAATTAAATTGTATCACTGATTAGCAATCGTTTAAGCCCAGGTTTTGCAGTCAGCAGTGAAGTGACAGAGATCTATCTTGCAATCTCTGTGGCTCAGTCTCTTTCTCAACATTAATTTGAATCAATGGTGAACTCACCTTATAGGATAAGCAGCCAATCTCACTGACGAATTCTCAGACAGCAAAAGAGGAAGAGAAATGTACTACACAATAACAAAAATAACAGGAAAAACTCAGTAGGTCTGACGGCATCTGCGAGAGGGATACAGTTGACGTTTCGAGTCCATATGACCCTTCATCAGAACTAAGAAATATAGAAATTAGATGAAATATAAGCTGGTGGGCAGCGGGGGGGGGGGGGGGGGGGGGAGGTGTGGTGGTAGTGGGACAGGTAGCTCGATAGGGGGTGGTATGGGGTGGGTGGGACAAGTAGAGCTTGAGCTTGATAGGGGCCAGTGAAAAGTGGAGGCCAAAAAGAGACTGCCAAAGGTATATTTGACAAAAGGACAAAGGGGTGTTGACGGTGGTGATATTATCCAAAGGATGTGCTAATGGGGACATTAAGGGTAGCAAGCTAGTGGCAGATAGCCCTAGTGGGGGTGGGGTGGGGGGAATGGATCGAAATGGGCTAAAAGGTGGAGGTGAAACAATAGATCAAAATAAATTTAAAAATAGGTGGGAAAAGAAAAATATATTTGTAAAAAAATATATAAATTATTGGAAAAAGGGGGATCGGAAAGGGGGTGGGGATGGAGGCGAGAGTTCGTGATCTGAAATTGTTGAGCTCAATATTAAGCCCGGAAGACTGTAAAGTACCTAGTCGGAAGATGCAGTGCTGTTCCTCCAGTTTACATTGAGCTTCACTGGAACAATGCAGCAGGCCAAGGATGGACATATAGGCATGAGAGCAGGGTGGTGTGTTGAAATGGCAAGCAACAGGAAGGTCTGAGCCATGCTTGTGGACAGACCGAATGTGTTCCACAAAGTGGCCACCCAGTTTACGTTTGGTCTCTCCAATGTCGAGGAAACCGCATTGGGAAGAGCGAATGCAGTAGACTAAATTGAGGGAAGTGCAAGTGAAATGCTGCTTCACTTGAAAGGAGTGTTTGGGCCCTTGGATGGTGAGGAGAGAGGAAGTAAAGGGGCGGGTGTTACACCTTCTGCGGTTGCATGGGAAGGTGACATGGGAGGGGGTTGAGGTGTAGGGAGTGATGGAGGAGTGGACCAGGGTGTCCCGGAGGGAATGATCCCTGCGGAATGCCACCAGGGGGGGTGAAGGGAAGATGTGTTTGGTGGTGGCATCATGCTGGAGTTGGCGGGAATGGAGGAGGATGATCCTTTGAATGCGGAGGCTGGTGGAGTGATAATTGAGGACAAGGTGGACCCTATCATGGTTCTGGGAGGGAGAGGAAGGTGTGAGAGCGGATGCATGGGCGATGGGCTGGACACGGTTGAGGGCACTGTCAACGACCGTGGGTGGAAAACCTCAGTTAAGGAAGAAGGAGGACATGTCAGAGGAACTGTTTTGGAAAGTAGCTTCATCAGAACAGATGCGACGGAGGCGAAGGAACTGAGAGAATGGGATGGAGTCCTTACAGGAAGTGCGGTGTGAGGAGCTGTAGTTGAGGTAGCTGTGGGTGTCGGTAGTCTTGTAATGATTATTGGTGGACAGTCTATCACTAGAAATTGAGACAGAGGGGTCAAGGAAGGGAAGGGAAGTGTCAGTGATGGACCACATGAAAATGACAGAGGGGTGGAGATTGGAAGCAAAATTAATAAATTTTTCCAGATCCAGACAAGAGCATGAAGCAGCACCGAAGCACAGTCATCGATGTACCGGAGAAAGAGTTGTGGAAGGGGGCCGGAGTAGGACTGGAACAAGGAATGTTCTACATACCCCATAAAGAGACAGGCATAGCTGGGGCCCATGCGGGTACCCATAGCCACACCTTTTATTTGGAGGAAGTGAGAGGAGTTGAAGGAGAAATTGTTCAGTGTGAGAACAAGTTCAGCCAGACGGAGGAGAGTAGTGGTGGGTGGGGATTGTTCGGGCCTCTGTTCGAGGAAGAAGCTAAGGGCCCTCAGACCATCCTGGTGGGGGATGGAGGTTAGAGGGATTGGACGTCCATGGTGAAGAGGAAGCGGTTGGGGCCAGGGAACTGGAAATTGTTGATATGATGTAGGGCGTGAGAGGAATCACAGATGTAGGTGGGAAGAAACTGGACAAGGGGAGAGAGAATGGATCAAGATAGCAAGAAATGAATTCCATGGGGCAGGAACAGGCTGACACGATCAGTCTGCCGGGACAGTCCTGTTTGTGGATTTTGGGTAGGAGGTAGAAGCGGGCCGTCCGAGGTTGGGAGACAATGAGGTTGGAAGCTGTGGAAGGAAGATCTCCAGAGGAGATGAGGTCAGTGACAGTCCTGGAAACAATGCTTGATGTTCAGTGGGGGGGTCATGGTCCAGGGAGAGGTAGGAGGATGTGTCTGTGAGTTGACGCTCAACCTCCACGAGGTACAGGTCAGTGCGCCAGACAACAACAGCACTACCACAAAAAGAAAAATGTACTGATTATCATTCACTTTTTATGAAATATTATAGAGAACAAAATAAAGGTATACATTAGATATATCATAGAATTTTTAAAAAATTATGTTGAAAAACGATGTAATTTTTACCATAATAGTAAAACAGTAAGTTTACTATAATATACATTTAATTTGCCGGGGCAAGGAGATTATTCTGTAGCAGTTATGGTTTAGGATGCTAGCAAACCACATGTAAGAGCGAGACCAGGAGCAGAGTACAAAACAGCCTGGAGAAAGCAAGAGTTCAGTTTCTAGCAACAGGAAAGAGCGAGACCAGGAGAACATTATAAACAGCACAGAAAAGGCAAAAGTTCAGGCACTGAGCAACTATCTGCCACTGTGGTCAGGAGCCAGTCAGAACCTGCATTCGAAATGAAAAATAAAGTGTGACATCACAGGGAAGCAGGTAGGAGATTGCCAGGTGGATATTTCCTGCTTATTTTATGTACCCTGGGAAATAAACTGGTGAGTCTTATCTTCTTTTTTTAAAAGTAAGGCTTATTACGACTAGGAAAGTGTATTAAGTATTAATAGGGTTTATCACTATTCATAAGGCTTATTAGTATTGGTAAGGTTTATTAATAGTCGCGCAGTTTATTAGTCTTGATAAACGTTTCTTCACAGTAGTAAGAATTATTGGATGTAGGAAGGTTATTAATTAACAAAGAAATGGCAGGACTGCTCCAACCTTGAGAGCACTCATCCTGTGCTGTGTTTATTATTATTATTTATTATTAACATTTAGTAATTTGGCTTCCAATTGCCACGCCTCCATCACTTCCCATGTCCTGGATAACTATCTGTGCAGGAAGTGTCATCAGTTGCAGCAGCTTGAGCTCTGGGTTTTGGAACTCGAACAGCACTTGAGGTCACTGCGGTGCATCTGTGAGATGCAGAGCTTTGTGGATTAGGATGAGGGTTAGGGTTAGGGTTAGGGTTAGGGTAATGGGTGACTACCAGACAGTCAAGTAGAAACTGGCAAGTAGTGCAGGAGTCCTCTGAATGCATCCCACTCTTCAACCTACATTCAGTTCTGAATGCTGATGAGAGTGATGATTTACCTGAAGCATGCAACCAGAGCCAAGTCCATGTCACCACGGGTGGTTCAGCTGTACAGTGGGGTATAAGGAAGACTGGAAGAGCAATAGTGAAAGGTGATTCAATAGTTAGGGGAATAGACATGCTTTTCGGTGACTGCAGACATGAATCTAATGTGGTGTGTTGTCTCCCTGGTGCCAGGGTCAAGGATGTCACTGAGCAGGTGCATAACACCCTGAGAGGGGAGGCTGAACAGCTATCAGTCGTGGACCACATAGGTACAAATGACATAGGCAGAAAGAAGAATGTTGTCCTGTAGTCAGAATTTAGGGAGCTAGATAGGAAATTAGCAAACAGGATCACAAAAGTCGTAATCTCCAGGTTACTGCCTTACCACACACACATAGAAAGAGGAGGGGAAAGCAGGTGAATGCAGGGCTGGAAAAATGGTGCAGGAGGGAGGGATTTAGATTCTTGGAGCATTGGGACAGGCTTGTGGGGGGGGGGGGGAGATGGGACCTGTAGAGGCCAGACAGGTTGCATCTAAAAATAACCAGGACTGGGTTCCTTGCTGGGCATTTTGCTGGTGCTATTGACAAGGGTTTAATCTAACTTAGCAGGGGTGTGGGAACCGGGAGGTAATATCAGAGAGGGATACCAAGGGGCACAGAAAAAATAACACAAATATAAGGAATAGTAAGTTCCTTCTAGGTGGGGTGGAGTAAAGGAGAAAGTAATAAAGTCTACATCAGGGTCATGGTGCATGGATGTGAATGCACAGTGTGTGGCAAATAAGATTGGTGAGTTACAGGCACAGATTACCATGTGGAAATATGATGTTGTGGCTATAACAGAGACCTTGTTCAGGGAAGGGCAGGACTGCTTATTAGATATTCCTGGACACAAAGTATTCAGGAAAAAAAGGAAAGGAACGAAAAGGGGAGGGGTGGCGGTATTGGTTAAGGAGAGCATTGCAGTGCTGGAGAAAGAGGATGTCCCAGAGGGTTCAAGGACAGAATCAATTTGGCCAGAGCTAAGGGACAAAAAAAGGTGTGATTACATTGCTCAGTGCAGTCTATAGGACACCAGCTAGTGGGAAAGATGTAGAGGAACAAATTTGCAAAGAAATTACAGAAAGGTGCTAAAATGATAGAGTAGTTATAATGGGGGACTTTAATTCCCCAAATATAGACTGGGATAGTAGGAAGGTAAAGGGCAGAGAGGGGAAAGAGTTCTTAGAGTGAGTTCAGAAAAATTTTCAACAGTAGTATGTGTCCAAACCAATGAAAAAGGAGGTACTGCTAGACCTCGTTCTTGGGAATGAGATGGGCTATGTGGATCAAGTGTCAGTGGGAGAGCATTTAGGGGACCATGATAATTGTATCATAAGATTTAAGCTGACTATGGAAAAGGGCAAAGAACAATCCAGAGTAAAAATAATTAACTGGGGTAAAGCCAATTTCAAAGGGCTAAAAACAGATCTGGGCCGGATTTGTTGGTGTCATGGTAGCTGAACAATGGACTCAAAGGAGAGCTAATTCAGGCACAGTAAAGGTGTATTCCCTTGAAAGGGAAAGCAAACAAATCCAGAGTTCCTTGAATGACAAAAGAGATAGAAATTATGATAAAGAAGATAAAGCATGCTTATGATAGATGTCAGGTAGAAAATACAATTGAGAAGCAAGCTGAATATAGAAGGCACAGAGGGGAGGTGAAAAAACAAATAAGAGACGCAAAGAGGGAGTATGAAAGGAGACTGGCAGCTAAAATAAAATAGAGTCCCAATCTTCTATAAGCATATAAATAGTAAAAGGGTTGCAAAAGGAGGAATAGGGCTGATTAGGGACCAAAATGGGGAATTATACATAGAGATTGGGGGCATAGCTGAGGTATTAAATCAATACTTTGTATCTGTCTTTACCATGGAATAAGATGTACCCAGGCCATGGTGAAAGAGGAGGTGATTCAGGCACTAGAAGGGTTTTAAATTGGTAAAGAGGACAGGCTGTCTGTACTTAAAGTTGATTAGACACCAGGACCAGATGAGATGCATCCAAGGATACTGCGGGAAGTGAGAGTGGAAATTGCAGAAGCACTGGCCATAATTTTTCAGTCTTCCTTAGACACAGGGGTGGTGCCAGAGGACAGGAGAACTGCAAACTTTATACCCTTGCTCAAAAAAGGATATAAAGATAAACCCAGCAACTGGAGGCCAGTCAAGTTAACTTTGTTTTTATTTCCACACATGCTGCCAGACCCTCTGAGATTTTCCATTTCCTGTTTCTATTTCAGATCTCCAGCATCCGCAGTATTTTGCGTTTAGTTTAACTTTGATGATGTGGAAACTTCTGGAAACAATAATTTGGGACAAAAATAATAGTCACATGGACAAATGTAGGGTAATGAAGGAAAGCAGCATGGATTTCTTAAGGAAAATTGTGTTTAACTAACTGGCTGGAATTTTTTGATGAGGTAATGGTAAGGGTTGATGAGGGCAATGCTGTTGTGTACATGGGCTTGCAAAAGGCATTTGATATGGTGCCGCACAACAGACTTGTGAACAAAGTTACAGCTCATGGAATAAAAGGGACAGTGACATCATGGGGTGGAACTTTATGGCGGTGGGATTTTAAATTCCCACTGAAGTCAGTGGAGTTCAGGATGGCTGGCAGCATCTTACAGCCTCCCCTCCACCGCGATGGGACCATGAAATCCTGGCCATGTTTCCAAAGTTGGCTGAGTGACAGGAAGCAGAGGCTGGTAGTTAATTGTTGTTTTACAGGCTGGAAGGAGGCTTATAGTGGAGTTCCCCAGGGTTGGGACCTTGCTTTTCCTGATATATATTAATTACCTAGACCTTGGTGTACAGGACACAATGGTCAAAGTACGTGGACGACATGAACCGTGGAAGTCATTTGACAGTCCAGAACTTGGGTGTTGCTGAAAAAAGAGACATGTCAAAGTTTTTCATCTTGCACTGCTGCTCTTGCGAGTGCCCTGAGTGCGAGACAAATAGCTTCAACATCTCTGTTTTCTCAGTAATAAACGTGGAAGCATCGTGAACTATGAGGAGGATAGTGTAGAAGTTCAAAAGGACATAGACAAGTGGATGGAATGGACGGACAGGTGGCAGATGAAGCTCAAAGCAGAGACATGTGAAGTGATTCATTTTGATAGGAAGACCATAGAGAGGTAGTACAAAGTGAAGGGTACAACGCTAAAGAGGGAGCAGGAGCACAGGGACCTGGGTGTATATGAAACATGGAGAGGTAGTACAAAGTGAAGGGTACAACGCTAAAGAGGGAGCAGGAGCACAGGGACCTGGGTGTATATGAAACATGGAGAGGTAGTACAAAGTGTAGGGTACAAGGCTAAAGAGGGAGCAGGAGCACAGGGACCTGGGTGTATATGCACGTAAATCACTGAAAGTGACAGGGCAGGTTGAGAGAGCAGTTAATAAAGCATACAGTTACCCGGGCTTTATTAACAGGGGCTTAGAGTACAAGACCAAGGAGGTTGTGATGAACTTGTACAAGACACTAGTTCGGCCTCAGCTGGAGTATTGCATCCATTTCTGGGCACCACCCTTTAAGAGAAAGGTAAAAGCTTTGGAGAGAGTGCAGAAAAGATTCATGAGAATGATTCCAGGAATGAGGAACTTCAGTTATGAAGATAGATTGGAGAAGTTAGGACTGTTTTCCTTAGAGAAAAGAAGGGAGAAACTGTTCCCACTTGTGAAAGGATCGAGAATGAGAGGACACAGATTTAAAGTAATTTACAAAAGCAAAAGCGACACGAGGAAAAACCTTTTCACACAGCGAGTGGCTAAGGACTGGAATGAACTGCCTGAGAGTGTGGTGGAAGCAGGTTCAACTGAAGCATTCAAAAGGGAATTAGACTGTTATCTGAAAAGGAAGAATATGCTGGGTTATGGGGAGAAGGCAGGAGAATGGCATTAAGTGAATTGCTTATTTGGAGAGCCAGTGCAGGCACAATGGGCCGAATGGCCTCCTTCTGCATTGTAACAATTCTGGAATTCTGTAAAAAAACCGAGAACACCTCTTTAACAAGGGATAATTGTGAGGTGGAGAGGTTTATAATGGTGATATTACAGTATAAAAGATGAAGTCCATGTCAGTCAGTGACTTCTGATAGATTGTGGTCTGCGGGCACTACAGTAGTACATCACAACTACATATCTGTCCAAAATAACCTCAGCTACTGGCAATATACGGACTTGACTTATACCGTATGCAAGATATCATTAGCAATGCTGTTAAATCACATCCACCACTTTTTAAAGTAACAAAATAATTGCATCAAGACTACACTACAGAACCCAAAGTAAAACACATCGGGAAGAATTTTCGGGTTGGTGAGCAGGGGCAGGCCCCACTCGTCGATGTGTAAAATGACGGGCAGTGACATCAGGCAATCATCCCGACATCACCGAGCGTCATTTAGATTGTCAGTGGTGGTGAGGCCTCAGTCTGGGACACTGATTGGGTTCGTGCCTACCCCCGCACAACCCCCCCCCGATTGAGGGGAAATTTCTGCCCATAAGATCGCCCTTGTTACCTCCACATATGTAGACGGCAAGCTAGAAAAACACTTAAAACTGGATAAACTTGGGCTGGGATTTTCCAGCCCCATTGTGCTGGGATCCACCATGGGAGATTGGGCGGCACAGCCGCAAGTCCATTGAGTTTTGGTGGGTCCAGACAATCCCAGCGGCGGCCAGAGGCAGAAGATCCTGCCCTGGGATCATTTTCTCTGCTGCTTTTGATACATGCCTTAATGGGATTAATGCCATTTATATAAACCAATACCTGCATATATGAGTTGTGTTTTTCAAAAATAGTTAATATTACTGTTGAAACAATAACTTCAATTTTGTGTAGTGCTTATTATGTACAAAATATGTCTCAGTGCGCTTTGCAATGCACACTCGATGGGGAGGAGGGATAAGGATGAGTTTAGACAAAAGCATAGTTGAAAAAGAGAATCTTCAGGAGGGTTGTGAATCTGAAAAAGATGGTAAGGTAGAGCTGCTAAGGGAAGGAATTGCAGTTAGTGGTGGAAAGGTGGTTGAGGGAGAGCCTGCTAACGCTGGAGTGCATACACTTGAGAATTTGATGTCGACTGATATTTGAGGACAATGGGGAAAGTACAGAGATCTAGGAAGGATAGAGGGCAAAACCATGACTGATTTGAAGGTGAGGACCTGAATATTAAAGTTGATTTCCTGGAGCTTAGAAAGAGTTAATAGGACCTTAGTGTGAACAAGGATAATGGTGACGAAGGTCGTAGTACAGAGAAGTAAGTAAGGACAACAGTTTATAAAATCATCTCCAAAGTGTTAAAAGTGTGACATAAGATTTTGGTGGCAGAGTAAGAAAGGTTTGGGTGGAGGTGACTCAATATTGTGGACGTAAATGAAAGTGGTCTTTGTGATAGGTCAGATATAGGCGAGCAGCTGAGGTTCTGCATCTCCAGGATAGCCTGAGAGGTCAGCCAGGGAATGAGATAGAGGCAATCCAGAGGTACCTAAATCTAGGAACTGCAGGAAGTTTTGACTTATTCAGTCTTCTTGTCAGATGGGCATTTGGTGAGATGGTGCAATGTTCTTTGAAGGTTGTGGTGACTAATGTGGTGAAAATATACTACTCCCAGTGTAATTTGTCACCACTTTACTTCCACAATATCCGATTATTTAATTCTGAATGCAAATAGTGTTCAAAGCTGTAGAGCAAAGTAATGATTTGGGTAAAATTATGCAGTGTGTGCCAGAAGGGACAGAGAGTATGGTAAAGGCAGTAGGGCATCAATGACTAAGGTCTCATTTGGAAAAAAATAGTAAAACACTCAAATTAAAGGCACTATATCTGAATGCATGAAGCATTTATAGCAAGATAGCTAAATAAATATAGCACAACTAGAGATAAATGTGTTTGATCGGAAAGCCATTACTAAGATGTGGTTCCAGGTAACGAAGGTTGGGAACTAAATATTCTGTGGTACTTGACTTTTAGAAAAGATAGGCAAAAAGGAGGAGTTGTGTGAAAGGCCCGGGGGAGGGAAGGTGGGTGGGAGTGGAGGGTTTGGGGGCAGGGGGTTGGTGTAGGATGTGCTGGAGGGGTTTTGTGGGAGGTGGGGGTGGGTAACCCTGAAATTGAAGGATGGATGAAATAAAGTCAGGTGTGAGAAAGGATTTTACCCCAGGGAATCAGTAGAGATGGTTCTTTAGTTTAGCTAAACTCAGAGTGAACTGCCCAATTAAATGCATGATTCTCTTGGAAGTGATCAATTTTATGCTGAACAACCAGGGCTGGTGACTGTCAGTGATTTACAAAGAAAGATTGAAGAATTTAGAGGTCAAATCAAACTGTCCAATTGGTTGGTACAGGCTGTGTGATGAATTAGAAGATACTGATATGTAACTAAGTTTTTCTCAAACCTATTTAATCAATATTCTTTGTCTTCAATCCATAGTTTTCTTGTGTGCAATGCCTGTTCAAGAGCTGCTTTTATCAAAGCTACCCAAATATGGTTTTCACTTGCATTTGGCTTCACAGTTCACATCCACCTGTCACAATAAGAAATAGAATGGATGGAAGCTGTTCTTTCCATCGGCTGTCACAAAAGTGTCAATAATAAATTTCTGTCCCTGCTCAGGTATCTCATGAAGAAAAAGACACAATATAGAGACTGGACAATGTGTAGACATGACATAACTTACTATTTTTCAATGATTTGAAGGGATGTAGATCACAACCTTTGGAAAAATGGTTAAAGGGCAATGGTCAAGAAATGAAAACCAACCAGAACAGCTTGCTCAGGGGCAAAGAGAGGTGTGAATGACCTACCTAGGCCTGAATATCCCAAATTTGGTTCTTCGTTTGCACTGAGTTACCTAATCTTAGCTTGGGTGACCATAATGAACATTGGTATGCAGAGAAGAAGGCTCTTGTTCCTGATCACTATCTAATGATCTCTGTTGTACACACAAGGAAGCTGAGCAACAAGTGGTGAGGTCAGGCAAAGAGGTGATTGGAATCGCCTGAGACACTCTCCTGTATTACATTGCCAGCTATCATTCAATGTCCATACTCACAAAGGCAGGATGATACTTGGGTAGGGCAATACAAGTCGCCGATCTGTGAGGAACACTTACCTAAGCAGGAGGCAATGGCTTCAGAAGAGAAAGCAGGGTAATAGGGGCCAATAGGGGGGAACAGGAAGAATATGATAACAAAAACCTTTATTAATCAACTACATGCTTTATTTACTCATTTTACCTGCATTTGCAATAGTTTGGTGTGGCAGACCTTTGGTGCTAAGGGGAGCATAATCTTAAGGTTCAAAAGGCCTATCCTGACTATAAAACTCACTGAGTGATGTTTTGACTCAGCTGAAGATTAGATTGTTCACTTGTCTGGGAAGCTCTATGACAGCAGATGAATAGACCACAGTCAGTTCCCAGTTCAAAGAATATGGCTAATGGCTAACCCTAACCCTCACCCTAACTCTAACCCTAGAGTTAGAGTTAGGGTTAGGCTAATAAGGGAATGGATTCTAATAGTTCTCCCCACATTAGATGATAGCATTCTCAGAACTCCAGGTATGTTAGCTAGCTGACTTAGTCTTGTGCTTACTGAACTATCAGTGAAATTTTATCTTTCAACTTGAATCGGTCACACATACAGCCATTCATAGAACCATTCACCTTCCCACTGTAGACAAACACTCAGACATCAGGGCAATTCTTGAAATCTTTCCCAAGAATTCTTTTGCACAATACAGTTAAATTCCATCTAAAGGGAATGGGTCAAGTTTGATTTTTTTTCAATCCAAAGTAGAAGATCACTTTTTTTTGGTGTCTATTTTCCTCCCCTTCTTTTTAAGGCATGTTGTTGGGTTTTGGTTTCAAGGATGTAGTGCACTCTCCATTACTTTATCTAATAATCAAGCCTTGGTGATTGGCAGGCTATTCACATTGGAAGTACGGGCATTATCCTGTCCTCGCATTCAGTGGGTACTGCTTATCAGGCACAGGAGCAATGGATAATTTTATTCTTCTCAAACTAGAGGTCAATTGCAGTCCCCTTGCTCCTGCCCTGGCTCTGATCAGTTAACTTGGCACAGACTGTGATCAAAGTGAATGGTTCAGCCCACATGCTTCAGCCTGAAAACTGAATCAGTGCATTGTACCTCTGTTGAAGTAATTATAGTCTATTGTTGAAGAGTGCTGTACACATCTCGGTAGTAAGATAATGTTGTGTCTTACCATGTCTGCATAGATCAGTTTTTCAGTTCAGAATTTTAGTGCTATGCAAACACATAAAAAAAATGATCCCAAGAGAACATAACTGAATTTGTAACTATTACAAATCCGAATATGTTTATAAACACTTTCATGAAAACAAATGTTGTGAACTACAGTTAAAAGTCATCTTGCACAGATGCTGTTTTGGGGAGTGTCATTGCTGGAGATTCACGGTAGACTTGTAGAAACTATTAATCTGGTAAAATTCATTGCAGCTAATCAAAATTCATTGAGTTACCTCCTGAGGAGCTTAGATATTTTAATACCTAGTTCACAATACGTGAATGCATTTTGTGCATTTCAAGTGACGCCCAATTTTACCTGCTGTCTTTTGGACACTGTGGGAAGATTTCAATTTACTTTTGACTTTTTAATATTGTCAAAGAAATTATGCCCCCACTAACTTTCTTATAACATTATGAATTAGCTGCTCAGAATCGACACATATTGACATAAATCCAAAGTACGTTTTCTTTTCCAGACACATTTGAAGATTATATCATTTGTTCTTTCGTGGAAATTTGGCAGGGGCTGAGTGGCCTTCTCCAGCTCCTAACTGGTACGACAGCTTGTGTCCTGGATATTGCTCTGTCCATGCTCACAGGAACACAGGGAAGTGTCAGCTGTGACTCGGTGTGTAGCATTCTCACCCCTGAGTCAGGAGGTTGAGGGTTTATACCTCACACCAGAGACTTGCAAGAGCAGTGGTTTCCTTCTGGGGCAGGAAGCCGGCAACAGAAAGGATTCCGGATCCTGATCCTGGAGGAAGCAATCACAGCCCCTACTTTTCACAGGGACAGACTGCTAATTGGCTGGAAGGTGACCATTTAGCCGGAAGGGAAGTAGGTCAGAAGAAAGAAAGTGGGTGTGATTTAAACTAACCAGGGCAGTCAGCATTGCCACTGAAGGAGCTGGAGAGGCTGGGAGCTGGAACCTGGCTCAGGGCAGGGCAGTTCCTCATTTCTCAGCTGCTAACCTGGAGCTCCTCCAGCAGACAGTGAGTGTTGTTACGATCCCAGCTGATGTTAAAAACAAAAAAACTGCGGATGCTGGAAATCCAAAACAAAAACAAGAACAGAATTACCTGGAAAAACTCAGCAGGTCTGGCAGCATCGGCGGAGAAGAAAAGAGTTGATGTTTCGAGTCCTCATGACCCTTCGACAGAACTTCAGTTCTGTCGAAGGGTCATGAGGACTCGAAACGTCAACTCTTTTCTTCTCCGCCGATGCTGCCAGACCTGCTGAGTTTTTCCAGCTGTTGTTAATACTGGGCAAGTCAAATCCCAGGGTGAAACCTAGCTTGATAGATCCTAACTTGTTTTTTTTAAAGAAACCACGCAGGGAAGATACTTAAAATATGCAGGAGTTTACTGATGAACTTTTAACATAAAGAATAAAACAATTTTTATTAAACAAAGAAAAATGAACGATATTACATCAGACAAAAAAGGTTTGAAAAATCTCAATACAAGCACCAGAAACTGATTTAAACTCACACTGTTCCTTTTATCCCAGCAATAGTCTTCCAGACACACAAACCCTGTGAAGATTTACCACTATTTTATCAGCAAGGCTTCTTGCTTGGGCTGGCCCAGTTGCAAACGAGTTTCTTTCAGTGGATTTCTGAGCATTCACTTGATGCTTTTGCCCCAGCTGACACTTTCCCTGAGACACTCAAAACTGCACTCTAAACTCACTTTTACTTCAACTGCAGAAAAATAGATGAGTTCCCTAAACTCCGTCCCCGGCAGCCATGCAGTATTTCTTATCAGTGAGCTTAGAACTCCTGTCTTCCTTCTCTGACATACACAGTCTGAACTTCTTTTCTGCCTTTTCCTGTGCCTGTGTGTCACTGGGCCCTTGTCACTAGACAACAGCACAATATTTTTTACTGTCTGTTTTTTCCCAAAATCACTAAACTAATAACCTCTTTGTAACCCATCTCTTCACTTCAAAGGTTGTAAAACCTCATTAAAAATGCTTGTTTACCAACAAATCCAGGAAACCCCCCAGTCTTCTCAGCAGCAAGCTCACAAAAAAACCTAAATGAAACTGAAACAATATTCTACCTTTCTTAGCACACAAATATAAATATAAATTAAATTTAACGTTACACATTGTTCCTAACAGTGTGAGGAGGGAGGTCCCCTTCCTGGGCTGTGACAAGACGAGACCACCCATCCACACCAAGCAGGCCTGATCGAGCTGGTGGAGACAGTGAGTGGACAGAGTGTGGTCCAAAGGAACTGGGTCCACCCCAGGAAGAGATTCAGTGACCTTCCTCACTCTGGCAAACTGAGTAATCTCTGGATTTCCTGTTCCATGTGCAAATGAGCATAGAGTACATAAAATTAGAGAGGTGAACATGTGGATCAAAGACTGTTGTGGGAGAAGTGGGTTCTGATTTGTTGGGCATTCATACCAGCACTGGAAAAAGTGGGGGCTGTACGGTTAGGACAGTCTACACTGAACCCTGCTGGGACCAGTGTTCTCGTGAACCATATAACTAGGGAAGTAGAGAGGGTTTTAAACTAAACAAGGGGGTTGAAGAATCAAATGTGGAAAGATGTGGTATATTAAAGAGTAGAGGCAAGTTAAGAGAGGAAGAAAGTAACATGGGAAAAGAAGGTGAGAGAATGGCAGGAAGGGACAGAGAGAAAAAAACCTAAGAATGCGCCAAGAATCAAGACTAGCTGTCACAAAGATAACAAAAAGACAAAACTAAAGGGTCTGTATCTAAATGTGCATAGCATTCATAATGAGGTAAACAAATTGATAGTGCACATTGAACATGGAGATGTGGCTGCAGAATGACAAGGATTGGGTCCTGAATATTGAGGCATATAAGATATTCAAGAAGAATAGGAAGCTAGGTAAAAGGTGAAGGGTAGCACTGGTAATCAAGGATGGCATTGGTGCAACTGTTAGAGATGACCTTGGTTCAGGAGATCAGGATGTAGGGCAGAATTTTATGGCCCTGTTTTGCAGCAAGCCGTTACAAACACCATTGACTTCAGCGGGAACGTAAAATTCCACTGTCGTAACATTCTGCCCGTAGAATCGGTTTGGGTGGAGATAGGAATAGTAGGGGTAAAAAGTCACTAGTGGGAGTTGTCTAAAGGCCCCTAACAGTACCACAATGTAGGAGAAAGTATACAAGAAGAAATATTGAGTGCTTCTGATAAATACACAGAAATAATCATGGGTGATCTTAATCTACATATAAACTAGAAAAATGAGATTGGCACTCGTAGCCTGGATGAGGAGTTCTTAGAATGCTTTTGAGAGATTTTCTTAGAGCAGCACATTCTGGAACCAGCCAGAGAGCAGGTTATATTCGACTTGGTATTGTGTAATGTGACAGGATTAATTAATGACCTCAGAATGAAGGCACCCTGGGTAGCAGCGACCGCAATATGATTGAATTTTACATCCAGTTTGAAGGGGAGAAGAGTGGATCTAAGACTAGTATTTTAAACTTAAATCAGGGCAACTATGTGGGTATGAGAGCTGTGTTAGCTGAAGTGAACTAGGATAATAAGCTAGAGGATAGATCAATAGAGAAGCAATGGCAGGCATTTAAGGGGATATTTCAGAACACTAAGAATAAGTATCTTCCTACTATAAAGAAAAATTTATAAGGGGAGGACCCACCATCTGTGGTTAACTAATGAAATTAGGGAAAGCACCAAACTAAAGGAAAAAGCATATACCTGCGCAAAGATGAGTGACAGGTTAGGTGACTGGTCAGAATATAAAAAACGGTAGAGAATAACTAAAAGGTTAATCAGGTGAAAGAAATTAGAGTATCAGAGGAAGCTGGCTAGAAATGTAAAAATGGACAGCCAAAGTATCAGGTATTTAAAGAGGAAAAGAGTAGGTAAAGTGAGTGTTGCTTCTCTAGAGAGTGAGAATGGGGAGCTAATAGTAGATAATAAGGAAATGGTGGATGAAATGACCAAATATTCTGCTCCTTTCTTCATTATAGAGGATACAAAAAGCATTCCAGTTGTAGCTGTAAATCAGGAGGTAGAAAGGAGGGAGGAACATTATAGTCACTAGGGAAGTGATACTGAGCAAACTGATGAAGCTGCCAGCTGACACATCTCTGGGTCCCGATGCACTTCATCCTAAGGTCTTAAAAGAAGTGGCTAATGAGGTATCGATGCACTGATATTAATTTTCTAAAATTCCTTAGACTCAGGAAAAGTTCCATCAGACTGGAAAGTAGCAAATATAACCCCTCTATTCAAGAAGGGAGGGAAGCAGAAAACATATAAACTATAGGCCAGTTAGCTTGACGGCTGTTGTGGGGAAGGTGTCAGAATCGATCATTATGGAGGTTATAACTGGGCAAAAAAGGGAAACACAAGGTAATTGGGAAGAGTCAGCATGGTTTTGTGAAAGGGAAATCATGTTTAACCAAATTATTAGAGTTCTTTGAAGGAGTTACATGCACTGTGCATCAAGTGGGGCCTGTGGACCTACTATACTTGGATTTCCAGAAGACATTTGATAAGGTGCCACATCAAAGTTTATTGCGGAAAATGAAAGCTCATGGTATAGGGGGTAACATATTAGCATGGATAGAAGATTAGCTGGCGGACAGAAAAGTATGAGAGAGTATGCATAAATGGGTCTTTGTTTGATTGGCAGGATGTGACTAGTGGAGTCCCTCAGAGGTCTGTACTGGGGCCTCAACTTTTTACAAATTACATCAATGATTTAGATGAGGAGAGCGAAGGTGTGGCAGCTAAATTTGCAGATGACACAAACATTGGTAGAAAAGTATGTTTGAAGAAGTCATGAGGAGTTTGCAGGCGGATATAGTTGAGTGAATGGGAAAAAATGTGGAAGATGGAGTATATTGTTAGAAAATGTGAAGTTGTTCACTTTGGCAGGAAGGTTAAAAAAGCAGAATATTACTTAAAAGGAGAACGACAGCGGGATTCCAAGGTGCAGAGGGATCTAGGTGTTCTCATGCATGACTCACGGAAAGTTAGTATGCAGGTACAGCGAGTAATTAAAAAGGGTAATGGAATGTTATCCTTTATTAGGAGAGGAATTGAACATAAAAGTAAGGATGTTATGCTTCAGTTATACAGGACACTGGTGAGACCACATCTCAAATATTGTGTGCAATTTTTGTCTCCTTATTTAAGGAAGGATGTAAATACATTGGAGGCGATTTAGAGGAGGTTTACTAGATTAATACCTGGAATGAATGGGTTGTCTTATGAGGGAAGGTTGGACAGACTGGGCTTGTTTCAACCAGAGTTTAGAAGAGTGAAGGGTGACTTGATTGAAGTTTACAAGATCCTGAATGGTCTTGTCAAGGTGGACATGGAGAGGGTGTTTCCTCTTGTGGCTGAGTCCAGAAGTAGGGGACACTGTTTTAAAGTTAGGAGTTACCCTTTTAGGACAGAGATGAAGAGAATTTTTTTCTCTCAGGTTTGTGTGACTTAGGAACTCTCTGCTTCAGAAGGCATTGGAGGTGGGTCATTGAATTTTTTTTAAAGGAGAGCTAGATAGATTCTCATTAGACAAGAGTATTAAAGGTTATCAAGGGCCGATGGGAATGTAGAACTCGAAATACTAAAGATCAGCCATGACTTTATTGAATGGCAGAGCAGGCTCAAGGAGCTGAATAGCATACTTCTACTCCTGTTTCGTATGTTCCTGTGTTCGAGTGAGCAGGAGGATTTGAAAGGGGCAGGGCAGCAATGGATATGAGAGAGAGTAGCCAACCTTGCGGAGAGCCAAATGCAGCAACACTCAGTGCACGCAGGAACTGCACACTGACATTCACACAATGCATTCCAGACTCTGTAGCCTGAACGGGTCAGTGGCACTGATAGTGCAGGGATGTTTGGGGGGGTGTCAGTTACACACCAGCTGGTACTGCCCTTCAGCTACCCAGAATGCCAGCCAAAGGGCGAGGCAGTCACTGAGGAGGATGAGGATGCCATTTCTCATGGGGCACCATTAATCTGCCTCCTTGCACCCCCCCCCCCCCCCCCACCCCTGACTGAGGGACTATCTGTGCAGTGGCCATGTGAAGAATGCTGCCTTGTAATGATTCAGGTGCAGAAGCCTCCGAAGTGCCCCATGGGCAGCTGTTTGCTGATGATGCTGTTGGTGATGCTGATGATGCTGATGATGATGATGCTGATGATGATGATGATGATGGTGATGATGATGCTGATGATGGTGATGATGATGCTGATGATGATGATGTTGATGATGCTGATGATGCTGATGATGATGCTGATGATGCTGATGATGATGCTGATGATGATGATGCTGATGATGGTGATGATGATGATGGTGATGATGATGCTGATGATGCTGATGATGCTGATGATACTGATGATGCTGATGATGGTGATGATGATGCTGATGATGCTGATGATGATGATGGTGATGGTAATGATGATGGTGATGATGATGATGCTGATGACGATGATGATGGTGATGATGATGCTGATGATGATGATGATGCTGATGATGATGATGATGATGCTGATGATGATGATGATGATGATGGTGATGATGATGCTGATGATGATGATGATGGTGATGATGATGATGATGGTGATGATGATGCTGATGGTGATGATGATGATGATGATGATGGTGACAGCCACGTGCATCTCAGCCACAGACAGATCAAGTGGACAGGCTGCCTCCTGCTCCTGCCAGACCTCGAGGGGAGCACCGTGTAGAGGTGGCCAAGAGTGGAGGCTGCTCCATTGGCAGAGCACTGAGTGGGTCATTGGTTTTCCTCCCCTATAACTGAGCATTCTTTGAGCACCATGTAAACATTAACAGGTGAAGCCAAATGTGTCAGCTTCCTTTTATTAATGGTGGGACAAGAAAAGAGGGATGAAGTGGTGAGGGAGAGTAAGGATCTGTGAACGATATGAAACCTCTGGACAGATGTGTATTCTTCATTGGCAGTAAGAGTTGAGCTGTTCCAGGCTGCACCTTTAATGGAAATGTTCTCATAGGTAGCTCAAAGTGCACTGCTCTGTACTTCCCCCTCCTCCACCTCTTCCTCTAATGAGATGTGTCCATCCAATGCTTCACTGTCTTCAAGGTCCACTCCTCTCTGGACGTCATGTTATGAGAGTGCAGCAGACCACCACAATGACCAAGATCCTTGCAGGAATGTACTGCAGGGCAGCACCTGATCCATCCAGGCACCAGAATCACATCATCAGAAGCCCCATGGCCTGCTCAGTGGTGGCCCTGGAGAGCAGAAGGTCCTGATTGTTGTATCTCTGTGCCTCCGTCTGTAAAGGGGTGAGTTGCCCTCCCTCCAAGGGATATCCCTGGTCTCCTAGAATGCACCCACAAGGGTTTGAGGGGGAGATTGATGGAATAAAGAGCTGCAGCAGCCTGGATTGGCAGAGGATGAAGGGGCCATGGCAGCTGCCAGGAAAGAAGCTTTTATTGTGGGTGCAGACCACAGAACCCTGAGGGGGTGGAACCTCCTCCTGTTGATGAATCTCATTGGATGCCTTAGTCAGTGCCTTGATGGTCACATGGGTCACATGGTCACAATGATGCTTTGCATCAATGATGGAGACGAAACCCACTGCCCTCTGTGCCTGTGAGGCCCCATCTGTCTGGAATTGAATGTACTGCCCAGCCCTCCCAAATAGAGAGAGCACCGGTGACCTGTACGATGCAATGTTGTGTACCTGTTTGTGAGATGCTACCCAGGTCTACAGCTCAGCCAAAGAATCAGTGACCTTGTCTACTAGAAGGGCATAGCGAGATGTCGGGTCTCCCAAGACAAGGCCACAAATCTCTGTGACCATCAGTCTGGAGAGTGGCACTCTCCTGTGGCACTGAGTCTCCGACATGTCCAGTAACTCTGACTTTGGCGGCTGACCCTATGTTGAGAACATGGCATCCATTGCCTTCCTAACCCTTGCCCCTCTTCTCTATCCTCCTGCTGCCTGGGGTCCTGCCCTTCCTGTGGAAGGTGTCCATCCTCATTGTCACTGGATCCGAAGTCAGAGTTCCATGCCCCCATTGCCAGCAGCTGCCTTCCTTGAATTCAGGTGTCCTCACAACTGTGTCTGGAAACCTGTCTCCTTCCTCTTATGCCCCTGTGATGCAAGAAGGTGATGACCCCTGACCACTGTCCCAGCAATCTCCGCCGAGCAGATGGCACCTGTCTGCCAATATCCAATCCATCCTCTTGAGATCTTCTCCCTTTTATTTTCCACCTAATTTGTTGGGTGAAGCATGACTGGCTGCTCACTATCCACTCACCTCCATGTACGTGGTCTATCCCTGACCTAGGGTGTAATCTGTTCACCACCACCAAAACATTGCTATGTCCCTCAATGACTTTTCTAATGACCTTAAATGCTGTTAAATGCTGATTGGACAGGTTTTCAGGTCTGCCCTCACCTCTCCCCCACCCCCAACCTTGTGAAACTTTCTGGCAACAGGAATGGCAATGTGGAACTGGCACAATGGGTTTTTTCATCCCTTGCTTATCCCCAACTCCATCCCCAGTGGGACCTAAACATCCAGCCTTTGAACACAGACCTAGACTGACATCCCAGTGCAGTCCTGAGGGAATGTTGCAGTGTTGGATGTACTGTCTTTCAGATAAGACCTTAAACGGTGGCTCTGATTCTATGACCCTATTTTGGGGAAGAGCAGCAAGTTCTCCCTGATATCCCGGTCAGTATTTATTCCTCCACCAACCTCACTAAATCAGATCACATTGCTGTTGCAAACTGCTGCATTTCCAACATTACAACAGTGTTTACACTTCCAAAGGCTGTAAGGCACTATGGGGCATCCCTAAGACATGTATGGCCCAATGACAGTTATGCCACCTTTGCTAAATAAATACAAATCACCTTTTCTTTGAATTCAACCAGACATCTTTTCAGGCAGTGGCCCTAAAAGCCATTCCCGAATAAAGCCTGTGCATTCTTGAAATATTTGCTGTTCTTGTAGCAAAACCATTCTCAAGCTGGCCTGACCTTTTCTTCCCAGCTACAGAAAAGTGGACATGTTGGAGCTAGAAGTCAGGATGAGTCTAAAAGACCGAACATTTTGTGTGGCTGCCATTGGATTGACCACATCCACAGTTGTAAAGTCTGAGTGGAACAGGTCCAAAGTCGGCTTTGGTCAGGAAAGCCCAAATTCCTTGAGGGCCCTATTAGGCACCTCATTAGCGAATACAAGGGATTCACTATCAGTTTTGGTGGCCAGTCTAGCCAAATGAAAAATGGCCTGAGGGTCAGATGTTAATCAGGTGACCTTGGATATAGAATGCTCGTCTGTGAAATTGGGCCTTCTACCCAATTACACCTGTAAAACGGATGCAACAATTTCTACTCCTCTTGCACACAATGAGCTCTTATTGTATGTACAAGGAAGAATCTTTCGAGAAATTTTGTAGCTAAACTAATTATACTATACTCAAATTGTGCCTATGCGTTTGCATGTAGTCTAACTTATAACACACTATACAAACAAACAGAACTGAAACACAGTTGGCAGGTCCTATTTTCATCTACTTATGGTATTTAAAATCTTATCTTGTGATATATTTTCTCTCACTTGTGATATGCTTTGGATTTACAGTTGAACACAACTATTAAAGCTTTATTCAAAATATAATGATGGAACCTTGACAACTTGGGTAGAAAGATTAATTAGTCGCTGCTTTAGTAGACATGATCTAGATATATGAGAATAGTGTACATTTTTATTGTTTTGTTTTTAACTGTGAAACCAAATATTGCTTTCTTCTTTGTACCATGTTTATGAAGATATAGTATTCATAGAACTGAAACCACATGTTATATTTCACAACTGATAATCACCATTTCCCACACCTTCTTAAAATTACACATGAACTATTATGTTCTTTATTACAGCAGGACTGGCAAGCAGACAAAATGCTTGAGGGGAAGATACACCATGAAATTAGGTTTCTTCGATACATGTCACTTTACTCCGGCATTCCACATTATTGAAGTGTAAATAACTGTAATTCTACATAAGACATAATAATCAAGCTTCAAAACTAAAATTTATTTTGGCTTGTTAAAACATGAATATAGATCTATCCAGTGTGGTCTCTAATTCTGAAATATAAAAAAATGTTTCACAGTGTTATATGTGTCAATCCAAACTTGAAGCTGATTGATATTTTTACATTTGAAAATGAATGAACAGTTTTAGTCTGTCTTTCTGGATGCATGATAGTCTGAATTGTTAGAGTTTGTGTTTAATGTATTTCATATTGAGAATTGTTGGTTCTTTCTAACCTGATTATTTAAACTCTGATATCCAGTGCCGAACATGACTGGGTTGCAGAGAAGCAAGCAATTGTTATTGAAATTGTTATTGAAATCCCAGACCTAAAACTTGTGGAACCACCGTTCAACGGGCTGTATCCTTCATGTGACCATCTTGTAGTGGGTTTTGCTGCACATAGAGAGTTCCCAATATCAATTATCTGCTGAGTGGGGGCTCAAGCCCATGCTTCTCTTTGGTCTAATGGCTAACTTCCTTGACAGGTAAGTAAGTGGAATTAGTACAGCTCTAAAAATCACGCCTGACGATAGAACTTTGGAACTCAGTCAAATCTCCTTGGCAGACTTGGTAATCAGATCCCTGAGCTGGGTAGATCCAGAGTGCTCCAAGCAGTGTTGATGATTGATCAGTATCCTGATTCATTCAGTGATGCTAAGTGAAAGATCTGTCCCTGTGGCTTGATTTTTATTCACTTGGTTGTAAATAGCCCTGCAAATCAATGACCTAAACAGTAGTGTGGTCTTATCTGGTTAAAATAGGTAAAGTTTATTTGTGGTGTATGTTGGTAAACTTCATGCTTTTAGTTGATTGAAATCCAGAGGCATAACTACATTAACTATAAAAGCTTAATTTATAAAGTGTCTTTAATATCATAAACTGTCCCAAGGTGCTTTACAGGAGCAATTATCAAACGAGATTTGACACTTGAGTGTAGAAGCGTCCCAGATTTGCACAAAGTGCAGAAGAGGGCGGGAGAAAGGATTCCACCCCACCCCTGGTCTGACCCACACTGGAGCCCTTGCCCCGGCACCACACTGAAAGCCAGCGGGGAAAAAGTGACTTCCTGTGCCCCCGCCCCCTGCTGGACTGTGGTGATGCTTGCAAGCGCTGCACAAGGTTGTGTGCACTCACCTCCAAGTTCCCCCCGAAGTCAAGCTCGCCAAGTGTACGCCTTTTAAAGGCACTCGCGATGCAAGCTGTTCTGAAGTCACGCCAACATCGGCAGTAAATTTGATTTGACATGGCAGGGGGTCGGGGGAGGGGGGGGTGGGGGTGATTCCGGTGAGCAATGCTTATAATGAGGTGCAAATGTATTAAAATGACATTCCCAATGTGCGGTGCTGGGAAATGTGGCCTGCCACTGAAGGGTGGAGCAGACAATTGCAATCTGGTTTCACAATGGCGTAAAGCCGATTTTTGGCCATCTCACCATATTGTCCGCTCATGCCCACCGTGACACCCACAGCCAACAGGGCTGGAATATTCCAACCTGTGTCAGATAAGGTGATATTGGACAGGTGACAGAAGTCTTTAGCAAAGAAGTAGGTTTGAAGGAGCATCTTGGGAAAGGTAGTCACAGACAGCACTCTACGGGTGTGACTTGGGACAAGGAAATGAAAAATGAAGCAGAATTCCTGAGCTGAGAGCCAAGTGGTAGAACGAATAAAATCAGAATGCTGGAGTTACCAGAATTGGAGGAATTCAGAGATCTTGGAGGGTCGCAGAGCTGGAGGATGTTACAGAAATAGGGTCGGGGGATGGGGCCGGGAGGTCACGAATGCATTCGAAAACAAAGATGAAAACGTTAAAACTACAGGTGAATGCATTCGATTACCAATCCTTGGGCTGTTAGTCTCACTGTCTGAAAACCTTTCTCACTTCCTCACACAGCCGCTTACATTCTGCATCAATTTTCATGTCCTTGTGCCAGGCCAGACCTGTAGTGCTGCACAATCCTTTTCTTAAGATCCACCTCTCAGGGGTGGGCAGGGTGGGGATGGATGTGAGGAGACAGAGAACAATGACTGCAAAATTTGGTTGCATTACGCCCCTATTTTTGGCATTATGATTGCCGATTCATGTCCAGAATTGTGTCTGGGCCGTGTGTGGATACTTCAGGCCACACAACCAGACCACACTGAATGCCACTTTGTTAAGGGCATTAACTCAGAGGAGGACACCTTCTCAAGGGTAATTAGCAATGGCCCCAGTGAGCCCCACAAACATGTCTGCGCCCCAGGGTTTCCTCCATCATGGCTGTTCCAGCTGTGCCAGCTGTGGCCACAACTTCCAGTGGCATTACTGGGTCTGAAGAGCCAATTTGAAAGCATTTAAGAATGCCTACTAGTGTTATTTCACTCATCTGTTTTGGAGGATCCAAATTGGTGCAGTGGGATTGGAAGCTGACTAGTTCTCTTTGAATCCATAAATCATCTTTGAAAAAGGCAAAGTATCTTTCAGTGGAATGTGATGTTTGGCTCATTGATAATTTCTGGGAATAGGAAAGCAGGACCTTAAAGGGACAGAAGCCCCCAACAGCAGGCAGTTAATAAGGATTGCTTAGGCAAAATAATAACAGATGCAAGCATTCTGCCAGCTCAAATAACACACAAATCATTCTGGTCTGATTGGCTACAATTTATTGCCCCTTTATATTATGCTTCAGTCAGTGCCTACAGTCAGTGCCTACAGTCAATTCATTGTGGGTTTATTCAACAGGTCTGCTGACCCACCCAGTTAAAATTGTTTCAAGGCCATAATTATATCATGGGATCCTGATTTACATGCATCTATGATGCACCCATCTGTTTCCAGGGCCACCCAGGCATTTAAATGTGGTGAGTGGTTAAAATAATGCCCAGTACAGTTACAGCAGGAATGGGTGGGTCTGGCATCTCTAAGTCAAATTGCAAGATTTTAAAAGTTCTCCTGTTCTGTTCCTGTTGAGCATGGTGCATTGACTTTGGGGTATCTTTCCACATCATAATTTGAGTTCAGTTTCCAAAAAAATAGAATTTTGGGACAACAGCTTTGCAATGTCACCTGTGCTATGTTGACAGAGTAGGTACTAATTATCATCAGATTTTCACCCTGTTTTGTAGAAAATGAAGAGTAGAATAATGAACAACTGTCAGTCACAGACACACATTGTTTTGCCTCATCTTAAGTTGAGATTTTACATTTCAACAAACAAATGAGTTCAATTCTGAAAGCCCTAATTGCTACCTATATTTTATTGGTAGAAAGTAATTGGGATATTTTTTCTTTTAAACAGGTATGAGGCAGATACTTTCCTAAGAATCAGTTGGAACCACCAAATTCAATACTTACAAAGTATCTTTGAAAGTTCTCAATCAATGCTGCCAGTCATATCATACCCTTGCCCCATATTTTCAGGTGGCATGTGCCACCACTCAGCTATCCAAAATTAAAACCTATTCCCAGGAATCATTAAAGAGCCAGACATCACATTCCACTGAAACCTACTTTGCCTTTTTCAATGATGATTTATGGATCAAAGAAAACTATTTAATACCAGTCAGCTTTTTTTCCCACTGCACCAATTTTGGTTCCCCCAAAACAGATTAATGAAATAAAGCCAGTAGGCATTCTTAAATGCTTTGTCTAGCTACAGTCGAGAATGGGTCTTGAGGAGAGAGGGAAATAAGTTAATTGGGAGCTGGGAGCTGACATTGGCAACACATGGGCCTGAACAAACATGGCTGGGTTGGGGCAATTTTGTAACTGGCAGCAGATCAGGCCAGCAATGTTTTATATCCAGCAGCAGGATCTATGGATCAGGGTTGCAGAGGGAAGGTTTTGCAGTGAGGCGAGCAGCCAATTATAAATTTAAATGACCCTTTATCGGTTGTGGTGTAGGAGTTGAGTTTGAGGCTGTGTGACTGGGCCAGGTGGAGACCTTAAAACTGGAGAGGTGACCAGGGAAATTACTTGGAAAGGAAAAGAATTATTTGACAAGGGTTAAAAAGTTAAAAAAAATTTAAAACAAAAAGGAAAAGTTAATCTGCAGCATACTCTTAGATCTGAGGAAAAAATGTCAGATGGAGTTGTAAATCCAGTTCTGTCGAAGGGTCATGAGGACTCGAAACGTCAACTCTTTTCTTCTCCGCCGATGCTGCCAGACCTGCTGAGTTTTTCCAGGTAATTCTGTTTTTGTTTTGTAAATCTAGTTCATGGATTCAAGCTTCAGAGCCAAGTGGTGGTCAGAATCCACAATGACCACATGACAATTGACTTAGTAAAATTATATTATAAATAGTTATATATAGTTTTACTATGCAAAATGTTGAAATAAAATTGTGATTAAAACTTGTGAAAACAGGAAGTGAGCAGAGGGAGCATGGGGGGAGCACCTCCATCTGAAGGGCCCTTCTGACAGTTGGTGTCCTCCCTTCAGGGCCCAGTGAACTCCGGCTCTCCCTGACACCCCCTTGTCTATCCCCTAAGACCCCAATAATCCCCTGCGACCCCCCAGACATTGCCTACACTCCTCGCCCTGGGACCCTGCCATTTACTTGTCCTCCGGATCCTGTGTCTTAATTACAGGCAACTCCCTGCAGTACCTCTTCCAGCCACTGCAGTGCTGTGCCTGGAGGGACAGGAGATATGGTCCAATGACAATTGCTGGCCAATCTGACTGGATCTACTAATATGCCGTTAAACAGAAACTGGAGTTTAGAAGAGTAAGAGGCAACTTGATTGAAACCTTTAAGATCTTGAGGGGCCTTGACAAGGTGGATGTGGAGAGAGTATTTCCTCTTGCGGGAGAATCTAGAACTAGGGGTCACTGTTTAAAAATAAGGGGTCACTCATTTAAGACAGATGAGGAGAATTTTTTTCTCCAGGGGATAGCGAACCTCTGAAATTCCCTTCCTCAAAAGGCAGTGGAAGCAGAGCCTTTGAATATTTTTAAGGCAGAGGTGACCATAAGACCATAAGACATAGGAGTCGAGTCTGCTCTGCCATTCAATCATGGCTGATAGGTTTCTCAACTCCATTCTCCCGCCTTCTCCCCGTAACCTTTGATCCCCTTACCAATTAAGAACCTATCTATCTCCATCTCAAAATATACTCAACGACCTGACCTCCACAGCCTTCTGTGGCAATGAATTCCATAGATTCACCACTCTCTGGCTAAAGAAGTTTCTCCTCAACTCTGTTCTAAAAGGTCTTCCCTTTACTCTGAGGCTGTGCCCTCGGGTCCTAGTCTCTCCTACTAATGGAAACATCTTCCCCATGTCCACTCTATCCAGGCCTTTCAGTATTCTGTAAGTTTCAATCAGATCCCCCTCATCCTTCTAAACTCCATCGAGTATAGACCCAGAGTCCTCAAACGTTCCTCATATGTTAAACATTTCATTCCTGGGATCATTCTCGTGAACCTCCTCTGGACCCTCTCCAGGGCCAGAACATCCTTCCTGAGATATGTGGCCCAAAGTTGCTCATAATATTCTAAATGTGGTCTGACCAGAGCCTTATAAAGCCTCAGCAGCGCATCCCTGCTTTTATATTCTAGTCCTCTCGAAATAAATGCCATCATTGCATTTGCCTTCCTAACTACCGACTCAACCTGCAAGTTAACCTTAATAGAATCCTGGACTAGGACTCCCAAGTCCCTTTGCACTCCAGATTTCTGAATTCTCTCCCAATTTAGAAAATAGTCTATGCCTCTTCTTCCTACCAAAGTGCATGACCTCACACTTCCCCACGTTGTATTCCATCTGCCACTTCTTTGCCCATTCTCCTAACCTGTCCAAATCATTCTGCAGCCTCCCCGCCTCCTCAATACTACCTGTCCTTCCACCTATCTTTGTATCATCTGCAAACTTAGCCAGGATGCCCTCAGTTTCTTCATCGACATCATTAATGTATAAAGTAAAAAGTTGTGGTCCCAACACTGACGTCTGCGGAACTCCACTAGTCACTTATCCTCCCTTATCCTCACTCTCTGCCTCCTGCCAGACAGCCAATCTTCTATCCATGCTAGTACCTTGCCTCTAACACCATGGGCTCTTATCTTACTGAGCAGCCTCCTTTGCGGCACCTTGTCAAAGGCCTTCTGGAAGTCCAAGTAGATAACATCCATTGGCTCTCCTTTGTCCAACCTACTCGTTACCTCCTCAAAGAATTCTAACAGATTTGTCAGGCATGACCTCCCCTTGATGAAACCATGCTGAGTTTGCCCTATTTTACCATGCACTTCCAAGTACTCTGAAATCTCATCCTTAATAATGGACTCTAAAATCTTACCAACGATCGAGGTCAGGCTAATTGGCTTATAATTTCCCGTCTTTTGTCTCACTCCCTTCCTAAACAGGAGGTTACATTCGTGATTTTCCAGTCCTCTGGGACCCTCCCTGACTCGAGTGATTCCTGAAAGATCACCTGTGGATAGATTCTTGATAGGTAAGGGGGTGAAAGGTTATCGGTGTAGGCGGGAATGTGGAGTTGAGATTACAATCAGATCAGCCATGATCTTATTGAATGGTGAAGCAGGTTTGAGGGGCCAAGTGGCCTCCTCCTGCTCTTAATTCATCTGTTCGTATGTAATCAATGCTATTAAATTAGAGAGGGTACAAGATTGTATGTATGTGTTTCCTTCTTATATTGTGATAACGACACTTAACAAATATCTCCAATAAAACCCTGTCTATAATCAACACGTCTTAAACATCCTAAATTGGAGGGTGTATGCTGTTATAGAATATAATCTGATTGAAGCATCGCTTGCAAGCACCATAACCATGTTATTTGGCATTTTAAAATCTGCACTGCAGAATTAAAGCCAAATTTTATGTAACATTACTCATACCTATGCATCTCATAGTGAATGTTAAGTACTCTACTACTTCATGCTGGACTATAAATACTCCATTTCGAAGCAAGGAGCAAAGCAGAGTTGCCAAGAACTGTTTCCTTAACTGATACGGATGATTTAGCAGAAGAAAACATCAAAAAGCAGAAGCAACTTCTAAGAACATCTCTGAACTATTTGTCTGTAGGGTGTCATATTCAAAACCAACACAGCATTGCACAATCAGCCATATACAAAAAATTTCCATTGTGGGAAACTACTGATTGTTATACATATACAGCACAAATAAATTTTCCTTCCTTAATTTCTGTCTTTTCTTAAAGCCAGAGCTAAAAGAGAGACATCACACTGCCTAATGCCATTCATCTCTGTAATGTACCAAATAATCTATCACCATGAGATACACCAGAGACACTCAGAGTGATGCCTTATTTTCCTCCTTGTGGCCATTGTTTTGCATTTCCCACATGACCAAGAACAATCCCTCAGTCTGCAACAAACCACCCAATTTTCCAATCTTTTCATTTCTCCAATTGTCTACATCATCATGTCGTACTTTTGATGTTAAATTTTCAAACCTAGATACCAGTCTTTATTTTATACATTCATGGGATGTGGCCATAATGACAAAACCAGCCTTTATTGCCCATCCCAAAATTGACTTTGAGAAAGTGGTGACTCACCTTCCTGAACTGCTGCAGTCCAGTTGCTACTCGGGAAGAAGTTTCAGGATTTTGACATAGCAACAGTGAAGGAACAAATACTTCTGAGTCAGCCTGGTGTGTAACATGGAGGGATTGTCTGCTGTCAGCTGGGAAGGTGCTGTCTAAGGACCCTTGCTGAGTTGCTGCAGCGTATATTGTAGATGGTACACACTGCTGCCACTGAACATCAGTTGTGGAGGGAGTGAATGTTTAAGGTGGTGGATGGGGTGCCAATTGAGCAGGCGGTTTTTTTCCAGATGGTGTCAAGTTTCTTGAGTGTTGTGGGAGCTGCACTCATCCAGGCAAGTGGGGAGTATTCCATCACACTCCTGACTTGTGCCTTTTAGATGGTGGACAGGCATTGGGGAGTCAGGAGGTGAGTTACTTGCCACAGGATTCCCAGCCTCTGACCTGCCCTTGCAGCTACAGTATTTATATGGCTGGTCTAGTTCAATTTCTGGTCAATAGTGACCTTCAGGATGTTGACGTTGGGGGATTCAGCGATGGTAATGTCTTTGAAAATGTCAAGGGGAGATGGTTAAATTCTCTCTTGTTGAAGCTGATCATTGTCTGATACTTGTATGGTGTGAATGTTACTTGCCATCCATGAAATAGCAACCCACTTGATTGACACCCATACGCCACATTAAACATTCACTGCCCCCAACACTGACACACAGTAGCTGCAGTGTATACCATCTGTAAGATGCACTTCAACTCCCTAAGTCTTCTTCGACAGTACCTTCCAAATTCACAACCTCTACCACCTGCATGGGAACAACACCAACTGCAAGTTTCCCTCCAAGTCATACACCAACCTGACTCAGGAATATATATTTCTTCCTTCCTCATCACTGGGTCAAAATCCCAGAATTCCTTAACTAACAGTACTCTGGGAATACTATCACCGCAAGAACTGCTGCTGTTTAACAAGGTAGTACACAATTACCTTTTCAAGGACGGTTCAAGATGGGCAATAAATGATAGCCTTGCCAGTGATGCCCACATCCCATCAATGAATAACAAAAAAACGTGCCATTAATTGACAGGTACTCATCAAAGACATGGTCATAAACACTCAATTCTGGCTTCAGATCTCATTCCAGCTGAATACCAGAGGAGAGTTGAGAGTAAAAGCTCTTGCCATTAAGACAAAATTCAATAATAGCATGACACCAAGGAGGATTTCGCAAAACTGAGGTCAATGGAGGTTAATGGGAAAACCCCCTGGTAGTTGTAATCACACCTGACACAAAGGAAGATGTTCATCTGACACCGGTTGTCACTCGCTGGAACATGACAGCATGAGTTCCTCAAGGATATTTCCTTAGTCCAAATGTCTTCGGTTCTTCACCAATGACCTTTCCTTTATCATAGTCTCAAGAATGGCAATGTTTATTGACAATTCCACAATGTTTGGTTTCATTCACAAATTCCTACAAAAACAAGACCAGTCCATTCCAGTCCACGGCAGGAACTGGATAGCATCCAAACTCAGGTTGTCAATTGGTAGGCAACAGTAGCGCCATATTGTCGCCATGTAATGACCATCTCAAACAAGAGAAGGCCAAACCATCTCCCCTTCATCTTCAATGGCAATACCCAGTCCCTACCATCAATATCTTAGGGGTCACCATTGACCAGAAGGTGAACAGGATCAACCATATCAACATTATGGTGCAAGATTAGTGCAGAGGGTGGGGACTTTGAGATCAGTGACACATTTCCTGACCTCTTAAAGCCTAATTATTATCTACAAGACACAAGCCAGGGGTATGATGGAATGCTCACCTGAATGGTCAACCATGGTCAAGAAGCTTGACAAAGTCCAGGTCAGAGCAGATCACTTTCTTGACACCTTTGAAACCAGGTTCAATATCCAAACCATCCAACCCCAGATGTAAGTACAAGCCATAGAATGCACTGCAGCAACTCAAGATTACTTTAATAGTACCCTCCATATCTATGAGCTGCACCATTAAGAAACAGCAGCAATATACAAATTACCCTCCATTCCAACTTGGACATAGGACTAGATTTTTCAGGGTACCGCAGTCCCCATCCCCACCCTCCCAGCTGAAACGTCAGTGGGAAGCCCATGTATGACTCTGATTGCTGCCCTGTAGCAATTTAATGCTGAGAGCAGCGTTAGTTGCTCTAAGGAGAGATTTCCACCCTGTCTCGGGTGAGGGGCATGGGTGGCTGGGTTCAAGATGCCAGGGGAGAGGGTTCAAGGGGGGGGGGGGGGATGACTTTTGGAGAGGGTGCCTCAAAGGAGATCCTTGCCCTTGCCCGACATAAGCCCTCGTAACTAAAGTAACCAGGCTTCCCAATTGTGTGGGCCAATATCACCCCACCTGCTGCCTGGCCCCACCCCAATAACCTTGGCAGCAGGATGAGGTCCTTATGTAGCCATTAATTGGCCACCTAAGAGCCTCAAAAAGTCCAAGAGCAAGCAGGCTGTCTGATGCCTCTGTTGCCTCACCATAAAATTTCAGTCAGGTGGTGGGGGGGTGGGGGGTGGGGGGGGTGCAGGTGGGTAGGCAATGGGATGGCCTCCTGATGGATCTTACTTGCTTCCACTACATTCAAACCTGCCGGCAGGGGAGTGTAAAATTCAGTCCGTATATCGCAATGCCTTCATCATCAGTGAGTTAATATTCTGGAATTCCCTGACCTCAAATCGCTGAGCCAGCACCGTTATCACAGAGACTGCAGTAGTTCAAGGAGAACTCCATCATTACCTGCTCAGGGCAAGTATGGATGGGAATAGGCCCTGAGAATAACTTTTAAAAGGATTAATAAGTCTACTAATATAAAGACTAATGTTTTTCATATTACCTTCCTCGAGTGTCAAATGTAAGGTTTGCTTCAGATAATTATGCATATGGTGACTTGCTGGTGTAAAGGAAAGAAAAGCAAAATACCAACATTTGTTAACTTGTGAATAAAAAATATCATTGTACCCAATTCGAAAATGAACACACAGTATTCTGGCAGGGAGCTCCCAGATGCCAGTCATTTTCTTAAACATGAAGAATATATACCCAGCCCAGCAGATTGGGAACTTCCAAATTTTTAACTTGAAGCTGATAAGTTAGCTTTTAGCTAGCAGTTATAATGCTACTAGTGTGAAACCCAGGCTGTCAGCGATTGTCTCCTGGAGGTGATCGCATATATAAAATCAAACACAAATTGACTTCAGCCATAATAAGCATTTTGCTTTACCTGATAAACAAAATTTTTGCAGTAACAAACTGTACAGCATCATTGCCCTAATGTTAATTAATGTTAATAATACTGTAATTAACATTATAGCAATGGCCCTGTTAACAGAGCAGTACCAGCGATTTTATATTTAAAAAGTGACAGGTACAGATTCTTCAGATGAACAGGCAAATAAGCAAGGAACTTTTCTAAACTGAACAGAACATTTTCACTTAAACTTCTTGGAAATATAATATGATAATATTGGTGCCATAATGTTTGCATACATTCTACTATGGCTTTTAAAATAGTGACAATCACATTTTATGCAATTGAGTAAAAGGCCTGGTCAAATGTCAAGCTTTTTTGAAGATAGTTTAGTAAATAAGCTGGCATAATGACTTTAAGCATTTAGAAGATGGACGGCACTTTCACAATAAGGTCACTCTTTCCGTGGAACCAGCTGTGCTACTTTTACTGCCTGAAGGTAGGAATTGTAACTAAAGAGCAGAGTTACTCTAAATAGAGCCGTCATTTCAATTCCGACTTGACTCCAAAGTGTTTTTCTTTTGCATTGTATCACTTAATTAGTGCTAGTTTCAATTGAATGAAAATCACCTTGGGAAGGTCTTCAGATATCATTTAATTGTGCAGCCAAAAAAATACAAGTTGAAACAAATTCCTTGATGGTAAATGTCAGGGAAGCTCTGCTTATTATCCTTCCGATGTGTCATTGGGAAAGTTAGTTATGAGGGTGTTCACATCAATCATGGCTTTATCATCAAGATAGCAAAACAATGAGTAAACTTAAAATCTAATTAATCTAGTTTGACAACTGACAATATGGCATGTTTTATACTGCACAAATATACAAATGTTCCAAAAGGGCTTGGGGCAGAGTGTGAATCAAAAGCTGCAAATGATAATGATATTATTCAAATGCAACTAAAACTGGTTTATTAAATTAGTTTTATATCATAAAGGCCAAGGGAAGTGATAAAGTATAAAATATTTTGTTTACCTGAAGTTTGACCATATACAGAAGAATGAAAGATAAAATAGTTTGTTTTATGGTCTTTCATGAACTTTGGGACCACAAAATATTTACCTGTGTTCCTGCTATTGAGATTCTGTTAAAGAACAATAATTGTGCAAGACAAAACAAAACTGCGGATGCTGGAAATCCAAAACAAAAACAAAAACAGAATTACGTGGAAAAACTCAGCAGGTCTGGCAGCATCGGCGGAGAAGAAAAGAGTTGACGTTTCGAGTCTTCATGACCCTTCGACAGAACTTGATTTCGAGTCCAGGAAAGAGTTGAAATATAATATTTCAATAATTATGCAATGTTACTTTCTCTTATTCAGAGCTTTTGAAAGGGCTGGAGCAAAAAGGCTAATTTTAAGATCTTCACATTGAATATCCATTTTACTTTTTAGTAATATTTGCCTTTAAAACACATAACCACTACAATGGCCATGAAATTTGATAAGGCCTGGAAATGGGTGTGCAATCGCTCGTTGCTTCTGATACAGGTAGCAAGCAAGCTTCATGGTAATTAAACAGATAAAAGTACAAAAAGAAAGTATGAAAATAAGCCAGTGAATGATACCAATGAACACAAAAAAACACCAACAATTATATCAGAAAAAAGAGAGCAGTCAGGAGGAATATAGACCCATTGAAAACTGAAAATGGTGAAATTGTAAATAGTTACAAACCCAGACTAGACCCCCAAATTTGTTACAATCAGGTAAGGGACCAGACACCCTTTTTTTTGTTAAAGTCGGGAATAAAGCCACAAGATTCTATAGTTTTAAACAAACAGAAATAATTTTACTACACACAAATTACCAAAGCAAAAGTCAATATTATCTATCTTATACTCTAGCTGATCTATCTTATACTCTAGATATTTGAAGCATTGGTTTTAATTTTCTAAACTTCCCTGGATTCAGGGAAAGTGCAATTAGATTGGAAAAGAGCAAATGTAACTCCTTTGTTCAAAAAGGGAGAGAAATAGAAAGCAGGAAAGTCAAGGCCAGTTAGCTTAACATCTGTCACCAGGAAAATGTTGGAAGCTATCATTAAAGATGTAATGGCAGGCCACCTAAAAAATTTAAGGCAATCAGGCAGAGTCAACATGGTCTTGTGAAAGGGAAATCATGTTTAACCAAGTTACTGGAGTTCTTTGAAGGAGTCACATGTGCTGTGGATAAAGCAGAACCGGTGCATGTACTGTACTTAGATTTCCAGAAGGCACTTGATAAGGTGCCCCATCAAAGGTTATTGTGGAAAGTAAAAGCTTATTGTGTAGGAGGTAACAAATTGGCATGGATAGAAGATTGGCTAGCTAACAAGAAATGGCGAGTAGGCACAAATGGCTCTTTTTCTGGTTGGAGGGATGTGACACGCGGTGAGCCATAGGGATCAGTGCTGGGGCCTTAACTTTTTACAATTTATATAATTGTCTTGGACCAAGGGGTTGAAGATACCACAGAATCACAGAATTGTTACAGTGCAGAAGGAGGCCATTCAGCCCATCGTATCTGCACTGGCTCTCCAAATGAGTATCATGACTTAGAGCCATTCTCCCGCTTTCCCCCCATACCCTTGCACATTGTTTCTATTCAAATAATCATCTAAGGTCCTCTTGAATGCCTCGATTAAACCTGTCTCCACCATACTTCCTGACAGTGCGTTCCAGACTCGAACTACTCAATGTGTGAAAAGGTTTATTTCTCACATCACATTTACTTCTTTTGCAAATCACTTTAAATCTGTGCCCTCTTGCTCTCAATCATTTTACAAGCAGGAGCAGTTTCTCCCTATCTACTCTATCCAGCCTCCTCATGATTTTGAACTCTATAAAATCTCCTCTTAGCCTTCTCCTTTCCAAGGAGAACAGTCCCAACCTCTCCAATTTATCATCATGACTTAAGTTTCTCATCCCTGGATCCATAGACCATAAGACCATAAGATGTAGGAGCAGAAGTAGGCTATTCGGCCCATTGAGTTTGCTCCGCCATTCAATGAGATCATCACTGATCTGATCATCCTCAACTCCACTTTCCTACCTTTCCCCATAACCCTTGATTCCCTTACTGATTAAAAATCTGTCTATCTCAGGCTTGAATAGTCCTAATGACCCAGCCTCTACAGCCCTCTACGGTAAAGAATTCTACAGATTGACTACCCTTTGAGAGAAGAAATTCCTCCTCATCTTTGTTTTAAATGGGAGACCCCTTACTCTGAGATTATGCCCTCTGGTCCTGGATTCTCCCACAAGGGGAAACAACCTCTCAGCATCTTATATGTTTCAATAAGGTCACCTCTCTTTCTTCTAAACTCCAATGAGTACAGGCCCAATATCTTCTCATAAGAAAATCCCTCCATACCCAGGATCAACCTAGTGCACCTTCTCTGGACTGCCTCCAATGCCAGTATATCTCCCCTTAGATAAGGGGACCAAAACCGTCCACAGTATTCTAGGTGTGGTCTAACTAGTGCCTTGTATAGTTTTAGCAAGACTTCCCTATTTTTATACTCAATTCCCTTTGAAATAAAGGCCAACATTCCATTTGCCTTCCTTATTACCTGTTGAACTTGTATGCTGGCTTTTTGTGATTCATGCACGAGGACCCCCAAATCCCTCTGTGCTGCAGCTTTCTGCATTTAAATAATATTCAGCTCCTCTATTCTTCCTGCCAATATGCATATCTCTCATTTTCCCACATTATATTCCATCTGCCAAGCTTTTGCCCCCACTCACTTAACCTGTCTATATCCCTCTGTGGACTCCTTGTATCACCCTCACCGCTTGCCTACCCACCTATTTTTGTGTCATCCGCAAACTTGGCGATAGTACATTCACTTCCCTCATCCAAGTCATTGATAAAGATTGTAAATAATTGTGGCCCCAGCACTGGTCCCTGTGGCACTCCATTAGTTACAGGTTGCCATCCTGAAAACGCCCCCCTTACCCTAACTCTCTGGGCTGAATTTTGCTGTTGGTGAGCAGGGGGCGGGGCCCACTCGCTGACACGTAAAATGATGCAGGATGACAGCAGGCGGCCAAATCAGCTGTGCACCCGCCGACCTGTCAATGGCCAATTGAGGCTGTTGACAGGATCATTGAAACAATGAAAGGACCTGCCCATCCAACCTTAAGATTGGTGGGTCAACCAGGAGCCCCGGCGGGGAATAGAGAAAACATGAAACCTCATCCACTGGCGGGATGAGATTGCATATAGGGATTTAAAAAGTTTAATAAAGTTTTAGTGTAATTAATAAACATGTCCCATTTCATGTGACATTGTCGCATGAGGAGGACATGTTCAGGATCCATTTATCATTTTTAAAAGTGTCAGCGATCTCTCTGAGGCAACACTTAGCCTCAGGGAGATGTGCGCTTTATCATGCACATGCACAAATGAGCGCACTCTCATTTTTAGGGAATTCCCCACCTTCCCCAGCCCCCCCCCCTCCCCCCCCCCCCCCTCACCGTGCCTGCACAGGAAGCACTTAGCGCTTCCTGGCGGACGTCACGCTGGCCGGGCCTTAATTGGCTCACCCACTTAAAATGGTGGCGGGGCCCGCTTCTCCAGCGGGGATTGGCTCCCCGCCCGTCGGAGATTGTGTCGCCCACCCGACAGGCAGAAAATTCTGCCCTCTGTCTTCTATTAGTTAGCCAATCCTCTATCCATGCTAAAATACCACCTCCAATACCATGGGCTCTTATCTTATTAAGCAGCCTTATGTGCGGTACCTTATCAAAGGCCTTTTGGAAATCCAAATATATTACATCTACTGGTTCCCCTTTATCTATCCTGCTTGTTACCTTCTCTAAGAATTCTAATAAATTTGTCAGGCATGATTTCCCCTTCATGAAGCCATGCTGATTCTGCTTGATTGTATTATGTATTTCTAAATGCTCTGCTATTACATTCTTTATAACAGATTCTAACATTTTCCCTTCTGCATTCTCTCCACTGTGATCACATCCTTCCCATAATGCTGCACCCAGAATTGTACACAACGCTCGAGCTGAGGTCTAGCTAGTGTCTTATATAAACTCAGCATAACCTCCCTGCTTTCGTACTCTATGACCCCATTAATAAAGCCCAGGATATTGTATTAACTTCTCTCTCCACCTGTGCTGCCACCTTCAATGATCTATGCACATATACACCCAAGTCTCCCTGCTCCTAAACAGCCTTTTGAGTCATAACCCTTATTTTATATTGTCTCTCCATGTCCTTCTTACCAAAATGCATCACCTCACACTTCTCTGCACTGAATTTCATCTGCCACTTATCTGCCCTCTCCATCAACATCTGTGTCCTTTTGAAGTTCTAAACTGTCCTCCTCATAGTTTACAATGCTTCCAAGTTTAATATCATCTGAAAACTTTGAAATTGTCCCCTGTACATGAAGATCTAGATCATTAATATATATCAGGAAAAGCAATTGTCCCAATACTGACCCCTGGGGGACTCCACTACAACCTTTCTCCAGCCCGAAAAATATCCATTAACCATTACCCTCTGCTTCCTATTAGTCAGCCAATTTTGTATCATGTCACTACTGTCTCTTTTATTCCATGAGCTATATCTGTTTTCACAAGTCTGTTGTGTGGCATCGTATTGAGTGCCTTTGGAAAATCCATGTAAACCACATCAACAGTGTTACCCTCATCAACCCTCTCTGTTACCTCTTCAAAAAACTCCAGCAGGTTGGTTAAACACAAGTTCCCCTTTAGAAATCATGCCGGCTCTTCCTAATCAACCCGCATTTTTCCATGTGACTAATACTTCTATCCTGAATAACTGTCTCTAGAAGCTTCCCTACCACTGAAGTTAAACTGACTCATCTATAATCGCTGGGCTTATCCTTACAACCTTGTTTGAACAAAAGCGTAATGTTTACAATTCTCCAGTCCTCTGGTACCACCCCTGAGTCTAGGGAAGACTGAAATTTCAGTTCTTACTTCCTTCAATATCCTTGGATGCATGTCATCTGGTCCCAGTGCCTTGCCAACCTTTAGTATCGAGAGATTATCCAAAACTTCCTCCTTATCAATTTTGAAACCTTCTAGTGATAGAGTTTACTCCTCTGTCACTGTGGCTTCTGTAGAATCTGCTTCCTTGGAAAAGACAGTGGGAGGTTACAGTAAGTTGTGAAGAGGACATAAGGAGGCTACAAGGGGGCATTGGTTAAGTAAGTGGGCAAAGATATGGCAAATAGAGTATCATGGGGGAAGATATGAAATTGTCCATTTTGGCAGGAAGAATAAAAAAAAGAAGCATATTATCTAAATGGTGAGAGGTTGCAGAAATCTGAGATTCAGAGGGATCTGGGTGTCCTTGAGCATGAAATACAAAAGGCTATAATGCAGGTGCAGCACGTAATTAGGAAAGCTAATAGAATATTATTGTTTATTGTAAGGGGAACTGAATATAAAAATAAGGAGGTTATGTTTCAGTTGCACTTGACACTGGTGAGACCATGGCCGGATTTTCTGGCCCTGTCACGGGTGGGACCCACCACGGACAAGGCAGTGCCCCAGCCAGGAGTCCATTGACTTGCGGCGGGACTGGAAGATCCCAAGGGCGTGTGGGTGTGGAAAATCCCACCCCATATCTGGAATACTGCATATAGTATTGGTCACCTTAATAAAGGAAGGATGTAAATACTGGAGTTTAGAAGAGTAAGAGGTGACTTGATTGAATCATATAAGATCCTGAGGAATTTTGACAGGGTGGATGGGGAGAGGATGTTTCCTCTTGTGGGAGAATTTTAGAACTAGGGGTCACTGTTTAAAAATAAGGGATCGCTCAGTTAAGGCAGAGATGAGCAGAATTTTTTTCTCTCAGAGGGTTGTGAGTCTTTGGAATTCCCTTCCTGAAAAGGTGGTGGAAGCAGAGTCCTTGAATGTTTTCAAGGCTGAGTGAGATAGTTTATTGATAAACAGTGGGCTGAAAGCTTACTGGGGGTAGTTGGGATGTTACAGTCAGGTCAGCCATGATCTTATTGAATGGCAGGGCAGGCTTGAAGAGCTGAGTGGCCTACTCCTGCTCCTAATTTCAATGTTTGCATGTTTATTGCATTCAGAATTAACATGAGGTAAACACGAATTAACAGACAAACATTGGTCGAACACACCATGAACTGCATACTAAGTGGCAGACACAAACAAGGCACATGCCCCAAATTATTTCAGCAACTGTCTCAGATGTCATTGAGTCACAAAAGTTCTTTGAAACTCTGTCTTCCTCCTGAGACATTTCAGTTTCTCTCTTTCAAAGGGCTAGTCTGACCCCCAGCTAGCAGCAGCTCCATTCTACCCGAGTTTCACAGGTACAATCTTAACCCAAAAGGCACAGTAATTCAGATCTCTCTCAGGTCTTCTCCCAGGTCCAGCCTTCCTGGCCTCTTTTCCAGCTGAGCTGACCTCTTGCCGAGACTGCGTTCCCCACTCATGCCCCTGCCGGTGTCGGGTAGACTACACTCCAGTGTCTAATCCCAGGCATGGTCTCAGCTTCCACATTGCTGTCAACAACTGCTTCTGTGTTTCCCTGAGCCCAATTCTTCACAGCACAGAGCTACCAATGGCTTGTGGAGCTCCTCTGAACCCTAGTCCCCCTCAGCAGCACAACTAATGGCTGCACTTCAGCTGCACAAACCCAACCTTCCTCTTCATCTGCTCCTAACTCACTGTTCACTAACTGCTGTTCACTGACCCTTGTAACCTATAATATCTCTCAACAGGGTTCACCTCCTTCGCCGAAGCAGAGTCAAATGTAACATGGGACATTCTGTTACTTAAATATTACAATCACCAATGAACCAAAGGTCACTCCCATAGATCCAAACTTACAGAAATACAAAGACAAAATAATCCCAAAAAATCAGTTTAATCACAAAATAAAAATAAGAGATGTTGAATCCTGACGTTGTGTCAGTATTTATAGTAGAGGAAGAGTTCAGCATGCCAGAAACCCCAATGAAATGGATAATGAGTCAAAATTAATGTAAGCAAAATAGTCGTAAAGAAGAAAACAATGGCACCTTCTCATATTTAAGGAGCTGAGTTCAGTTAAATGATTTTGCAGACCAGTGACTGAGAGAATGAAATGACTGCTGCAGCAAGGTAGAAAAGGTGAAAATCAAACTTCTTAGATACTGAATTGAAGTAACGAGGAACGCCATTGCTGGCTAGAAGCCATTATAGGCAGCAACATGTTGAAAGAGGAGGCTGAGGCTATATGTGCTGCCTCCATAACTCCATGGGATTGGATTGAGTGGAGCCTGGCAGAGTTGGCATAGTGGCTGTGGGGGAACCAGGATAATCAGGTGAGAGTTACCGTGACAGCAGATCACAACGCTGAATTACTTTTGGGCATACTGAACTTGTTTAAGGAAGACATGTTTTTTTTAAAAAGACATACAAGCAAAAGCTGGCTGAGAATGTAAGGTAACTACTTTCTGGAAAATTCTTATGTAGATTATACATGATGACTAGCCCAGAGAGCACATGGAATGCTGCACCTCAAAAAGTGTCAAGGGCTACTTCAGACAGAGACACTTGATAGGGAGAGATGCAATGCAAAAGATTGAAGTTTAATCTCCTGTGGTTGCGGAGATAACGGAGACTGATTACCATCTCAGCAGACACCATCTCCTGTTGAGTTATATATCTCAGAATGTGGAAATGGTCTGAGTTGAAAGAAAGCAGATTCTTGGAGAAAGAGATGTTTGTTTTTCCCTTCCAAGAATACACAAGGGGTTAAAAAGCTAGCTGCAACCCTGGATTGTGTGTTCTAGTTCTAATGTACTAGTGTGTGCTGTTAGGAGCACAGCAGGAGAATATCAACCAGGCATCCCTGCAGCTAGCAGGTAAAGGTCTCTATCTCTCTCTCTCTGGCTGGAGGTAAGTCAGTAAAGACACAGTCAAAAAAGAAACAGGATAATGCCTTCAGAACCAAGTGTCTCCAAAGCAACTATCCAAATCCCTGCTCTGAAAAAGGGTCATATGGACTTGAAACTTAACTCTGATTCTCTCTCCACAGATGCTGCTAGACCTGCTGAGTTTTTCCAGCATTTTCTGTTTTTGATTCAAAAGCCAAAGTCAGCTCCACTGGAATCATCCAACTAAAAGGCCATAACATTTTGCCATCTGCTCCTCGTTGACACGCCAAAGACTGATTTGTATATCTTTTTTGACTTTTATTTTTGGGCTCAACTTCTCAATTCTGATCTCCGTGTATATGTGTTGCATTTTTATTATTTGTTTCTCAGGTTTTTAGCAACTAATAAGTTTACTCTTCATTTGACTTAAGGCCGCCTGGTTAAATTGGCTCCTTCTAAAACATAAATACATTTGGACTGGGAAAATGTATCCACGGAGGAAGGGATCCCTTTAAATTAACCTTGTTGTGACGAACTGAGGGCGTTGAATAAAGAAGTGGAGCCAGCTCATTCCTCCTCATCTGAGAGCAAGACAAAATTGGGGTCCTGTATGGGAGGTGAACAATCTTGGAGTATCTCATCTGGGATCATAACAAATTGGGGGCCTCGCCTGGGAACCGGTTGTAACGGAGACACACATCGATTCCTGATGTCGGGAAAACTGTCCCAATTAAGCTGAGGCCGAGAAAGGCCAAAGGCAGGAATCCCATTTGCTGACAGCAGGAAGGCAGTTAGATTCATTAATGAGCCATTTGAGAGCAATCCTTCCTGAGCCCACCAGAATTTAGTGGTGGCTCAGGGACTCTCCCAAACTCTCATGGCTTTCCTATGCCTCCTGAAGAGAGGTGGGGTGGTTGGGTGGGGTGGTTGGGTAGGGTGGTTGGGTGGGTGATTGGGTGAGGTAGGGGGAGGTTCCCTTTCAATAGGCACTTGCTGCCCGATCGAAGGAGGTGGCATTAGGAACATTGGGGGAGTACTGAAAGCCACCCATCTGGCCTTTCCTCCAAACCCCTCTTGCCCCCACTCCCCCACCCCCTCCACTTCACTGCTGACCCCATCCCTGGCCTCACTCGCCTATGTCCTGGGACCCTGTGGCTGGACATCAGTGCATTACTGACAGCAACCACTGCTGCAATGGGAAGCTGCCAGCCTTTGACTAGCTGACAGCTCTCAGGGGTGGGACTTGTGCCCTCCAGGGTCCTTAATTGCAATGGAAGGTCCATCACTGGCCAGTTAAGTGCCTGACAGGACTGTGACAGGAGCGATGCAGAGTTCCCATTAGTTCTCAACCTGTGGGGAGCCCATGTTCCTGGAACAAAATCCAGCCCATGGTTCTCCTTGCGGTGCCCAGAGAACTTCAGTTACCTCACTAGATCAGCAAAAGTACTTTCTAGTTCTGTTGAAGGGTCAAGAGGACTCGAAACGTCAACTGTGCTCTTCTCCGCCGATGCTGCCAGACCTGCTGAGTTTTTCCAGGTGTTTCTGTTTCTGTTTTTGTAATTGTACTTTCAGCTGATTAACAAATAGAACAACTGAAAAAGAAAAAGTGAATATTCCCTGGAACTTTTGGCCAGTGATTATTTCTGGGGTATCAGATGACAGCGCCATACAACTTGTCCTCAGAGTAAAGACACTTTGCAGCCCCCTGACATGATCTCACATTGTGAAATGCAAATGAGCTCACTGAAATTTCATATTCTAGCTCCTTGATCTCATAGTGCCCCTCGTTTTGACCATCTATTCCATGATGGAATATAACTCTACAGGATCTAGAGACTGCAACATGTGTTCAATACAGTGTGGTACACAAACACATGTATGACATGGATCACCCATTATACGTCCCACTGATAGTCAATTACATTGAAGTCAATGGAACTGAATGTCAGGTGGAATGTATAACACATGCTGACGTGTGGTGAGACGAAGCACAAAGAAACCAGAGGATGTAGATGTGGAGGTGAAGCCTGATGTAGTTGTATGGAGGCATAATACAATGTCAGTCCCTCAGTGAGTAAAGAGGAGAAAAAAATGAAGGCTCTGAGCTTTGTGGTGCATTTCAGTTTTATTAATGCCCACTATCTTCATGGTCTAGAATTTCAGCATCGCCTATTCACATTGACAGAAGGAGACAGTCTCTAGAATTAACACGAAATGTGCTGGCAATATTCAATAGACCAGAAAGCATCTGTGGAGAGAAATGATTAATGTTTCAAATCAATGACCTTTTGTAAGAACTTGTTAAATTAGAGATGTCATAGGATTTAAACAAGTACGGATGCAGGGAAAGGGGAGATGGAATGAAAGAACAAAAGGGAAGGTATGTGACAGGGAGGACGGAAGGGGAGATTAAAGAGCAAAAGGAGTAGTGGTGGGACGAGTAAAGAAACAAAATAGGAATAGCAGAATCATTATCAATAGCTGCCGTTTGGAAAAATGGGAGCAATGGCATCATTTGAAATTGTTGAACTCAGTGTTGTGTTCAGAAGGCTGTAAGGTGCCAATTTGCTGTTTCTTGAGCTTATGTTGAACTTCATTGAAACAGATTAGGAAGCTGTGGACAAAGAGGCCAGGCTAGGAGTGGGGCAGAGAATTAGAATCACAGCTCATCATCAGACAAAGTGAAAGGGGGTGTTCCAGAAATAAATCAAATGAGACACTTGCCTTTAGCTGAAGCATGGAATATAAGAGCTTGGAAATTATCCTGGAACTGAATGAAACACTAGTTACATCACAGCCCAGAGTTCTGCATGTAGTTCTGGTCACTGCATTTACAGGAAAGAGGTGATTGCATTGGAGGGGTACAGAGGAGATTTATTAGGATGTTACCTGGACTGGAAAATTTTAGTTACGAGGAAAGGTTGGATAAACTAGGATTGTTTTCTTTGGAACTGAGGAGGTTGAGGGGGGACCTAACTGAAGTGTATAAAAAGTGAAGGAGAGAGTGGATAGGAAGATCTTTGGTTGAGGCTCAATAAAAAGGGGGCCATGAATTTAAGGTAAGAGGTAGGAGGTTTAGAGGGGATTTGAGAGGAAATAGTTTCACCCAGAGGGCGGTGAGAATCTGGAAGTCATTGCTTGAGAGAGTGGTACAGGCACCACAAGCAGCAAATACAGTATATCAACTTGAAAGATATAAAGAAAGGCTTGTATTTATAAAGCATTTTTCATGACCACCAGACATCTCAAAGTGTTTTGCAGCCAATGAAGTACTTTTTGAAGTGTAGTTGCAGTTGTAATGTAGGAAACAAAGTGCAAATCAATAACTGTTACACCAGGGAAGGAGAGTTTGGGGCTGATTGTTTGAGTTTGCATGTTCTCCCTTCCCCTTTTAACCTTATTTTGTGGAGACCTCGATTTAACCAAATTCCTGAATTCAGTAAATTGAAGTGTTACATTTTGTACAATCAGGGGCCCATGAAAATTTTTTATTCTATCTCCATATAATTCATTGCTCTACTCCCATACGTGGAAGTAAATCTAATTATAATTATAATTAAATCTCATTACATTTTCCAGCTTTTCTCCTCATAAAGACATGTGGAGCAAATAGCTATTAGAGTTGCTAGCTCATGTGGAGGAAACCCCTGGTGCAGACCTGTTGGGCTGAATGGCCTGCTTCAGTGCTATTCGAGGATTATATGGCATCAATTTAATATCAAACTATGAAAAGCTCCACCAGAGGAACAGACCATTAACTTTATCCTACATCTTTTAGGACTGTGCAGAACCAAAAGTGTCCTTCAGTTCCTTCAAAAGGAATGTATTGTGCTCATTTTTTGTTCCTCACCTTTGTGTATAGATCTTATTCAAGCACTAGATGTAATGATAGACAAACTGCCCAAAGATGGAATGAAGCCACTGTTTACAAATTGGTATATTGACAACATTGAATAGCTGTTGCAGAAATGAAAGCCTGCTGAAAAATTACTATTGATCTTGGAACTCTTCCATATACACTGACTTGTAACTGTATTTGATCGGTTTTGATCTGGCTGATATTAAGTATGCACTTCAGGACTGCTTGCAATACAAGTGCAACATTATTTTGGGCTTCTTGTTTTATATACTTGCAGCAGGAAATTAAGGCTTGGATTTTCTGGCCCAGCCCTGCCACCAGCATCTTCAGGCCCCGTCGAAAGTCAATAGGCTTTTGGCTGGCCCAGCACATATCCCACAGCGAGTCCCACCACAGAGTGAGAGGAAACTCCTGGTCTAAGTCTAGCAAATAACTTTAACTTGCAAAAGACATTAATAAGGAAAAGTATTTTGTAGGAGTCACTTGCATGCAACATAAAAAAAAATTACCACAAAATGAACCATTGATACAGTATAACCAGAAAGAACTATCCAATCAGTTCCACTTCCCAGTTCTTTCCCTAATGTCCTGCAAAAATTTCCTTGTAGTATTAATATATTTCTCTCTGCTGATGTAGAATAATACATATGTTCCTAACAAATTAGTTGGTGTCATAAAAATTTAACAAAGAATCAGCTCATACTGGAAATTTCAACATTTTGCATTGAAGCAGGCCCTTTGAGCTTTACATCAACAGCTATAACCCAGAGTAAAATCAAAAACACATTTCTTTAACTCTTGAATAACAATTATTAACTCAAATACCTGCAGCAACACTTGTCACCCACTTTCCTAAAAAGGTTGCTGATGGGTGTCATTATATGTCCCAACATAAGAATATAAGAAATAAGAGCAGGGGTAGGCCCCTCAAGCCTGCCCTGCCTTTCAATAAGATCATGGCTGATATGCCCCAGGCCTCAACTCCTCTTTTGTGCCAGCTCCTCATAGCCCTCAACTCCCCGATATTTCAAAAATCTATCACCTCCTCTTTAAATATTTTCAGTGATCTAGCCTCCACAACTATCTGGGGTAGAGAATTCCAAATATTCACTACCCTCTGAGAGAAGAAATTCCTTTGCATCTCAGTTTTAAATGAGTGTCCCCTTATTCTGTAACTATGTCCCCTAGTTCGAAATTCCCCCACTAGTAGAAACATCTGCTCAACAACTACTCTGTCAAGCCTCCTCAGAATTTTGTACATTTCAGTAAGATCACCCCTCATTCTTCTAAGCTCTAATGAATAAAGGCCTAACCTGTTCAGCCGTTCTTGATAAGTCAACCCCTTCATCCCAGGGACTAGCCTAGTGAATCTCTTTTGAATTGCCTCCAATGTTAGTATATTCTTTCTTAAATGCGGAGATCAAAACTGTACACAGTACTCCAGGTGCGGCCTCACCAATACCCTGTAACAGTTGTAATAAGACTTCCCTATTTTTAAACTCCAAACCCCTAGCAATACAGGCCAAAATTCCAATAGCCTTCTTAATTACTTGCTGTACTTGCATGCTAACTTTTTGTGTTTCATGCACAACAACAAGCAGGTTCCTCTGTGCTGCACATTTTTGGAGTCTCTCTCCATTTAAATAATAGCCTGCCTTTTGATTTTTCCTGCCAAAGTGCATGACCTCACACTTTCCTGCATTAAACCCCATCTGCCAAGTTTTTGCCCACTCACTCAACCTGTCTATATCCCCTTGCAGATTCTTTATGTTGTCATCACAACATGTCCTCCCACCTATTTTTGTATCATCAGCAAATTTAGATCCATTACACCCTGTCCGCTCCTCCAAGTTATTAATATAAATAGTAAATAATTGAAGCGCTAGGACTGATCTTTGTGGCACTCCACTGGTTACGCCTTTCCAACCTGAAAAACACCCATTAATTCTGACTGTCATTCTTGTTGGGGTAATCCAATTACATCATCATCATCATCATCTGCTGTTTCCAGTAAGTGTATGGTTACTATACTATGCACACATAGACAAAGTTCCAAGTCAGCAAATCTGCATATTCACAAAACTCTATTTTACTCGAAGTTGAACATTATACAAGTACAGTTGGCCTCTGTAATACCTACGGAATACTGACACAGTCTTGCTCAACTGCCAGGTGTGCTACTTCTTTTGGCAATATTTGGAAACTTAGGTAAGTGATAAGGCACACTTTTCTCGATAATTCACCTTGCCTCAAATACTCTCAACAGAAGCTTTTGTGTGAACCATGAGCACCAAAGTGACCAGAATTGGCTAAAACAGGCACAGCCTCATTCAGCCTGAGTGTTGAGGACTAGGTTACCTGGTTGGGGAGTTGTCTCCACCTGGCTCCAGAAAATAGGTTTGTCAGTGGAATAAGATTTTCACAATGGAAAAGCCATTAGCTGGTACAGACACAGGAAGTGGCTGTGATTTACAGTAGAGCAGCTATTTGCAATTTAAATTAACAAACTAAATTGGGATCAAAGGGTGTCTTATTTTTAGCTGCTGAACATTCACCATCGGCATATTCATTTAAAAATGAAGCGAGGGCCAAAGCTGTAGGAGGATAGATGATTAAATCTTCTTATGGAACACAGTGATATCAGTCTTCTTAGAGTCATGGGAATATATTATATGGATTGTAACCTGTCAGCATTGAGTAGTATAGATTATAATCTGAGATTGATATTCTGGAGACTGCATTTATACTCACTTAGAATTTGTTTACCTTTGGAGGTGAGTACAATTACAGAGTGCTTTCTCCTTTTTTGGGGGTTTTATCTGTAAATATTCACATCTTTATAAAGTCAGTTGGCAATGTATGAGATGGACTAATAGCTTGATGGTCCAAATACAACTTTCTTATGCAGCCTTTTAAAAATAAGAGGTGGAATACAGAACTAAGTGCATTAAGGAGAAAAGAACAGATTTGAGAAGGAACTTTTAGTGTTAAGAGAAAAAGGAATGAGATGCAATTGGAAGAAAAGTATTTAAAGTAACTTGGTTAATTAATTATATTGGGTATTGGGCAAATAAAGGCTCCATAGACACCATGTTCTAATTTTGGTTGGTGTAATGACCGGGTAAAGAGGGAGGAGCTGGCTCCTCTTTATTCTGCCTCCTCAATTGGTCACAACAAAGGTTTTTAAATTTCCTTTCCCTGTAGACGCCTTTTCCTAGACACATGTATTTATTTTTTAATAGGGAGCCAATCAAACCAGGTTTTCATGACTCAAAGAAAGAGCAAGCTTATTAGCTTCTAAACCCGAGGAAAAATAATAAAAGGCGCTATAACACACACACACACACAAATCAGAAGTAAGAAAAGTTAGAGCCAAATAAAAGTTACAAACAAAAGCTACAAAGTTACAAATGATTAAGTCCTTTGATTGGCCTTGAAGCATAGATAGTTGAATGTTGTGGCCGTTTGAATTTAACTGGTTTTCTTTAAAATCCTGGAGCTGAATTGAAGTCCAGGTAACTGTATTTTGCTGGAGACAATTTCCTTCCTTTTAATTCCATGATCTGCCTCCCAGAAATCGAGGGGCTCTCCTGAGGTTCCTTCTGATGGACAGTCACTACCTTTTGGGTAGCATTTTTATACTGTAGAGATCGAGCTTTTCTTGGGCGGGATTCCTTACTGCTCCCTTCAGCAGTTTGTCCAGATGACTGCACCCCATGTCTGGCTTAGCAAAACCAATTCTTAAAAACCTCCAGTCTGTATATTCCCGAAAGATAATTCAATTATCATGTCTTGCAGTCATTGTTGTAAAACAGGTAATCACATTTTAACCTTTCATCTCAGAAACTTTTGGCACATTTCAAGGTAGTAGAAACCAACAGGAGAAGGGGTTATTTCATCTTCCACAAGGGGATTTTGAGTGTCTGTTGGGTGTATCTGGCTGGTTAGCTGTTCCCATTGTTTTTACTGTTGATTAAAATTCAGCACGTTGCATTTTTAATCTCTTCCTTAGTTAGAATGTTGAGTTTTGATGTCTGTACATTTCCTATGAAATGTCTGTCTCTTCAAACTTCCTTCCAGAGGGGATTCTGGTTTGCTTTTCTCACTTTCACCTTGGAAAGTGGCCTCGCATTTTAAAGCAGTTTGCTTTCTCATTTTTTAAAGCACCAAATCTCTAGTCAGTTGAAAGTTTTTTAAAAAATCATTTTTCAAAAATAAAGAGGCATGTTCGTGACAATTGGAGAGTAGAGAATAGAACTTGCAGCACAGCACATACAAGCCATTGTTCCTACACTGATTCTCTTTTGTCCACTGAAGCTATTTATTCTAGTCTCATTCCTTTGCTACGCCCTATATTTTTTGATATTTTTTCTTCATCACGTATTTATCTAATTTCCTCTTAATGTCATGAAATCTTCAATTTCCACTTACAGTAATGCATTCTACCATCTTGTAACTCGTGCATGAAAAACATATGCTACACTCCTCCTTTATATTTGTGGTACCAATCCTAAATTTATTAATGATTCAATTCTTAGTATGAATAGCCTTTCACTAGCTACTCTCTCTTGACCCACCTCATTCCCCAGAACCAGATCCAGTAATGCATCGCTTCTCATTGGCCCAGAAACGTACTGATCAAGAAAATTCTGAACAAACCTCTGAATTTCTCTTCCCTCTCTGCTTTTTACTTTGTTAATATCAGGTCTATATTATGATAATTACAGGACCCCATTATCACTACTCAATAGTTTTTGCACCTCTCTGTAATTTCACTGCAGATTTGTTCCTCTATATCTTTCTCACTAGTTGGTGGCCTCCAGAATACACCCAATAGTGTTAATTTACCTCAATTGTTTCTTAGCTATAAACAGACTTAACTCTCCAAGATATGTTCTCTACAACACTGTAAGATTCTCCTTCAACTGTACTGCCACTCCTCCTTTCTGTGCTTTCCTCTCTTTCCTGAATGCCTTGTATCCAGGATCATTTTTGTACCCAAACCTGCCCTTTTTGTGCCAGGTCTAAATAATTGCCAGAGCATCCTATTCCAAATGCCTATTTGTGCCTGCAGCTCACCAAACTTGTGTGGCGTGCTTTATACATTTACACAGGCAGCTTCTGTAGAGAGGGAAACTGAGTTAATATTTCGTGTCAACGACCATTCATCAGAACTGGGAAAAGTTTGAAATATTGCAGGTTAAGAAGGTGAAGTGGGGAAGGGTGAAGAAAGAACAAACAGGAAGGTTTGTGGAAAACAGGAGTGTTTAAATGACAAGACAATTGGTGATGCAGGGCCAAAGAGAGTGGGTAATGGGTCAAGGGTTAATAACAGGAGCACCTAATGCTGATGTGACAATGATGCAATGTCACATGACTAAGAGACATCTTGTGGGAAATACAACCTCGTGTAGAGTTACTGAGATGTATATAGATGTGTAAATAAACAAGAATGGTTTTTACAATTAACATTCTATGGTAGTATTCTTTGGGTAACAGGCAAACCCTAAAGAAACTCCACCTAGACCCCAAACCCAAGACAAAACAGGAAACAAGCAAAAGATGTGGCTTGAGGAGGCAGAATGATGAACAGCTGCAGTAAGAAGCAAAAATAATAAGAGCAGAATCATCCCATATTTGCACAAAGTGTGGTAGTGGGCAGGAAAAAGGAGGTTTTAGCCGCAATGGCTGCTTTACACGCTGTATCGTCCCATTCCCGGCACGTCCCACATCATTAATTCTGCATTCCTGAATTAGGGCCACAGGGCAGCCTCTGATTCACCTGCCCCATTGTCACTTCAGGCCATCAGTAATCCAGGCCCCATATTTAAAGCGCGCCCCTGCTAGCTGTCTCTAAAGAATCAGATGCTTCTGCAAAGTCATGGCTGTGAAAGTGGGGAAACATGCTGCCCCCAAATTCAGTGACACTTCCCTCATGGTGCCTATTGGGTGCTGTATAGGCCCATCATAAAGTCCTTTACACCCGCTCTGGGCAAAGACCAGCAAGCAAGGTGATAAGTCTAGCCTGGGAGGAGGTGGCAGGGGTGGTCAGTGCCAACGCATTGCAAAAGAGGACAGCCACCCAGTGCCGCAAGAGGATGAATGATCTGCTCCATTCCACCAGGGTAAGTCACTCTTCTCATCACTCCCAACTCACACACTCACAAACCCATCACACATCCACAGGACCCTCGCTCACTGCCAGTTCAAGGGACATCACCATTCACTCTCTCACACACACCTTCATCTGCCCTGTAGATCACATCCTCATCCAATCCATGGCACCACTCACCACTCACACATGCCTGGCATCCTAATCATCTGGCCTGGCAGGTGTCCTGCTTACACTCTCTCCATCTGTATTCATGCAGGACAAGCTGTCACACAACAAGAGGGAGAGGTCGCAGACTGGTGGAGAAATGCCCGACATCAAGGTCCTCGCAGACTTTGAAAATGAGTCATTCAGCTGGCCGGTGAGGATCTGGACTGTTCCTGCGCTGACGATGAGGTTGGCGGTGCTCAACCAAGTGAGGATCCAGAGTGCAACATCCATCAGACAACCATGCCGTCAGTGAGTTCCCCTGTTCCGCAGTCCCCTGCCATGCACTGATTATCTCCCCTTGCTTACGCAGGCACATCTGGGAAGCAGCCGAGGGGTTCATGAGCCAAGTCCTCAACTCAAGCCCCAAAGGCACCTTGGAAGAAGAATCAGATAACACCTTAATTGAAGACCTGTTGTGCTCACCACACCCACCACCAGTGCGGAGACATACACTTCGTGGGATCTAGTTCTAGAGTAGCCTCAGGGTCACAATCTGGTGAGCACATCGCACTGTCTGATCCACAGTTGGCAGTGGCAGGGACTTCCCAGGTGTCCGGCACTTGGAGGACTGCTGGAGGCCAGGAATCTGCTGAGTCTGAGTCAGATGACGAGACTCTGGACTCGGTCATACCTCAGTTGCTGGAGTTGCAAAGGCAAATTGGGGAACATCAGGAAGGAATGTCTGCTGCACTCTTCAGATTGCAAGGCATGATGGAGGGGGTCAGTTGGCCTTCCTTCTGAGGTGATAGCGTTGGCATGCCAACGCACCAACGTCAACATTGGTAGGATAGCAGCTGCCACAGGGACCTTGGTCCAGGATGTCGGTCCTGTACTTGCGTGAGCTGAACTCCATCACTGATGTCATAGTTGGCCTCCAGTAGTGTCAACGCAAGAGGTGAGCAGGGCAGCTGGATCTCACTCCAGCTTCCTCTTTTCCTCATTAGTGTCAGCTTTGATTTTTGTGCTAAAGTTTTGTTAAATGGCTGAATGTTGTCTCATGAAGAGGTCTAGAGCTTGTATGATTGAACGATAACTGTTTATTAATAATACATAACCATATACATATAAGAAAGGATACAGTCCTGACTAGGTGCTATCTTCATGACGACTTCTGCTGGACTCACCCCTATACTCTATTACTCCCATGTGACTCTCTAAATCATAATGTGGTCGGTACTGTTTCCCCAGTCTCACATTAACCCTTACAGCCTTTCTCCCCCCAAAGTCTCTGACTTTACAGACTCAGGTGGTTTGGAGGCTTTATTCTTCTAGACCTTGTTCTTTTCAGGTTTGGAGAAGTGATGATTTCCAACTGCTTTGGGCTGACTGTTGGACTGGATTTGAAATTTGTGGCAATTATGTTTTTTTGTAATGTGTAATGTACCTTTAAGAAGAATGTTGTTAAGGGAGATCACATGATCTTAGTAACCAATAGGAGAGTAGCACAGTCTACCTCTGTAGTTAGTAGCCAGTAGTATGGAGATAAGGTTTAAAGCGAAAGAACACATGTAGTTGCTGCTGAGTACCTTTGTAAATAAACATAATGTTTTCCACCTAAGAAGTGTCTGCTGATCAACTCCATCTATAGTAACAACTTGGCCACCAATAACAACAAACGTGTGATGAGGAGCCACAATATCCAACAAAGTTGCAGTAGTTGGTGTTGCAATTATTTGGGTTTCTACACCTGGTTCACTCAATTGTATGACAGGAGGTTCACTACGCGGAATGAGGAGAAGACTTATTCTGCTCCGTCTGATTGTCCCTTCAAGGGTATGAATCAGGTAAGACCGTCATGGATCTTCATCCCTAAGGATAATGACACCTTCTCTGGCAAGGTGCCTGATCCAAACCTTGTCACCTCTGTTTAGCCTCAGCAGGTTTCTAGTACGGTACCTCATATTGTAAGTGGAAGCTTGTTGCTGTCTATAGGGCTGTTCTCAGTCCGCAGCCTTCTGATAATCCCTGGCTGCCAGCCATGGGATTAAGTTCGTCGGCAACATGGGAAGTTGAGTGTGAAGTTTTACAGCTATCAGCAGTTCTGTTGGGGTGAATCCACATTGCAATGGGTGGATCTTTTTGTCAAAATCACCATTGAAAAGTCATCATTTTTCTTCAAGAGTGCTTTAACCGTGCAGACGCCCCTCTCTGCCTCCCCATTAGACTGTGCATTCCTTGTGGGGCTAAAGAGGTATCCGGGATTCCTTGTATCGCAAAGACCTCTTTCAATGACCTAAAGACTGACCCTGTGGTTATTGTGTGCTAAACACTTCACTCTGATTCACTGAGAGAAGTGTTCAACAATGAGGACGAGGGACTTGCCATTGTATATGAATTGATCCATTCCCAAACATCCCCGCGGTCTGGTAGGGGATTGCATGGGGATGAGGGACTCCCTCTGGACTGGTTTGCGCAGCCCGCATACCCGGCAGTTCCTTCAATTGCTCTTGATATTTCTGGGCCACCGCACTGCAGGCTGGGCTTGTTTTCTACAATTGCTGATGCCCAAGTGGCCTTGCGGATTAGTTGTAGACTCTCTGGTTGGAGTGAGGCAGGGATGACCAACCATTCATCATACACTAGCAGATCATCAATAATTTCAGTGAAGTGTTTCTGCTGTTTGACGTAAATTTTCAGAATATTTTCACCCAGTTGCTGCAGTATCTAAACTTGTCAGCAGTACTGACAGATGTGGATGCACTCTTTATCTCACATCTGCTCTTGGCGCATCTGTTGAAGCTTTTTGGAGTTCGCCAGCAGTTGTGTTGTCACGAGCTAGGCATATGACTCGAGTTCATCAGCCAGATTGACACCACGTGTCACAGGATGTCGACTGTGACCCTGGACAGTGTGTCCGCAGTTGTTTGATGCTCCCTCTGGACATACACTGTTTCATATGCAAAGCACATGAGACACACGTGAAATCTCTGAATCCTGGGGGACATTCTGGCAAGTTCTTTCTCGGACAATAGTAATGACCTATCTCGATGATCACCTTTAGCCAAAAGAGAACTCCTCACAAGCCCACATTACTGCCAGAGCCTCTTTTTCAATTACTTTGTACTGCCTCTCTGTATCTGACACCCCCCCTAATCGTGTAATAAGCTGGCCAGCCACATCCATCCAGCTGCTCTTGGAACAGAACTGCCCCTTGTCCTGCTGGCAAGGCATCCACTGCAATTGGAGTTGGCTGGGGTGGATCATAGTGAGCCAGGCTATCTGGTGAGGGCAGCATATCTTCGATCGAACGGAATGCTTGTTCTTGGTTTGCATCTCAACACCAAGCTCAGGCCTTTCTCAGAAGGTGTCACAGAGGTTCTGCCACCTGTGCCAGGCTGGGCACAAATCATGCCCAGGAACCTTTGGAGGTCTGGAATGGATGATAGGGTTGGGCTCTCACTGATTGACTTTGTGTGGGTCCACTATGATGCCCTTGCTGCTCCCAATATGACCTAAGGACTGAATGGAGGCCAGAGAACTCGCACTTATCACTCAACGTCAATCCTGCTTCCTGCAAGCATTTTGTCATGAGACTATCATATTTTACCTAATATTACGGTGAGATACTTTATGGCAGGCTTGTGTGTGTGTGTGTGTGTGTGTGTGTGTGTGTGTGTGTGTGTGTGTGTGTGTGTGTGTGTGTGTGTGTGTGTGTGTGTGTGTGTGTGTGTGTGTGTGTGTGTGTGTGTGTGTGTGTGTTTGTAGCTAATTTAATTAAACCAGAGATGATTATACTGCAAAGTAAAATTCTCAAAGAAGCAAGGTGTAAAACAAACATTTGAAAAGGAGGTGAGTGAAGTTTGAGTGAGGTCAGCAGATACAATGTGAATGAAATTTGCATTTTTAGAAAGTGGGGAAAGTCTGATTTTCAAAGGGACATGGAAAACATTTACAACTGGCAAGATAAATAAGACAAGGCTATTATGTTAATTTTTCCCAAAAGTGCTGGCCATGATGAGAACATGAAAGATTTTTATGTTCTGGGAAAAGTAACTGCTAAAGACAAGTGGAAACAATGGTATTTACAGATCAAAAAGGGAGAAATATATTGAACGAAGGTTGGAAGGCTGTGTGAGGTGTGGCTGTGTGAGATCTTGAAAGGTGACTGTGGGAAACAGACTTGGGGGAGAAAGCCTCTAGCCACCCTGTGGAGGTTTGTTGTTCCAGTAACCAAAATTGTGTTAAAAGCCTTTGGAAGTCCATTGTCCAGTGGGTGCATGTGGTAAAATTGCTGGATGACTTTATAAATTTGGACTCTATTTGGATTGTTGCCTTAATGGCAACAAGTGTGTAGACTTCTGATTGTCTGATGATTTGGTTGTGTTTTTCCAAAGTCAGACCTCCTTTAGATTGCAGTACATCAGAAAGAGTATCACTGGCCACTCCCACTACTGTGAACACACTGAGGGGGTGTGGGTCGGAATCCTCGGTTGAGGAGAAAGAATACATGTCTGAAGTACATAAAGCTGGATCCATTCTATGCTCACAGCTTCTCACATCTGTTCTGACCTCTGCTCTTATTTTGTTTTGTTTTGTGTTTTTCTTTGTTTTCTTTATTTTTGGATGGTTCTGCAGTTCTCACTAACATCTGCTCCACACATATCTTATTATATCTTTTTTTGTCCCATCTCTTCTGACCTTGCGCAATCATTCGTTTTGTTGTTGAATCTCTCCTGCCCCCCCACCTTATCTTGCTGTTTGTTCTTTCCTCTCCTCCTCTTTTTCATGCCTCTATACCTATTTAAATCCTGTTATATTTCTAACTTCTCCCAATTCTGATGAAAAACTATTGATCTGAAACATTAATTCTCTTTCTCTGTCCAAAAATGCTGCCAGTCCTGCTGAGCATTTCCAGTATTTTCTGTTTTCATTGCACATATTGATGCATGAATCAGAACTGCTTGGATTTAAGGGCCAGTTGTTAACTAAATCCAGACCATGATGCACAACCGTGCAACAAATGTTTACCAGGTTGTCACCCTGCAGCCAAAATTTTGAAACTATTTGAAACTAAAAGTAGTTCATTTGTGGCTTTCTACTTTTGCTAAGGCTCTTCAGAATCGTAAGAAAACCTGCTGTGGTATGGAACTGTTGTTGTGGATGTCGGGCTTCAGGTAGGCAGATGTGCTTCATTGCTCTCTCCATAAATACAACAACTCATGACAGACAGCCTCGTACAGAGAGAATTGCCAGATCAAATCTGGAATCCTCCTGTAACTGGGATTAAGGAGGCCATGTGCTCTTTGAAAAGTTAGTGCCTAAGTGGGGTAGAGGCACAAAGGAAGCAAGGGATACAGATACACAAATCATCAAAAGTAGCAAGGCAGGTTAAAAATTGTAAACAGGTCACCGGGATTCTTTTCTAGAGAAATAGAAGGCAAAAGCAGAGAGGTTCTATCAAACTTCTGTAGCATTTTGGTTACACCACATTTAGAATATGTGCACAGATATTGTCTCCGTGTTACAAAAAGGATATTGAAAAAATGGAGAAAGTGCAAAAAAGATTTACTAGTGTTAGAGAGTAAAATTATTTGGAGAAAACTTAACAGGCTGGGTCCCTTTTCTAAAAAAGAAAAGACTGAGAGATAACTGAATGGAGGTCTTTAAATTATCAAGAAGCTCTGATAGGTCAGATTTAGAAGGATGTTTCCACTCACACGGGAGTTTAAAAGAGAACCATAATTAAGTTCAATAAGGAATTCAGGGGGAACTGCAAAGGTCAGACAGTGGTGAGAATATCGAACGGTGTTGTTGAGATGAGTGCATAGATGCATTTAAGGGGAAGCTAGACAAGTGCACAAGAGAGAAAGTAATAGAGAGATATGTTGATGGGATGAGATGAAATAAATAGAGTGGGAGTAGGCTCATGTGAAGCATAAACACTGGCAGAGGGTCAAATGACCTGTCCCTGTGCTGTAAGTTCTATCTAATTGTATGTAATATAGATTATGAATGTTGTTCATACGTTATTGTTTCTGACAGGACTATATCTGCTATGGCTTGTGATTCCAAACCTTGCTGAAACTTAGCCAGATGGCTGTGATATCCTATCTGCTTAATCAGAATTGCTTGGTACTCTGGCACTTTCACACTGTTGGGTAGTTACCTCTGGGCCCAAAGGGAGATCAGGATTTCCCCCTCATCCAGGAAACATCTATCTATTGTGATATATTGTGATTAAAGTGGCCTTTAGAATTGTCACTAGGTGCATGGCACATTTTGCTGTTTTCTACATGCAGACTAGTGATTAATGGCAGCTGCATGCTAGTCTTAATTATGTAACCCATTGCCACACTTATTTAGTGGGAAAATTGCACATGTGGCATTATGAATTCTGTTATGCCGCCTTTTGAATGTGTAATTTGACCCTATAGTGACAAGGAGATGTTTAATATTGCTAACTCTGAAAATAGAGAAACATCAATTGGCAATAATTCTCAAGTATCAAAATCTTTGCTACAAATTTGAACAGCTACTGACCACGTTTTCCTTGCAGGATTCTGTCAAATGTTTTCTTTTATAAGATTGTTATGTGGAGCAAATCAGGACATCATGTTAGTGTTTAAACTTAACTGGTTATTATTTCCTCGTTATTATTTTTTCAAGATACAGTTCTTTGAGTTAATCAACTGAATATTCCGAAATATGTGAACTTGCTAATGCTTGAGTTTTTAAATTTTATTTCTGAACAAATATTGCTAACAAAACTACCAAAAATTGATATCCCAGGCTAATTAACTTCTATTATGTTTACATTCTAAACAAGGAATACCAAGCCCTTAAATCATCCTGAAACTTGTTTAATTGCAACAACTACATTATTAGCAAATAGTATTTGCAGGGAGTTCATGGATTTTCCTTTTTAAGATCATGGATCGTATGCTGTTGTTTAGATGTTTTCTATATAGCAAGCTGAGGCAAGAGAACAGGAATGGGTGGAGCTGGATGATGTATGTTTATTAGCACTAAGAGGACATCTGTGAGTTCAGATTGGATAAAAGGTCATAGAACACATTGCATGTTGCTAGGTAACACTGCTTCTTAGCCAATTTAGTTGTGAATCTGGAAGGGTTATAATTTCTGTACAAAGAGATGGGTTGTCTGACTATTTATATGAATCGTTGTCTGTCTAGCTGCGGCTGGTTTAAATTCATGAAGCTTAATGAATCTTATTGTTGATAGCAAGAAGTTGATTCCCAGTGCTGTTTTCATGATTGGACCTAAATTAATCCACTGTAATCTCAGGATGGCAGGTAAGAAAAGAAGAGATTGTGAAACTATCTTATTCCAGGGGGGAAAATCCTCATGTATTCCTGTGATATGTCTTCTATTATTAGGACTAACAATTCTGGATTCACACAACTTTTTAATAATTAACAGCAAATACATTGACTTAGAATAAAATATTATTCATAAAAATCCAAAAGTATGCGGTTAAATTTGGAAGCATAAAATTCTATTCCATATGTATTGAAATATTCTGATATTATGCTGAAAAGTTATATTATTATAAAGCATGCAGAATTGGAGCACATTACTTAAATGCTCTGCATAAGTAGACAAGTATGCATATTTAGTATGATCCTGGTACTAGGTGACTACATTTTTCAGAAAACAATCTTTGTAGCCCTTCTGTTTATGTAGTGGAACAAAAATGAGAAGGAAAAACAAACCAAGCAAGTTTTTCTCAACTAGAAGGATAACTGCAAATTTGATCCTTTGATGGTTACATTGGGTAGACTTGAAAATAGACCCAAGAATTGCAATCCATGATGAGTGGTGCTGGTAGATTGCAATGAATGCAGCACATCAACGGTGCTATCTGCTTATTTGAATAATCTCTGCTCTAGCCGGTGCGGACCGCACTGTTCGTTGCTTGGGTGCATCAGTAGGAGAACAATATCAAAAGAGTTTAGCACCACTTAAAGCTAGCCTGCACTGCTTAAAGTTCACCTACACCTTTTCAAGATGGAATTGCATTGTGCCTGGAGCAATCACTGAAAGTCATAATTGAAGTGAATCTGAACTAGGAAAGAGTTAGGAATGGCACAGCCGCAGAGAGTGTGAGCTCCACGGGTTTCAGACACTGCACTGGTGGTCTTGATGGAGGACGTAGGAAGGAGAAGAGCCTTAAGGGGAAAGGAGCACCTCCAGGCACATGGTCAAAAAGCAGCGCGAGCAAATAGCCACAGGGGTCAAACCCCAAGGACTTGGGATCCAGTGCCACAAGAAGCTCAGTGACCTCACACAAGTGGCCAAGGTCAGCGAATGCATCTTCAAATGCCATTTTTCACTAACTGCCCCACTAGCCTCAGATACTGGTCAGATCAGCACACCCACTGCACTCAACTACCAATAATCCCTATCAATCAGTCCTTATATCTAACATTCATACTCCATCCCACCCTCACACGCCTAGTAAGGAAAGCCTCACACCCACATCTTACAATTCGCAAACACTGCCAGCTATTCAACTGTGACAGGCACATAAGTCAAAGAGATTGTGTGACACTCACTGACATACTTCCCTCACTCTTACAGGACAAGGTGGAGCACAACCAGAGTCAGCAGGAGCTAACTGGAGATGGTCAGGTGTGCCCTCAAGCTCTAATCCCTAAGGAGTTAATGTTACTGGCAATCATTATGGTGATATTATTGAGGCCAAGGCTAGTGGCAGCACTGAAGCTATTGAAGGTTACAGTGGCTGCATACCTAATCATCCGTCTTACATCCCATTTACCTCATTCTTCACTTTCTTCTGATTTAGAATCTGCCCCCCTTCCTGTCAGCTCTGGTATCAGTATGGTGTTCTTATGCAATGCTTGCAAAGCAATATCCATGCATTCAATGGCCACTGCACCATGTGAATCCCTGTAACCCTAACAAAGCCATGTGCCTGCTTATCTCTGGCAAGAGAAAGAGAAGTAGTTATCTTACAATGAGTAGACATTGACCTCCATACCCAATAGTGGATGGGAAACTGAGATGTTGCACATCTCCAGCTCTAGCCTGCAAGGAGCCAGACACATGAAAGTTCATTGCCATAGTCATCATCAAAACTACTGGTAATGCAGCCCTAGTCCTATTCTGACGTAGCAGTGGTGGCTAAAGCAGGTGGCAGATTTCAGTGAAGAATTAGGAACCCTTAGCAAAATAGAAATCTCTCAGGCATTACTTCTCACTGAGGTTCGGGTACGAGAATTGCTCCCTGAACACCCGATTGGGAGCCCTCCTTCCTCTTTCCCTCCCCCTTCCAGCAGCTTGTCCTATTCTGCATGGTCTCTTTTTGTTCTCCAAATCACGTTGATTTTTGCTCCTGGCGAGTTTGCTTATAGGCTACCTGGACGGAAGTGAGGACTCCCTTCTTCAAAGCCATTCATTGGAATCGGGAGAGGGTGGCCTACTGAGAGCCCTTACTGCCAACCCCCCCCAACATGTGACCCCACCCTGTGAACCCCCTTCCACTATCAGTCACCTGTGCCTGGCTCCCTCCTCGATCCTAGCCCGCAGGTGAGTATCCCTCTGGCACCGCCTCCCTGGCGGTACTGCCATTCAATAGAGCTGCCGGCCTCTGATTGGCTGGCAGTTCTCGGCAGTCGGAACTTCCGCCCCCGACGTCCTTGATCCCGGGGAAGGCCTGCCACTGACCTGCCAAGTGCCTGAGTGGCATTTAATTTGGTGGGCCTCCCCAGTACGCCCGACTGCTGTCTAATCAGCAGACAAGACACCCGTCACCTCCTGAGGGCAGAATTTGATGCCCTCCCCCAATTGAATACTGCCCAGAGTGTACCCATTGTGTACTCAGAGACAGCTGCCATTGTCACTCACTTTTCCAGAACCATTTTATCCAATTCAGGGTCATGGGGAGTCAGAGCCTATCCTGACAGGCAAAGGGCACTAAGGCAGGGACACCTGTCCATCACAGGGCACACACTCACACTGAGGGCCAACCCACCTATTCAGCACATCTTTGGACAGTAGGAGGAAACCAGCGCACCCGACAGGGACCCACACAGACACGGGGAGAATGTGCAAACTCCACACAGACAGACACCTGAGGTCAGGATCGAACCTGGTCCCTGGAGCTGTGGGGCAGCAGCGCCAACCACTGCACCACCATGCTGTCCCTACTGCCATTGTCTCCAGGCTTAAATACCTTGCACTTTCTTCCCAGTAAAATAAACCAAGCCTTGTTTTGACCTCTACTAAACAAATCACCCAGGATTATTGTCAGGCAGACAGCAGAAAAGTTACATGACCCCCTTTATGTAGCCTAAATTTAAAGTTCAGTCTCAAAACATAATAATCTTATAAATCTCACAATTGTAATACTCTCCTCTCCTGCCTCCAGTCTTTCACCAACAGAAAGTTTAGCATGGCTGAAGTTATTTGTGTCTTTTGAACTTCAATCTGGAAAAGGTTTGTGAGGTATTGTCAGTCATTTTGTGAGAGTGACTGGGAACTGAGGAGATAGCAGGGGATGGGAAACCACCTGAGTGTCCACATTGATAAACAATGATAAAGCAAACCAAAGCAACGACCAACCCATTAGTCCTACTGCCATTCCATGCAAAATGGCATTGCTCATCAAGAGTAAATTTGAGGTTATTTATGCAATCATAACCCTGTAAACATCAATCAGTGTAGATTCAGAAGGGGAACATTCTGCCTGATTAATTTCCTTGACTTTATTGAAGAAGTGACATCCCAGTGGAATGGGATAAGCCCTTTGAGGTGCTGTACCAGACATCCAAAAGTTATTCGACAAAGTTCCACCAGAAAGACTATTAGTTAAGCTGATAGCTGTGGGGATTCAGCGTGAACTGTGGGAATAGTTAAGGAACTAACTGAAGGGTAGGAAAGAATGAGGGCTCATTAGTGAAGTTATGTCATATTGAAGGGAACGGGTGCTGAGCAGGGTGCCTCAGGGCTTTCTATTGCAACCACGACTGTGACTAATTTGCATCAACAACCTGGATTTAGAAAGTGAAGTAGTTAAATTTACAGGTGGTACCAAATTAGAAGAGGCGGTCAATTTAGAAAAGGTATCGCAGAAATGATTTAAATAAAACATAACTGAACATTGAAATGGCCAATGGAGCTTAATCAGATTAAGTTAAGGTGCTGTGTGAAGAAAGGAAAGGTTGGTACTTCTGAAATGATATTAAATAGATAATAATGAAGCTGAAAGAGACTAAGAAGCTATAATAGACCCAACAGTAAACATGGAGCAGCAACAATACAGGCAATAGGATGTTAAGTTACATAGCTAATACACAAAATATAAATCAGAAGAAGTAGGGATCAAACTTTTTGGTTATTCTGGTCAGACCAAATTTCAAATTTCCACATAAAATGCTAGAAACCCTCAGCAGGTCTGGCAGCAACTGTAGAGAGAGAAACAGAGTAAACATTTCTAATTAAAGATCACACACCTGTAGCATGAACCCTGACCTGGATTTTCATCTTGACAGAGAGAATCCCATTGCAGCAAAAATGGCAGGAGAGCCTTGAAATTGCAAGCCCCGTCCGGAACATGGCACTCCCCATTTCCACAGAGGTGGGAATGGGGTCTGGTTGCATTTGACGCATGTAAGTTTCACAGAGGCAGTTTGACATTTAAATCACCAGCTGCCTCCTCTCAGGTTAGATTTTGGTAATGTGAAAACCAAAGTGTGCAGAACAAAACCAGCAAGAGCTGGTCTGAACTTTGTGCATTTCTTTGGATAGCTAAATTCCATTGGAGAAGTGTAGGTTCCCCTTTGGATATGGTCCTGGAACATCTTTGGGGAAGGTCAGGTGCTTTTTGTGGGGAGGGGTAAAATGCCCTTTGGAATTGTTAAACAGGATATTCAACGTTTAGGAAGGCCAGGCAAGAAGCTGGAGGTGATCTTGTGCTGATGATAAGGGATGGGATCAGTGCATTTTTTTTTAAATTCATTCATGGGCTGTGGGCTTCGTTGGCTGGGCCAGCATTTATTGCCCATCCCTAATTGCCCTTGAGAAGGTGGTGGTGAGCTGCTTTTTTGAACCACTGGAGTCCAGTGCTGTTAGGGAGGGATTTCCAGGATTTTGACCCAGTGACAGTGAAGGAACGGCGATATATTTCCAAATCAGCATGGCGAGTGACTTGGAGGGGCACTTCCAAGTGGTGGTGTTCCCATGTGTCTGCTGCCCTTGTCCTTTGAGATGGTAGTGGTCATGGGTTTGGAAGGTGCTGTCGAAGAAGCCTTGGTGAATTCCTGCAATGAATCTTGTAGATGGTACATACTGCTGCTACTGTGTGTCGGTGGTAGAGGGAGTGAATGTTTGTGGATGTGGTGCCAATCAAGCTGGCTGCTTTGTCCTGGATGGTGTCAAGCTTCTTGAGTGTTGTGGGAGCTGCACTCATCCAGGCAAGTGGGGAATATTCCATCACACTCCTGACTTGTGCCTTGTAGATGGTAGACGGGCTTTGGGCAGTCAGGAAGTGGGTTGTTCGTCGCATTATTCCTAGCCTCTGACCTGCTCTTGTAGTCACAATATTTATATTAGCATTAGCACAGCATTAGTAAGGGAGGATCGCAGATTGGAAGAACAATGTGTGGAATCTGTTTGGGCGAAGCCAAGAAACAGCAAACACTAGCAGACATTGGTTCGAGTTGTTTATCAGCCATCAAATGGTAGTGGTAATGTGGGGCATGGTACTAACCAGGAGATGAGAGAAACATGTAGCATGAACAGTAATCAATGGCGACTTCAATCTGCATATAGACTGGGTAAACCAATTGAGCATTAATGCTGTGGAAGATGAGTTTCTGGAGTGTGTTAGGGGTGGTTTTCTAGAGCAGTATATTGAGGAGCCAACTGGAGGACAGGCTATTTTAGATCTAGCATTATCTAATGAAAAAGGGCTAATTAATAATCTTGTTGTCAAAGAACCTTAAGGGATAAGTGACCACAATATGATAGAATTTTACATTATGTTTGAAAGTGAGGTAGTTCACTCCGAAACATGAGTATCTAAGTTGAATAAAGCAAATTATGAAGGCATGAGGGACAAATTGGCTGAGGTGGATGAGAAAATTAAAAGTTATGACTGTACACAGGCAATGGATAGTCTTCAAAGAACATTAACATAGCTAACAGCACCTATACATTTCCTCAAGAAGCAGTAGACCATTCAGCCCATCGAGTCTGCACCACTATTCAGTGAGATCACAACTGATCTGATAATCCTCAATTCCACTTTCCTGCCTTTTCCCCATAACCCTTGATTCCCTTACTGATTAAAAATCTGTCTATCTCAGCCTTGAATATACTTAATAACTCAGCCTCTACAGCCCTCTGCGGTAAAGAATTCCACAGATTCACTACCCTTTGAGAGAAGAAATTCCTCCTCATCTTTGTCCTAAATGGGTGATCCCTTACTATGAGATCATGTCCTCTGGTCCAAGACTCTCCCACAAGGGGAAACAACCTCTCAGCATCTACCCTTTCATGCTCTAAGAATCTTATATGTTTCAATAAGGTCGCCTCTCATTCTTCTAAATTCCAATGAGTACAGTCCCAACTTACTCAACCTCTCCTCATAAGAAATTCCCTCCATCCCAGGGATCAACCTAATGAACCTTCTCTGGATTGGTTTCAAGGCCAGTATACCTTTCCTTAGCTAAGGGGACCAAAACTGTCCACAGTATTCTTAGTGTGGTGTGGCCTTGTATAGTTTTAGCAAGACCTCTTTTTAAACTTCAAGCCCTTTGAAATAAAGGCCAACATTTCACTTGTCTTCCCTATTACCTGCTGAACTTGTATGCTAGCTTTCTAGGAATCATGCATAAGGACATCCAAATCACTCTGTGCTGTAGCCTTCTGCAGTCTTTCTCCATTGAAATAATATACAGCTCCACTATTCTCCCTGCTAAAGTGCATAGCCTCAGATTTTCCCACATTATATTTCATCTGCCAAGATTTTGCCGACTCACTTAACCTGCCTTTTTCCTTCTGTAGACTCTTTGTAACACCCTCACCATTTGCCTTCCCACCTATTTTTGTGTCATTTGCAAACTTGGCAATAGTACATTCACTTCCCTCATCTAAATCATTAATATATATTGTAAATAATTGTGGCCCCAGCACTGGTCCCTGTGGCATTCCACTAGTTACAGGTTGCCATCCTGAAAATACCCCACTTATCCCAACTCTCTGTCTTCTATTAGTTAGCCAATCCTCTATCCATGCTAATATACTACCCCCAGAACCATGTGTTCTTATCTCATTAAGTAGCCTTATGTCATGTTCCTTATCGAACGCCTTTTGGAAATCTAAATATACTGCATCTACTGGTTCCCCTTTATCTATCCTGCTTGTTACCTTTTGTAAGAGTTCTAATAAATTTGTCAGGCATGATTTCCCCTTCATGAAGCCATGCTGACAATGCTTGCTTATATTATGTGTTTCTAAATACCCTGTATTACATTCTTTATAATAGACTCTAACATTTTCTTAATGATGGATGTTAAGCTAATAGGCAGAAAGTTACCTGTTTTTTGTCTCCATCCAGTTTTGAATAAGGGTGTTACATTGGCAGTTTTCCAATCTTCTGGGACTTTTCCAGAATCTAAGGGTTCTTGGAAGATTACTACCAGTGTATCCTCTATTTGTGAAGCTACGTCCTTCAGTATCCTAGGATGCAACCCATCAGGTCCAGGGGACTTATTGGCCTTAAGCTCCATTAGTTTCCCTAGTACTTATTCTCTGGTGATAGATATTGTATTTATTTCCTACCCCCATTTTGCCCCTCAATTATTTAGTAAAGGAAGTTAAGGATTGTATAAGATTAAAGAAAAGACTTATAAAGTTGCCAGAAGGAGCAGTAAATCTGAGGATTGGGAGATTTTTAGAATATAGCAAAGGAGAACCAAGAAGCTGGTAAAGAAAGGAAAAGTAGAATATGAATGCAATCCAGCAAAAACATAAAAGCAGACTGTGAAAGCTTCTATGGGTATGTAAAAAGGAAGTAAAAAGATAAAAACAAAGAACTGTGGATGCTGAAAATCCAAAACAAAAACAGAAACAGAAATACCTGGAAAAACTCAGCAGGTCTGGCAGCATCGGTGGAGAAGAGCACAGTTGATGTTTCGAGTTCTGTTGAAGGGACATGAGGACTCAAGACATGATATTCTGTATCCCAGTGTTGAAAGAGGTTACTATAGGGATAGTAGATACATTAGTGATCATTTTCCAAAATTTTATATATTCTGGAATGGTTCCTGAAGATTGGAAGGCAGCACATGTAATCCCATTATTTAAGAAGAGAGGAAGAGAGAAAACAGGGAGCTACAGACCTGTTAGCCTTATATCAGTAGTATGGAAAATGCTAGAATCTATTATAAAAGGTGTGATAAATGGACACTTAGATAATAATGATCTGACTGGAAATAGTCAACATGGATTTGTAAATGTGAAATCATATTTGGTGAAATTGTTGGAGTTTTTGAGGATGTTACTAAAAAAATTGTTAAAGGAGAGTTGATGGATGCAGTATACTTGGGTTTTCAGGAGGCTTTTGATAAAGTCCCCCACAGGAGGTTGATTAGCAAAATAAAAGCAGATGGGATAGGAGGTAATATACTGGCATGGATTAAGAATTGGTTAACAGGCAGAAAACAGAGAGTAGGAATAAATGGGTCATTCTCGCATTGGCAGCCTTTGACAAGTAGAGTACCACAAGGATCAATACTTGGGCCTCAGTTTTTCACGATATATATCAATGATTTGGATGTGGGGACCAAATGTAATATTACAAAGGTCACGGATGATACAAAGCTCGGTGGAAATGTGTGTTGTGGGGAACATGTAAAGCGGCTACAGGAGGATTTGGACAGACTTAGTGAGTGGGCAAGAACATGGCAGATGGAATATAATGTGGAAAAATGTGAGGTTATTCACTTTGGTAGGAGGGTCAGATGTGCAGAGTATTTCTTAAATGGTAAGAGATTAGAAAGTATAGATATACAAAGAGGCCTTATCCTTAAGCCACTAAAAGCTAGCATGCAGGTGCAGCAGACAATGAGGAAGGCTAATGGAATGTTAGCCTTTACCGCAAGAGGTTTTGAGTGCAGGTGTAGTGAAGTCTTGCTTCAGTTAGTGGGGAGACAATGGTGTAATGGTATTGTTGCTGGGCTAGTGATCCAGAGACCCAGGGTAATGCTCTGGGGACCCAGGTTTGAATCCCACCACGGCAAATGGTGGAACTTGAGTTCAATAAAACTCTGGAATTATAAGTCCAATCATGAAACCATTGTTCATTGTTGTAAAAACACATCTGGTTCATTAATGTCCTTTCCTGATCTGGCCTACACGTGACTCCAGACCCACAGCAACGTGGTTGACTCTGAAATGTCCTAGCAAGCCACTCAGTTGTAATAAACCGCTAATAAGTCACAAAAAAGGAATGAAACTAGACGGACCACCCGGCATCAACCTAGGCACTGAAAACGACAAAGGCAATCTCAGCCCTGTCGACCCTGCAAAGTCCTCCTTACTTACACCTGGAGGCTAGTGCCAAAATTGGGAGAGCTGTCTCACAGACTAGTCAAGCTTGACAAAGTCATCGTCACGGAATCATACCTTACAGATACCCCACCATCACCATCCCTGGATATGGCCTGTCCCACTGGCAGGACAGACCCAGCAGAGGTGGCGACACAGTGGTATGGTCAGGAGGGAGTTGCCCTGGAAATGCTCCAGACCCCATGAAGTCTCAGGTTAAACATGGGCAAGGTAACCTCCTGCTGATTACCACGTACCGCCCATCCTCAGCTGATGAGTCAGTTCTCCTCCATATTGAACATCACTTGGAGGAAGCACTGAGGGTGCCAAGGGCACAGAATGTACTCTGGGTGGGGGACTTCAGTGTCCATCACCAAGAGTGGCTCGGTAGCACCACTACTGACCAAGCTGGCCGAGTCCTAAATGGCATAGCTGCTAGACTGGGTCTGTGACAGGTGGTGAGGGAACCAACAAGAGGGAAAAACATAATTGATCCCATCCTCACCAACCTGCCTAGCACAGATGCATCTGTCCATGACAGTTTAGGAGGAGTGACCACTGCACAGTCATTGTGGAGACGATGAGACACTGTGGGCCATCAGCAGTTGCACTCGAACACAATCTGTAACCTCATGGCCCGGCATATCCCCCACTCTACCATTACCATCAAGCCAGAGGATCAATCTTGGCTCAAAGAGGAGGGCATGCCAAAATGACACCTAAAAATGAGGTGTCAACCTGGTGAAGCTATAACACATGACTACTTGCGTGCCAAACAGCATAAGCAACAAATGGTAGACAGGGCTAAGCGATCCCACAATCCATGGATCAGATCTAAGCTCTGCAATCCTGCCACATTCAGTCGTGAATGGTTGTGGATAATTAAACAACTCATTGGAGGCAGTGGCTCTACAAACAGCCCCATCCTGAATGATGGAGGAGCCCAGCGCATCAGTGCAAAAGATAAGGCTGAAGCATATGCTACAATCTTCTGCCAGAAGTGTCGAGTGGATGATCCATCTCGGCCTCCTCCGGAGGTCCCCAGCATCACAGATGCCAGTCTTCAGCCAATTTGATTCACTCCACGTTATATCAAGAAACATCTGAAGGCACTGGGTACTGCAAAGGCTATGGGCCCTGACAATATTCCAGCAATAGTACTGAAGGCTTGTGCTCCAGAACTTGCCGCGCCCCTAGCCAAGCTGTTCCAGTACAGCTACAACACTGGCATCTACCTGGCTATGTGGAAAATTGACTAGGTATGTACTGTATACAAAAAACAGGACAAATCAAACTAGCCAATTACTGCCCCATCAGTCTACTCTCCATCACTAGTAAAGTAATGGAAGGGGTCATCAACAATGCTATCAAGCGGCACTTGCTTAGCAATAACCTGCTCACTAACGCTCAGTTGGGTTCTGCCCCTGACCTCATTACAGCCTTGCTTCAAGCATGGACAAAAGAGCTGAACTCCTAACGTGAGGTGAGAGTGACTGCTCTTGACATCAACAAAGCATTTGACCGAGTGTGGCATCTAGTAGCCCTAGCAAAACTGGAGTCAATGGGAATCAGAGGGAAAACTCTCCGCTGATTGGAGCCATACCTAGCACAAAGGAAGATGGTTGTGGTTGTTGGAGGTCAATCATCTCGGTTTCAGCACATCACTGCAGGAGTTCCTCAGGGTAGTGTCCTTGGCCCAACCATCTTCAGCTGCTTCATCAATGACCTTCCTTCCATCATAAGGTCAGAAGTGGGGATGTTCCCTGATGATTGCACAATGTTCAGCACCCTTCACGACTCCTCAGAAACTGAAGCAGTCCATGTTCAAATGCAGCAAGACCTGGATGATATCCAGGCTTGGGCTGACAAGTGTTAAGTAACGTTTGCGCCAAACAAGTGTCAGGCAATGACCATCTCCAACAAGAGAGAATCCAACCATCACCCCTTGACGTTCAATGGCATTACCATCAATGAATCCCCCACTATCAACATCCTAGGTGTTACCATTGACTAGAAACTGAACTGGACTAGCCATATAAATACTGTGGCTACAAGAGCAGGTCAGGGGCTGGAAATGGTGCAATGAGTAACCTACCTCCTGACTCCCCAAAGCTTGTCCATCATCTACAAGGCACAAGTCAGGAATGTGATGGAATACTCACCACTTGCCTGGATGAGTGCAGCTCCTACAACACCCAAGAAACTCAACATCATTCAGGACAAAGCAGCCCACTTGATTGGCACCACATCTACAAACATTTACTCCCTCCACCACCGACGCACAGTAGCAGCTGTGTGTACCATCTACAAGATGCACTGCAGGAATTCACTAAGGGTCCTTCGACAGCACTTTGCAAACCCACAACCACTACCATCTGGAAGGACAAGGGCAGCAGACACATGGGAACACCACCACCTCCAAGTTACTCATCATTCTGACTTGGAAATATATTGCTGTTCTTTCACTGTCGCTGGGACAAAATCCTGGAACTCTCTTCCTAACAACACTCTGGGTGTACCTACACCACATGGACTGCAGTGGTTCAAGAAGGCAGCTCACCACCACCTTCTCAAGGGCAATTATGGATGGGCAATAAATGCTGGCCCAGCCAGCGAAGCCCACATCCTGTGAAGGAATAAAAGAAAAATTGTATGGAAGCTTGGTTAGACCACACCTGGAATACTGTGTGTAGTTTTGATCCTCCTTACTTCAGAAAGGATATTATTGCCATAGAGTGAGTATAATAAATTTTCATCAGACTTGTTCCAGGATGGCAGGACTGAATTATGAAGAGAGATTGGGGAAACGGGGCTGGTATGAATGAGAGGTGATCTCATTGAAATCTACAAAATATTTAAAGGGATAGACAGGTTAGGTGCAGCTAAGATGTTTGCCCTGGTTGGGGAGTCTCGAACCAGTGGACACAATTTGGAAATAAGGGGGAAGCCACTTAGGACCGAGACAATGAGGAATTTCTATACTCAGAGGGTGAATCTTTAGCATTTTCTACCCCAGGGTGCAGTGGAAACTCAATCACTGAGTATGTTTGAGAAAGAGATTGATGGGTTTCTGATTATCAGGCTTATGAGGATAGTGTGGGGAAAAGGCATTGGAGTGTTCGATCACCCATGATCATGTTGAATGGTGGAGCAGGCTTGACGGGCTGAATGGCCTCCTCCTGTTCCTATGTTCCTATAGACATAAAAGTGCATAAAAATATATAAACTCATGAACTGTCAAGGTCATTGAAACTGTCAAAATCAACTGTCAAGACGATCTGTCAAAAGCGTCAAGAGGATCTAGTCTAAAGTGCCTGTGAAAGGGAGCTGTCAAGTCATTTAAAAGTCCTGCCTTTTAGATCTTGGGTTTCCATTACTAGATTAGTGCTGCATGACTGATTTCACAACCATCCATTATTACATCAGGGTGCTCGCTATTTACAGTTTAATTGACAGCTACATATGGTTATTGACTCTTTGAAGTAGGACCATGAATTCCAATGCTTTAAATGACAGAACAGAATTTTTGACACAACCAAGAAAAGGTATATGTTACACTCTCCTTTGGATAGACATTTAGGTCCAGATTCAGTCCAAAATGATTCTGAACTCATGTACTCTTTTCATTTCCCAGCCTGGAAACATTTAACTCTAGAACTGCCTTTCATCTTGCAAGCCTTCCTGGAGATTATACCTCAAGCTAAAGCTAGGCAAATCTTCCAGCCTTGTTTTAGCTCATCATGAACTTGATCTTTTCAATCTAATCACAGGCATCCTGCATGGTAAACCACATCAACTTTCTGCCTATAGCTGCTTTCCCTGTCCCGGATCCTGGAAGACTAACCTTGTCTGTGAGTTTTCAGGGATATTTCAGAAACCGTTCCCCTCTCAGAGCCCATCCCAATGGCAACATGAATCACATGGGCCTTGTATCCAGGTAGAAATTTTGATTAACTATCCTTGCAACCCCAACTCTCTTTTATCTTAGGAGTAAATGGACATTTTAAAGCACAACTGTTTACAACTTAACATTCTCAAAAATCTTCTGGGATTCTGGAGACTCACAGCTAATCTAGTGTTAGCAATAGGCTGCTGCCATTGTCTCCAAGTGCAAACACCTTGCACCTTCTTCCCAGTAAAACAATCTGGATCCCCTTTAATCTCTAACAATTTAACCACCCAGACTTGCTGTCAGCCTGACTTCAGAACAGGTTACATGACCCCATTCATTTTACCTTAAATTAAAGACACAATCCCAAAGCATAATAATCATATAAACCTCATAATTGTAACAATGGATAGCCATGAGTTCAATTTCTCCCCACAATTTCCTTTAGCATTAGGAAGATCAACTTTGACTCCTGGCATCAAGTCCATGCCCCTGCCATTGATTCCACCCCTTCCTCAGCCAGCATCTCAAGTTGAACAAGACCATGCACCTGAGACCTCAGAATCTTATTGGTCTCCAAACTTCTGACTGCATATCCTTTCCATCACAAAAAACACCTACTGAAGCCCTCGGCCATGCACTTGCCACCTCCAGACCTAGCTACTCCCTGACTAACCTTCCATCTTCAATCCCCCATGAACATCAACTCATCCAAAACTCTAGTGCCCACATCCAAACCTGTACCAAGTTCTGCTCGCCCACAGCCCTGAGCTTGTTGACCTGTACTGGCTCTTGGCCACCCAGTGCCTAAGATTTCAAATTAAAGTTTTAAAGTGAAATCTATTGACAAGTTTCACTATTTAAAAAGATATACAATGAAATAAAAATGTTAGCATAGGGGTATATCATTTTGATCACAATTGTTAGGCCGTGACTAAATCCATCATTAATTCAAGCCTTTGTCCAGCCATTTAGAATATATGCAGATAATACACCAGTGTTTGTTCATCCGTTCTTTGTCACCATAGCCTTAGTGGGGCTGTTAACATTGTCCTGTTTCTTCACTGGCTTCCTTCAAGCCTTGCTCAGTTTCCATCTCCAGCTCTCTAGAGGCTGAGGTTGCAGACAAGTCCTGCTGTAGGGAACTCAGATGAGGACTTTAATGGAGCAGTGTAAAGGAGAGAGCTGACAGACATAGAGGCTGAGATGTCATTGTCAGGCCTACTAGAGGGTCTGTTTTCCCTGTCAAGGGGCATGGAGGAGTCTGACTCTTGTCTGGTACAGGACTTCACTCAGAGCTTAGAGCCCACCCTTTCTCGCCTGGAAGCGGTGGCCAGCTCCTTATCAGCACTTGCTGACCCAGCTGTAATGCAACGTCTGCTGCCTGATGTGTCAGCTTCCACTGCAGAACAGGCAGGGGCAGTCTGACATCTCAATGCTGTAGTGTCGAAGCTCAGACCGAGATCTGCCATTGCAATCTCATCTTGGTGCCATTCAAGCTCAGGCTGCTGCCTACAGGCTCAGAGACCCAGACAAGTTGATCATATCAAAAATACTTCATTATAATTAAGGAGCTGTGCCTTCATCCCTTACACTTCACTAGAAAAATATTCACAAAACCTGGTAATCATCTAGAGGCAGACATTCAAGTCTCCTCTAAACTTAACATGTGTTTGCACATGGTGCAGATCGTCATGACGGGACTTAAACTGACTAATTTGAGGCTGTTACAGGTGATAGCTAACCAAACAGCACTGCACCATCACACAGATCAGGTCAATGATGCATCTTTGCAAGGGCCAAGTTCTTATGACACTTCTCTGAAGAATGGAAGCACAAGAGGGCTTTTCACTCCTTCAGAGCAGATTGCTTCCCCGAACCGCAGGACCTCACTGATCGAGCCAATGTGGGATCTTTTTACCAATGCAATTGATCAACAGGAAGAGATTTTATTCTGTTAGCATGGAGGCTATATGAGCTACCAGAACTGTATCACTTAGGTAGACATCAGTTAGGCTGGAAGCTGCCATAAAATAGTTAATTCATCCCACTCTACAATCCCACTATTATTTCTAGGCTGTTACACCCTAGAACGGTGGAATGATCCTGAGTACCATCAATCCCACATCATTGCAGTACCCTGAAACAGAAAGACATTTTAAAGTGGCTTATAAGAATGAAAATTGAACGTAAAATAGGATTACTGAAACGAAGGTTACACTGTCTAGATTATTGCAGAGGGATGCCACTCAACAGCTCTAGAAAGGTATCTACAATTAGAGTTGTATGCTGTTATGTTGCACAATCATCAGGAGAGCACTCACCATGCAGAATGGCCAAACAAAAGTTAGGAAAAAGTCAAAGGAGATGGAAAAAATTAGGCCAACCCCATGGCAAAAATCTTTCATCGAAATTCCAAGTTTTCTGCAAGTTGTTGTGCCGCATTCAGCCTCAGGAATTCTGCTCTCTTTGAGCTCTTACGGGGATGTAATCAAGTGAATGGATGGAAATGTGATGTAAAGTATTTGCTGCCACAAAAAGAATTTCATAAACAGCTGAGGAGGATGACCAGAAAGCTGATTACCTCAGCCATTCACAGAATCACAGAATCTCACAGTGCAGAAGAGGCCCTTCGGCCCATCGAGTCTGTACCGACACGTGAGAAACACCTGACCTACCTACCTAATCCCATTTACCAGCACCTGGCCCATAGCCTTGAATGTTATGACGTGCCAAGTGCTCATCCAGGTACTTTTTAAAGGATGTGAGGCAACCTGCCTCCACCACCCTCCCAGGCAGCGCATTCCAGATCGTCATCACCCTCTGGGTAAAAAAGTTTTTCCTCACATCCCCCCTAAACCTCCTGCCCCTCACCTTGATCTTATGTCCCCTCATGACTGACTCTTCAACTAAGGGGAACAGCTGCTCCCTATCCACCCTGTCCATGCCCCTCATAATCTTGTACACCTCGATCAGGTCGCCCCTCAGTCTTCTCTGCTCCAACGAAAACAACCCAAGTCTATCCAACCTCTCTTCATAACTTAAATGTTCCATCCCAGGCAACATCCTGGTGAATCTGCACCCCCTCCAGTGCAATCACATCCTTCCTATAATGTGGTGACCAGAGCTGCACACAGTACTCCAGCTGTGGCTTACCAAGGTTCTATACAACTCCAACATGACCTCCCTACTTTTGTAATCCATTGACTTTCAGAAAAACATAGCAACCCTAAAGGGCAGATTAATTGGGTAGATAGTTCAGAGAGGGCTCTGGAATATTCTGCTGTGTGGGCATTCCACATTATTATAACCTGCTGTGCCCTGCAAATCTTTGCCATGCAAAGGGGCCTGGACATGGAGATTCCTGGAAAGATTGTCCTTACTGCTCTGAAGCTAGAAAAACGTGGAATGAAAAATCTGAAGGAACATTATTTGCAGATCTCCTCAGTGATCGCTGAAAAGAATATCAGAATTTAAGTTATCAGAAACGTGTTCTCATCAGTTTAACAATCTCACTTTATTGCCATTGACTTTAATCCTTATTCTTGACCATCACATGAATTACAAATGTTTCAGTCCAATACTCATCCTGGATCATTATACCTTATCAGTCCTCCTTGGCCATACATGACCAAGCAGATACATAAGGCAACTGAATTGTAGTGGAAGGATCTGGTATAGTAAGGATTAACCTGGGACTGAGTACAGTACCACCCACTTGTGGTGTAAGAAGACACCTGACCTAGAGCTTAGGTCAGCAGTGTAGAGCTAAGTCACAAGCAGTAAGGACATACTATGGAGTCCTCTCCATACCTGTACCCTTGACTGTAAATGTGTACATAGTTCAGTAATGTTAATAAAAACTTCTTGGTAACTTCTACAAGACTACTTGATGGAGCCTAAGCAGCACACACCACGGGTAGTGACAACCATGAATAACGGAGCAAGACATAAATGAGCCCTTTCCAGCATGGCTATAATCTACACAAATAGCCGAACAAAAAATAAGTGTATATTCTCCTTTAGTACAAAGAACACAAAGGCAAACATAAGCTATTCTACTCTATACTCACATCACGCTTCCCCTGGGTCTGAGTGCCCCTACTTTCTACTATCCTCCTGCTTTTCTTATATGTAACTGGAAATGATTGGATGCCACAGTAGTACAAGAGGCTAACAGAACTGAGGTGGCCTACTTCCAGGGATCAAGCTTGCTGCTGGATAGACTGCCCACTGGAACTTTTACCTGTACTGCTTTGCAGTCCTGAGATGAAAATGGTGGCACTCAGCACCATGACCTTATTCCTCCTCATGGAATACTTCTTCCCATGGACACCCAGCAATCTTTTGCTCCTTTGCTACATCTCACCTTACAGCCTGCTTAATTGTTGCACTCCTCTTTTCTGCCTCCTCACAGTGCCCAGCTCTCTTCTTTGGGTGCCTCTGACTGTTCCTCCACTTGAATATTTTCTTTAAGTGTGCTACTAATTCTTACATTAACCATCTACTGCCCATGCTTAGCAGTTATCCTAGTCTGGTAAAGGTTTCATCTTTTCCTTGGGGTGCTCTCTGACTACTGCAGAAACCTTCAGCCATTCTAGGCTCTTTAAAGAGCTGCACCTGAAAGTTGCATTTCCTACACTTCAGTTACATGACAGTTATGCAAATGAGCTGAGCCCATGACTTGCGATGGAACCAGCATTCGGAGAAACATCAAGAGAAAATGCTGCATCTGACGCATCACACCAGAGAGAAATGACCCAAAGATCTGTGGGGCCTGGCATATTACAAAAGCAGCTAGATTCATCTCAGAATGTTCAATACATTCTGGAGTATGTCCAGCACTACTTCAGTCTTTCATGATCCATTCAGCTTCAATCATTGGGTGATCACTTATTAAGGTCCAATTTTATGCAATATGTTTGAACATTGTGCCCAGTTGAGCTACATCATATTCCTAATTGGAACATTAATTTAAATCTTCATAAATTGCCATACTCACTTTTCTAGCCTTTTTGAATGTTTGTCTTTCTTGCATAGGAAATTACATTGTATCACAGAATCCTTACAGTGCAGAAGGAGGCCATTTGGCCCATCGAGTGTGCACTGGCTCTTGACAGTGCATTCCATCCAGTCCCACTCCCCTGCCTTATTGCCATAACCTTGCACATTATTTCTTTTCAGGCAGCAATCCAATTCCCTTTTGAATACCTCGATCGAACCTGCCTCCACCACCCTCTCAGGAAGTTTGTTCCAGACTCCAACCACCCTCTGAGGGAAAAGATTTTTCCTCACATTGTTGTTCATGTTAGCCTCATGTAGCTGCCAGAGTCTTTGAATTCTAACATTGTACTGACATTCTGATAAAGCTGATCTTTAAGACTCACCAAGAGTTTTTAACCAAAGTTCATTACCCAACTTTAGCTGAGCCAAGAAATTGTTGATCCATTTGTTTGCAGTCACATGTTAAAACTTGACAACTGTTTCCACAATGAGATGGTTAAAGACTCCTTAGTTATTTTGGACTTAAAATGGCTGGTTTCCCATTCCACCAATGGACATGCAGTGGGACAGGACATAGTCTGTCAATTCACTATGTGTCGACTATATTCTTGGGACCAGAGTAAGGAACACGTGAGGATAAGGAAGACTATGCCTGAGACGGAGACCACGTGAGTAGCAAATTAGGGAATTTGCTGCATGGGGAAAGAGGTGTAGTATACATAGGATTGTTCTAAGTTAATTAAGAAGGTAATTAAATTAACTAAATAACATAAGGAACAAAGGCAGGATTGGTGTTATGATGCAGCTGTGAAATGTGGGAGCCTTCAGATGTCAAGTTTAGATGTTACAAAGATAACAAAAGACAAAACTAAAGGCTCTGTATCTGAATGCATGAGAATTCATAACAAAGTAAATAAATTGATAGCGCACATAGAAGTAAATAAAAATGATTCTGTGGTAATCTGAGGTGCAATACACCTTTAAGAGAAGATAAGTAGATTGACCATGTGATTACATTACCCAATTGCTGTGCAGCGTGGGCTACATCGTAGTAATCAGTAGTTTTAGAATGGGTTTTGGTCTGAGAAGCACACGTGTATTAGTGTTCCATTACTTATGTGAATAAACAGCATGTGCCTCATTTTACAATGGGTCTCTTTACCTACATCATCTTGATTACCAACTCACTCATCAGTAGGTAGTTATGCAACTGTGTTTGCTGAACAAAGCAACCCAATAGAAGGAACATAACAGATCTGATAGCCATTATGGAGACATGCTGCAGGATGACAAGGATTGGGTCCTGAATATTGATGGGTATATGATCTTCAAGAAGAATAGGAAGCTAGGTAAAAGGTGGAGGGTAGCACTGCTAATCAAGGATGGCATTGGTGCAACAGTTAGAGATGACCTTGGTTCAGGAGATCAGGATATAGAATTGGTTTGGGTGGAGATGAGGATTAGTAGCGGAAAGAGGTCACTTGTGGGCGTGGTCTACAGGATCCCCAATAGTAACCACAATGTAGGACAAAGTATACAAGAGGAAATATTGGGTGTTTATGATAAAGGGATGGAAACAATCATAGGTGACTTTAATCTATGTATAAACTGGAAAAATCAGATTGGCAGTAGAAGCCTGGATGAGGAGTTCATAGAATGCTTTTGAGATAGTTTCTTAGTGCAGCACATTCTGGAACCAACCAGAGAGCAGGTTATATTAGACTTGGTATGCTGTAATGAGACAGGATTAATTAATGACACACCTAGGTAGCAGCGATCACAAAATGATTGGATTTTACATCCAATTTAAAAGGGAGAAGAGTGGGTTTAAGACTAATATTTTAAACTTAATAAGGGAAACTATGTGGACATGAGAGCTGAGCTAGCTGAAGTGAACCAGGATACTAGGCTAGAGTTAAAATCAATAGAGAGGCAGTGGCAGACATTTAAGGGGATATTCAAAATAAACAGAATAAGTATATTCCTACTATAAAGAAAAATTCTAAAGGGTGGAACCACCTTCTGTGGTTAACTAATGAAGTTAGGGAAATAATCAAACTGCACAAAGTTGAGTGGCAGGTAAGATGTTTGGTCAGAATATAAAGAATGGCAGAGAAAGACTAAAAGGTTAATCAGGAAAAAGAAATTAGAGTATGAGAGGAAGCTAGCTAGAAATGTAAAAATGGATAGCAAGGGTATCAAGTATTTAAACAGGAAAAGAGTAGGTAAAGTGAGTGTTGGTCCTCTAGAGATTGAGAATGGGGAGTTAATAGTAGATAATAAGGAAATGGTGGATGAGATGAACAAATATTTTGCTATGTCATCACTATCGAAGATATCAAAAACATTCCAGTAATTGCTGTAAATCAGGAGGTGGGGAGAGGGGAACTTGGTAAAATTACAATCACTGAGCAAACTGATGGAGCTGGGAGTTGACAAGTCTCTGATTCCTGATGGACTACATCCTAGGGTCTAAATAGAGGTGGTTAATGAGGTAGTAGTTACATTGGTGTTAATTGTTCAAAATTCCTTAGATTCTGGAAAGGTTCCATCAGATTGGAAAGTAGCAAATATAATCCCTCTATTAAAGAAAGGAGGAAGGCAGAAGACAGGAAACTATAGGCTAGTTAGCAGAGTGGGCAGAAATTTAGCAAATGGAGTATAACGTGGGAAAATGTGAAGTTGTTCACTTTGGCAAGAAGAATAAAACAAGCAGAATGGCTGCAGAATTACGAGGTGCAGAGGGATCTAGGTGTTCTAGTGCATGAGTCAAAAAAGTTAGTATGCAGGTACGGCAAGTAATAAGAAGGCTAATGGAATGCTGTCCTTTATTACAAGAGGAATTGAACATGAAAATATGTCTGCTGTGCTTCAGTTATACAGGGCATTGGTGAGACTGTATCTCAAATACTGTGTGCAGTTTTGGTTTCCTTATTTAAGGAAGGATGTAAATGCATTGGAGGCGGTTCAGAGGAGGTTGACTCGATTGAAAAATTATCAGATGCTGGAAATCTGAAATGAAAACAGAAAATATTGGAAAAACCCAGCAGGCTTGACAGCATCTGTGGAGAGAGAAACAGAGTTATCGTTTCAAGTCCGTATGACTCTTCTCCAGAGCAGCTCTGAAGAAGAATCATACGGACTCAAAATGTTAACTCTGTTTCTCTCTCCACAGAGGTTGTCAGGCCTGCTAAGTTTTTCCAACATTTTACATTTTTACTAGATTGATACCTGCAATGAGTGAGTTGTCTTATGAGGAAAGGTTGGACAGACTGGGCTTGTTTCCACTGGAGATTAGGAGACTGAGGGGTGAGTTGACTGAAGTATACAAGATCCTGACTGGCCTTGACAAGGTGGACACAGAAAGGGTGTTCCCTCTTGTGGGTGAGTCCAGTACTAGGGGGCCCTGTTTTAACATTAGGGGTCATCCTTTTAGGACAGAGATGAGGAGAATTTTTTTCTCTCAGAGGGTCATGTGACTTTGGAACTCTCTGGCTGGTTATCAGGGGTAGATGGGAATGTAGAATTCAAAACACAAACATATCAGCCATGATCTTATTGGCGGAACAGGCTCGAGGGGCCAAATGGCCTACTCCTGCTCCTTTTTATTAATGTTTGTGCGTATGTTTGTATGTCAGCAACATTGTGATATTTGGAGAGAGTGTCCTGCATCAGCAGAGGGAAACAGAGGTGCCTGCTGGTTACTAGAGGAAAATTGGATCAACACATTGTCCCTTTGATGGGGGAGCTGAAACTGGTAAAGGGCTAAAGATGCAAGAGAAAGAGAACTAGTCCTCAGCTAGTCAGGCAATCAGAGGGGCAGCATTCACAAGTTGGCACGCTCCTTTTGGGTCTTTAACATTTTTTGCTGAAGCCCCATAAATGAATCTCGAGGACAAATTTTAGGCCGGTCTTGGATCCCACTGTGGAGTATAGTCTATTAGTGCCCCATCTGGATATGGACCCATAAATGGACATGAACAAATTTCCAGGCTATTGTTGTTTTCAGTATTGCAACATTATCTGCACCCATGAGTTTTGATTTAAACCTAACGCTGTCGTAGTTTTCATATTTGAGACATTGATTTCCAGAAGAAAATTGGCCGCATGAAATGACATGCTGTCATGTATTCTGAACCATACTGAATCAGTCGTCGGGTGGTGATGATACTCCTTTTCATTTTCCTTGATGTCTCTGGTGTTTACTCATGTTCTAATTGTTGTTTGTCTTGTCTTTGAAATTCATAAGTATTGCTTTGCATCTTGGGCATACAATGTTTCTCCTGACTTTAAATTGTGGTTCTTGATGGTATCACATACACCAAAATGAAACACATTTATTTTCCACTGAGAGTTGATCATTGAAGGGAATCTATACCTATCTCACATTTCTTTGTCCAGTAATCATCAAACTTGTTTTTCCACCTTTCCCTCATTTAAACAGTTTTTATATAATTTTGAACATATGATTTTGCACAAAAGTAGAATAACAGATGAGAGACAGCAATTTAATTATTTTAAAAGTACTGCTATTGATTACTATATGGAGGTAACATATTTGGACCAGAATGTCCTCTTAAAATGAAAAAAAAACGATAAGATTATTTTATTCAAATCGACAACTGCTTTTTTCCCTTTATCTCTGTTGCTATTCAGTACTTTTGTCCTAATGGTTCACACTAATGGTTTGTCAATTGTGTGTGTATGTGCCTTCTTGTTTTGATTATTAACAAGAAAGCTATTGATTTCCTGCTCACTCAGCGCACAGTCTGTTGCTCCTGTTATGGACAGGGATGAGAGAGAACTGAAACCCCAATTCCCTTCGCTTACTGTCTGTAATCAGTGTGTGTGAATCGTTTGTAGACTACTATGTCTCAAGATATGACATTCTGAACTGGCTGGTGGTTTTTGATGTAAAGGTTTGAACAGGTTAAGCAAGCCGTTTCACGCCGCTGCTGTGCAGTGGCCACATGGGTGGTATTTTCCACTAACAGGATGGAAAGTCAGTCCAAGAGTACATTTTCTACTACACAATTGAGCAACATCATTTATGAATTTCAGTGCCAGTGCGATGCCGGATATGTAGGCCGTACATCCCAACGATTGGCTGATCGAATCAAACAGTTATGTTTCTTCAGTCATTCATTATAGGCAGAGTACTGACCATGCTCAACCAGCTCACGCTTACAAAACCGTATTGCTGGATGTGATTCCACAATTTGGCAGCACCAGCTGAACAATCCTGAGTGTGCTAATAGCTACACTAACAACCAATTTAAGATAATCAGTTGAGCTTGTAACATGGTTCATTTACACCTGCTAGAAACTTGGCCTAAATAGCCAAGTGGTTATGGTACTGGGTTTGTAACCCCAAGATCAAAAGTTCAAATCTCACCATGGCAAACTATGAAACAACGTAACTTCATCTGAAACAGATGGAAACGGGTTTGTACTCGAAAGAGTTACACCTGCTAGAAGTGATATATATTCATAGGCAGGGATTCGTTCTCTGCAATCACAGGGAATATGCACCTTTTTTGAATTACCCAGGAGCTTTCTCTGTGACAATGCCCTGGCTAATCAGAATCGACTTGCCAACCAATCAGCATCCTTTTCCCTTGTAGTATAAATTGTTGTGGTTGTTTGAAATTTGGCATTCTTGCGTTTGCCCTGATGAGTGCAAAATGAAAAGCTTCAACAACATGTCTCTCTTTTCAGCAAGACAAGAGCAAGGAGGTTATATTAAACTTGTATAGAACACAGATTCAGCCTCAACTGAAGTATTGTGACCGGTTTTGGGCACCACACTTTAGGAAAGATTTGAATGCATTAGGGAGGGCACAGAAAAGTTTCACATGAATGGTTCCAGGGTTGAGGAACTTCAGTTATGTAAATAGATGGAGAAGTTGGGACTCTTTTCCTTGGAGAAGAGAAGGTTGAGAGGAAATTTAATGGAGGTATTTAAATTCATGAGGGGTCTGGACAGAGTAGATAGGGAGAGACTGTTCCCATTGCTGGAAGAATCAAGAATGAGATTGAAGGTAATTGACAAAAAAAAAACAATGGCAACATGAGGAAATTCTTTTTCAAGCAGTGAGTGGTTATGATCTGGAATGCACTGCCCAAGAGTGTAGTGGAAGCATGTTCAATTGAGGCTTTCAATAGGGAATTGGATCATTATCTGAAAAGGAAGAATGTGCAGGGAGAAGGTAGGGGAGTGACACCACGTGAATTGCTCCTTACAGTTCATAAGGTGTCCTCCTGTGCTGTAACTATTCTGTGATTCTGTGATAATTGTCTCATCTTTAGATATAATCTAATTTTTCTATGTTCTACTTTCCAGCTGAGAGGCAGGAGAGTTACCAACTGAGCCACTCCAGCTCCCATAAATTGACTCCAATCTTAGTAATAACACATTTCTCGAATTCAACTCTACCAACCCATAAGAAATCATCAACATGCATTTGCTTTTAGTTCAATACAATTTATTTTCAACAAAACAGATTTTACTGAAACATATCTCATTCTGGCATTATTTGGACCATAGACACTTTTTTTTAATTTTCCATAGCTCCCCTTCTGTATCTGCTGCCTCTTTGGACAATTTCAGAAACATTTCTCTCTGAAAAGTATCTTCCTACAGAATACAAACATTGATGTAGAGTGACCTATAATTCCTTGAATGTGTGACCAAAATAACTCAAAAGGTTTTTTAAATTACTTCTCTAGCAGCGGGAGAATCTATTTTACCATCTGTATCATCCAGTCACTTTTCAAAACCTCTCACAAACGATTTCATTTACCCTTACAAGTCACATCTGCAAGAGCGTTTTCAGTACAAATCCACCAATATTACAAAGCAGGTTGCCCCTTATCCAGTACCTCAGAATAAATTCCAAATGCTTCCAAGCTATCTAACTCCCTTTGCTTTGGCTCTCTTACTCATTTATCCTCATTTTTAAAATGTATTCATTCATGGGATGTAGGCATCGCTGGCTAGGCCAGCAATTGTTGCCCATCTTGCTGTTAGGGACGGAGTTCCAGGATTTTGACCCAGTGACAGTGAAGGAATGGCAATATATTTCCAAGTCAGGATGTTGAGTGACTTGGAGGAGAACCTGTGAAGTGGTGGTGTTCCCATGTGTCTGCTACACTAGTCCTTCTAGGTGATAACGGCTGCTTTGTCCAGATAGTGTTGAACTTCTTGAATGTTATTAGCGCTGCACTCATCCAGGCAAGTGCAGAATAATCCATCACAGTTCAGGTTTGTGTTTTGTAGATGGTTGACAGGTGTTGGGGATTCAGGAGGTGAGTTACTCTCCAAACAATTCTCAGCCTCTGACCTGCTCTTGTAGTTACAATATTTATATGGCTGGTCTGTTTGAGTTTCTGGTCAATGGTAACCCCAGGATGTTGATAGTAGGTCATTCAGCAATGGTAAAGGCATCGAATGTCAAGAGGTGATGGTTGGATTCTCTCATGAATGAAATAGTTGTTGCCTGGCACTTTTGTATTGCAAATGTTACTTGCCACTTCAGCCCAAGCCTGAATGTTGTACAGGTCTTGCTGCATTTGGACATGGACTGCTTCAGTATCTGAGCAGTTGTGAACATTGTGCAATCATCAGTGAACATTCCCACTTCTGACCTTATGATGGAAGGAAGGTCATTGATGAAGCAGCTGAAGATGGTTGGGCCTAGGACACTACCCGGAGGATCTCCTGCAGTGATGTCCTGGAGCTGAGATGATTGACCTCCAACAACCACAACCATCTTCCTTTGTGCTAGGTCTGACGCCAACTAGTGGAGAGTTTTCCCCCTGAATCTCATTGACTCCAGTTTTGCTAGGGCTCCTTGATGCCACACTCGGTCAAATGCTGCCTTGATGTCAAGGGCAGTCACTTTCACCTCACCTCAGGAGTTCAGTTCTTTTGTCCATGTTTGAACCAAGACTGTAATGAGATCAGGAGCTGAGTGGCTCTGGCAAAATCCAAACTGGGCATCAGTGAGCAAGTTAATGCTAAGCAAGTGTCACTTGATAGCACTGTTGATAATCTTTTCCATCACTTTACTGATCTACCTGAGAGTAGACTGATGTGGCGGTAATTGGCCAGGTTGGATTTGTCCTGCTTTTTGTCTACAGGACATACCTGAGCAATCTTCCACATAGCTGGGTAGATGCCAGTGTTGTAGTTGTACTGGAACAGCTTGGTTAGGGACACAGTTAGTTCAGTACCATTGCCAGAATATTGTCAGGGCCCATAGCCTTTGCAGTATCCACTGCCTTCAGCCATTTATTGACATAACATGGAGTGAAACAAATTGGCTGGAGACTGGCATCTGTGATGCAGGGGACCTCTGGAGGAGGCCGAGATGGATTATGCATTTGTGACAATCTTCAGCCAGAAGTGCCGAATGTTTCAGCCTTGTCTTTTGCACTGATGTTCTGGACTCCTCTGTCATTGAGGATGGGGATATTTGTGGAGCCTCCTCCTCCAGTGAGTTGTTTAATTTTCCACCACCATTCACTGGAAGCAGCAGGACTGCAGAGTTAGATCTGATCCATTGGTTGTGCGATTATTACCACTATTCAGCCTTTTACCAATTTAATTATGTTCCTTAGAACCCTCCTCACAAAACATGAGCATTTTAGTCACAAGGTGCCTCATTTACTTCCATATTCAGAATCTGAGATTTTGTAATGAATTCTGATTAATCACAATGAAAGAATCTGCAGAGTTTGATTGCTATGTTTGGTAAGTTCTGTCTTACTGTCATGACCTGTTACCTTACCAGGGCCTTCCTATTTACTATGATCCTCTCTTTTATAATACACCAAATCTCCAGAGTTAACTTCTGTCTCAGCTGCTCTGATACGTTGCCTCAGTGCTCTCTGAATTTGTTCTGAGATCTCAGCCTTGATGAAAGTCTATCTCCCTGCATGTCAGGGGTTCAGGTGTGAAGAAAAAATTAAACTAATTGCACTACCTCCTAGGTTTTTAACGGATCATCCTTCTTGCAGATTTTATCTAAGAAATCTTATTGGAGGTCCAAACCTTCATCACTATCCAATTGACGGACACCCAGCTCACAGAATATTTCCAATTTTACTTTGTGAAGGAATTGACAACACCAAGGCCACAATTTATTTTCTCTTTTGTCGGGGCATAACCTGTGTCCACAAATCCACTTCATTCTTCCTCTGCTTATATGGTTCAGGCTCTGAGAACATGGGAGCGTAATTATACCCTAAGAATTTGCACTTGCTTACTGTCACCTTCCATAACAGCTTCTAAAATATTAGTTTTCTGTCCAAAAAATTTTTCTTAGTTTCCAACGTTCACTGAAAAGCAACCAGCCTCTGTTTTACACCAGAAAGCCAAGTGGTGAAGGAAAGAACTGGAGCCAATCTTTACACACTCTTTTATGTGCATTTTTTTTTACAAAGATAGATAGTACAAACATGCACCTCTTAACCCAACAACCACAATTCCAGCCCGTCACTATTTATAGGAGCACAAGTGAATCCCCAATTAATGTCCACTACCTCCATACAATTAAACACAATTAAAATATAATTAAAATTGAGTGCCTCAAATGTAACCCCCCCCCCCATATTTATATGAAGAGCAACCACTGTAAATGTTTGCAAAACATAACACCGCTTCTTCTACATGATGTCTCAGCACTGCAGCAGGGCCAAAGTGTAGCTACTGAGTGACAAGAATACTCTCAAGGCTTGTGATGGTTCTTTGTGCAGCCAGTGTCCAGCAGCACAAAGGGGAATTGGCTTGGAGCCGCCTGAGGAGGAAAAAGTGGAGCAGGAAGTTAAAAAATTGGATGAGGAGTGGGAGAATGCAGAGGAAGGGTATGGCCCAGCAGGTGCTGCCAGAGAGGTAAGACAGGAAATTATTGAGGAAAAATTCCCCTGAACGATCCTTCCCCTACCCAGAGCCACCAACACTTGCTCCTTCCATCTGACCAAGCCCTGACATCCATCTTATCAATGTTTGCAAAAATAAAACCTCAGAGGATTTCTTACTGCATCATGAGATTATGAAGATCAACAACTAAACCAAAACAAAACATTTGACTTCACTACTCCAAAAGGAAGTAGTCTCAAGTTGACAAATGGTTACATGAGTGATACCTATTTACAAATCACCTTGATGCAAACCCTTAGCTCCTGCCTTGTTTCCTTGCTTAGCTATTTTATCAGGTAATTCTCCAGTGGCTGCACCTCAGGAGGTGGAAGCTACACAATATCCACTCAGGGTAGTTGTGATGGCAATTTTGGGTGATATCAAGGAGCTCTGACCATTGAGGACCCGGCTGCTGGGATTCAGCCAGGGCAGTCTGGTACTAAAAGAGCAGTCTGCTTGAGAGGGTGGGGGTGGGGGAGTGCGGGTAGGGGGACAGTCATTTCAGAATCAATCCACAGAGCCTCAGCTTCCAGCAAGGGAAAATGCCTCAGCGTTCCCACTGCTCTGTCTGAGAACAGACCATGCCAGCATACTGGAAGGTTCTCAAAGCCACCATCTTGTTCTCTTTCACACTTTGTAAGCTGAAGGAGATGCTGAATCCCAGAGCCATGTGGCAGTAGTCTAAGCCCTTGCTGAAATTGTTAGAGCTGTTACCAGGGGCACCAGCGCTATGGGCCCACTGCAATGTTCATAGGACCCACTCAGCCATGGTTGACCCTGTGGTCTAGGTGCCATGTGCAAGTATAACACACAAGGTGGAGCTGGACTCCTGCATGTTCTTGGATACAAGCTTACTGACTGGCACTTAGAAGGTCTATGTTGTAGTATATTGCAAGATCTGAGATGATTGTAGTGCAGGATGTGTCAAGAGCTTAAAAGTGTACGCAGCTCACTGATAGGATCCATAAACTCAACTACTACTCAGAAACTGAACTGGCCCAGCTGTATAAATACTGTGGCTACAAGGGCAGGTCAGAAGCTGGGAATCCTGTGGCAAGTAACTCACCTCCTGACTCCCCAATGCCTGTCCACCATCTACAAGGCACAAGTCAGGAGTGTGATGGAATACTCCCCACTTGCCTGGATGAGTGCAGCTCCCACAACACTCAAGAAGCTTGACACCATCCAGGCCAAAGCAGCCCACTTCATTGGCACCACATCCACAAACATTCACTCCCTCCACAACTGACGCACAGTAGCAGCAGTATGTACCATCTACAAGATGCACTGCAGGAACTCACCAAGGCTCCTTAGACAGCACCTTCCAAACCCATAACCACTACCATCTAGAAGAACAAGGGCAGCAAATACATGGGAACACCACCACCTGGAAGTTCCCCTCCAAGTCACTCAGCATCCTGAGTTAGAAATATATCGCCTTCCTTCACTGTCGCTGGGTCAAAATCCTGGAATTCCCTCCCTAACAGCACTGTTTGTGTACCTACACCACATGGACTGCAGCGGTTCAAGATGACAACTCACCACCACCTTCTCAAGGGCAATTAGGGATGGGCAATAAACGCTGGACCAGCCAGTCATGCCCACATCCTGTGAATGAATTTTTAAAAACTGGACAAGCTGGGCAGTAATCCCCTTGTTTGTCTTTGACACAGGCTAGACAATTTTCTCTTCTCTTACAGAGTAATCCTCCTGTCTACAACAGGTTGCTCACCTTACCAGCTGGTATTTCAACACACTCCCAGAACAAGGTTTAGTTTGCTTAAACCTGATGTCAATAGCAAAGTAAGAGAAAAGCAGACAAAGTGAAGATGAGTCATGATACACGAGTCATGAAACTCAGAGTTCAGTGTTGGTCAGAAGATTATGTTGAAAAAACAGAAAAAAAAGTAATTGGAGTTGTTGCATTTTCATGTCTCGCGAAAATTGGAGAGAGACTCTGTCAGTGGCATAAATCATTAAAGAGGAAACCTGACAATGGGAGAGCAGAAGAAACTTCCAGTCATGCAAATTCCACCAAGAGGCCAAACTGAAAATCAGGAAGAAACTGAGAGTTTGCTGATATCATCGAATCCACCATTACAGAAACTTGAGTCTGGGCCTTTGATTAAGGCCAACCGATCAATGTCACAGTTCCAGCCAGTAAGTGGAATTGGTAGTCAAACTCAAAGCTCAGGTTTGAGATAGTTATAGAGAGCAGAGTCAAAATACTACAAGTGGAAGGACATACCCAGGCAGAAAGAGAAAGAAGCCAGATAGGTTAAGTGAAATTTGTAGGAAGGAAGAAGAGGAACGTTGTTCTTTTATTTCTTATTCTTATTGTTTTTGTCAAATGATGATCATTTTGTTAAACTCATACCAGTGTTCAGAAAAATCCATTTTTATTTACATATAAATTACTCTCAAATATCTGTCATGTATGTTTCGGTTGTGATAACAGTAAGAACAAGTATGTAACCCAATCTGTTAAACTTTTTTATATTGTTAATGTTGCTTGGGAACTTATGTACATGTGCCATTTTACATTTTAATTTAAAGTTGTTTTATTTTTAAATGGGGAGGGAGTGTAGTATATTGCAAGACCCGAGCATGTTGTTATATTTCTCTCTCTGCTGCCCTCTCTGCTCAGGAGGTGTAAGTAAAGTTGTTCAATAATGGCTGCCTGCAGCTGAGCACTTGTTAGTCTTAATCAGTGCAATACACAACAGATATGGATAACCATCAGGTTTCTTATCTAAAATGTGTGCTCAATACTTTCATCTTTACTCTCTGCTGTAGGGCTAGGATGTGAGCTCCCCCTTCTGGGAAATCCTGTCGCTCTGCACTTCCTCCAGTGCACTAATGCTGGGAGCATCTCCATGTCCAAGCTGCTAGCCTATTGTGTGGTGCCAGTCTGGTGTCTGAAGTAACCTTCATGCACTGCAGTGCTGCCTTCTTCTTCAGCTGCTCACTGAATGTTGTGTGAAGCATTTGGACCTGAAATGGAGGAAAGGGCAAAGAGTTAGCATTTAATGGCATAGGTCACCAGAAACTACTGAGGGCTTCTGAAAGCAGTAACAATTTATCTTGCATAATGTGTAAGAATGAGATTGAAGTGAGAAGATTTAAGAGGAAATGGTTTAGATCCTGCAGCTCACGCCCCCCAGCCCCTCGCCAGATGCAAAGGTTCTGATGTGCGTCCTCCACAATATCCATGAATTATTCTTTGTGTTGTGACTGTATGGATGAATGGGGCTCTTGTGGCTGCCTGCTGCCTGTTATTGTGTTACCTCATTACAGCCTTGGTTCAAACATGGACAAAAGAGCTGAAGTCCAGAGTTGAGGCAAGAGTGACTGCCCTTGACATCAAGGCAGCATTTGACCGAGTGTGGCATCAAGGAGCCCTAGCAAAACTGAGTCAATGGGAATCAGGGGGAAACTCTCCGCTGGTTGGAGTCATACCCAGCACAAGGGAAGATAGTTGTGGTTGTTGGAGGTCAGTCATCTCAGCTCCAGGGACATCACCACAGGTAGGAGTTCCTCAGGGTAGTGTCCTTGGCCCAACCATCTTCAGCTGTTTCATCAATGACCTTCCTTCCATCATAAGGTCAGAAGTGGGGATGTTCGCTGATGATTGCACAATGTTCAGCACCATTCGCGACCCCTCAGATACTGAAGCAGTCCATGTCCAAATGCAGCAAGACCTGGACAATATCCAGGCTTGGGCTGACAAGTGGCAAGTAACATTCGTGCCACGCAAGTGTCAGGCAATGACCATCTCCAACAAGAGAGAATCCAACCATTGCCTTTTGATGTTCAGTGACATTACCATCACTGAATCCCCCACTATCAACATCCTGGGGGTTACCATTGACCAAAAACTGAACTGGACCAGCCATATAAATACTGTGGCTGCAAGAGCAGGTCAGAGTTAGGAATCCTGCAACAAGTAACTCACCTCCTGACTTCCCAAAGCCCGTCCACCATCTACAAGGCACTTCAGGAGTGTGATGGAACACACCCCACTTGCCTGGGTGACTGCAGCTCCCATAACACTGAAGAAGCTTGACACCATCCAGGATAAATCAATCCGCTTGATTGGCACCACATCCACAAACATTAATTCCTTCCACCACCGACGCACAGTAGCAGCACAAGACGCACTGCAGGAACTCACCAAGGCTCCTTTGACAGCACCTTCCAAACCCATGACCACTATCATCTAGAAGGACAAGGGCAGCAGATAGATGGGAACACCACAAGCACCTCCAAGTCACTCACCATCCTGACTTGGAAATATATCGGCCGTTCCTTCACTGTCGCTGGGTCAAAATCCTGGAACTCCCTCCCTAACAGCACTGTGGGTGTACCTACACCACATGGACTACAGCGGCTCAAGAAGGCAGCTCACCACCACCTTCTCAAGGGCAACTAGGGATGGGCAATAAATGCTGGCCCAGCCAGTGACGCCCACATCTTGTGAATGAATATAAAAAAAATGTTAGCCCATATGCCATACAACACAGGCCGATGACAGGCGGTAAGAGCAGAAGAGATTCCTGGTCAGTCATATGATGAAAAGAAATTGGAGCCTCTACTGTTTCTATCCATAGCTCCAGGCTACAACATGCATGGAAAAGAGTATGTTGCTAAAGTAACTCACTTAGCTGGATGGCCAGTGTGGATCAGATTGGTGCCAACAGCGTTGGGTTCAATCCCCATTCTGGCTGGGGTGGATTCAGGACCTGCCTCCTTCTTGTACCTATGGTGGAGGTTGCAGTGCTGTGGGTCAGTCCTGCCTTCCGACAGAGAACTGAAGAAGATTGCCAGCGTAGAATAGCGTGAAAGATAGCAGAGATATGAAGAGGTGAAGAAAGTAATAGCGAGGAAAGTTGCAACAGTGCAGTGCTGCAAAATGAGGTGGAGTGAAGAGGACTGAAGGCTGGTTATCAGCAGACAGAAGGATTGGGAAGGCTATAGTAACAGTTACAAGGGTAAGCAGCAAGTGAAGGGAGATATGAGAATAGGAGGCTTACCTGAGACTGCCAGACTCAGTGGCTTTACAATTCTATCAGACTATCGGTATTGCAAGCATAAGGTCTGGAGTTCTGATGTGCCAATATTGCAGGAGCTCATTGCACTATATTTAATTAAGCTGCATAGGAACTCAATGAGCAGAACACAGGAAAACCAAAAAAGCAATTGGGAACTTGGAGCATTGATCTGGGGGTGAGACCCAGAAGAAATTGCTACAGTTCCAATTTGCAAGCCAGCATATTGAACTGCCCCCTTATTTGGCCTAAGAAATTGTAGAAACAATAAGGAATTTCAGGGCTTGTATCCCTGGTTGTTGGTTGTTTTCATATTATTTTGTAATGCTAGCATAAATATTATAATCACATACAGACAACAGCAGAGCTACAATATTTGGAAAACATGTTTCACACCTCGTTATTAAGCAAGACTATAAAAATTATGACTCATCACTGCACTATTGTCTTTTGCATGCTCCTTAGAACTGCTTGTATAACCATAGACAGCTAGAATTAATACAATAGGTAGTGTCTGGGGAATTAATGGATGTGATATGTTATACAAAGGTATCTGTCATCTTGAACAATAAGTGCAGTGATATATGATGTGTGTTTTTGGAAAACTGTGCTTCAATGTGACTTTAGCACTATATAGACTCGCATTTACTTTGATAAGAAATTAGTTGTTGGTTTTCTCCATCATTGTCAAGCAGTCTGCCAAAAATATTGCCTTTCATTTTCCTTGTGAGTGTAAATGCATTGAAGTTACTGGGAGTAGGCACATAACGTGCCTTTCTTTCTCCTTGTTCCTATCACAACAACACAAGAGCACTGATGCTCCAGGGAGATTTGTATAGAATCTGACGCCTGTATCAGCTCTGAAAAAAACAACCAAATTACAGTCTGAGGTGATGCAAATGATATCCTTGGTGCATCTTTCTGATGTTGCTGTGAGGCTCTTGACAGCTGATGCCTGGATTAAACAAAAAGACCAGTAACTTATGACTATTAGCTCAAAGCAATCATCTCTCATTATTTCAATTACATGGGTAAATGCATGCAATCATGTATCAAATCACAGCTCCCTTTTGAAGAGGTTCTTTTCAGCACAGGATTCCTGCCAGAAAAAAAAAATGTGCAAATATTTACACTGGTCTTTCATCAAACTGCACCTTTGTTTGGCAAAAAACTTCCCCATGGCTACGATTTTGAGTGTGATTTTGCAGAGTAAAAAACAAAAGGAGGATTGGAAACAGTGAAAGGTTTCAGTGGCTCATTAGCAATCAGAAAATGAGACACCTTCTGTTACTTATTACTACCTGAACTGGCAGCCTGATTATGGCTGCCATTCTTGAATCACACTACCTGCAAATAGAGATGCACTGGCCAATTCAAAGCTCTTTAGGCAACTATGATTGATGACTCAGTGACTAGGAGAAAATTGCTTTTTATGAATTATTCATCAGGATATCTCTGCGCTACTAAAGTAGCTGACAGGAAAGTTCTGACACTGTCTGGGCACAATTCACTTACAAATCACTTACAAGTAAGTGAATATTAAAAATAGCTCAGTTACAGCATACCACCATGATATCAGGTTGGGGCTTTTTTGCTTCATAGGAATGACAACAAGAAAACAAGATGCTCTCTTTCTTGATGCTATAGTGGTATTGATAAAACTACTGAACAGTTCGAATCAGTTCAATTTATGCTGACTTACCCTGCATCAATATCATGACAATAGTTTATGATTGAGCTTCATGTTGAAAAAGTTATCAAATACTACAACTCTTAATACTTCTTTTAACATTTTAGTTACATATAATATAACGTTTATTCTATTCCAATTAATTCTCCCTCTAAAATATTTTCATTTAAAATAGCGTGATGTTAGTGATGTTTTGGAAATCGAAAGATAGATCTGAGAGACCTTAGGGTCTTGTCACAGGAAAGCTTTTAAAATAACATGTTATTTTCAATTTTTTAAATCAGGCAAGTCTAATATTTTGCAATTGTTGAATTTCAGTTTGCATCAGTTAACATAGCAGGGATGCTTATGGTAGTCTGAAAATATAAGCTAATCATACTTTTATAGTGATTTTAGTCAAAGGTCAAGGGCAGTCATAAATTAATAGCTTTTTCATTCAGCTGGATACTTGTTCTGTGGTCTGAACACAACAGATCTCCCATAACCTCGCTCTGCACAGCAGACATATTGCAGCAGTGAGTTGCTGCTCTCTCAGTGCTTTGACATGTATTCTTGACACTGAGCTTTTGAATGTCTCAGGCCTTGCCCTACACGTCTGTCACTGTTTGTAATTCTGCTGATTCAATGTCTGTTTCACTGTTAGAATCATCTCGATATATATTGAAATTTGTGTTTGGTCCACTTCTATCAGACTCACTGTAAGAGTGGTTGTTTAAGGTTTTGGTCTGTAATTTGCTTTTTTTTAAATTTAGGTCACTTTCTGCTAGGTGTTTGATTAAGTGACAACAGCACAGGCTTTCACTCGAAGGGCAATTTTACTACAAGTGAATTATAAGAAAACTAGATTATGGACAGCATGTTTTAAGAGAGACAGCAAAAGTCTGTACATTTTTGCAGCTGTTCTGAAGTTTTCTGAACTGAACAAACTAATTACATGTGCAAAAACATTTTATACATTCTGTAACAGACTTGTTTTCCGGTTATAATGTTGGAGAAAATACACAAGTTCTTTGCACTTTTGTGAAACTTTCAAACACTGGACACTACATTCTTCAAAAGCTTTTAGTTATTTTGATGCCAAAATTCACTCTGAAGTCAAGACTGCTTATTTCATCAAGGCTCTGCCAGACTCTTCCTGGAAATGGCAAGGACCAGGTTACACTGTATGGTCCCCATCAATTCCAGGTTATTCCTGTCGGCCGTAAGGGGGATCAGAACCTCCACCCGTGCCTTAGAGTATAATGTCAGGAAACACTCCTTCACACAAAAGGACTCTCCCCCCAAAAAGCTGCTGAGGCCAAATTATTTGAAAATTTAAAAACTGACATTGAAAGATGGGCTTGGGCCTTAAGGGTTATAGACTCAAGCTGGGTAAAGCTGAGTTAAGATACATGCCAACCATGATCTATTTGAATGCAGGAACAGGACTGAGGAACTGAATGACCTACTCCTGTTCCTACGTTCTGTTAGAAGGCCACTGATATCAGGTAGTGACCTCAGGGCCAGGAACCCCTTACTCTGGGAGTTCTTACTCTGCTGCTCAGTCAGGATCAGTTTGCTACTGGCCGAAAGAGATAACGTACACCAGTCTCCAGATGGGCACGGTGATAACCAGCAGTAGGGTCCAGGTGAGGAGAAGGGCTCGATAGGCAGGGAGGTATTTCCCTGCTGCCAGGGACATGCAGGAACCAGAGATGAGCCCGTCAGTTCCATGCAGATCCAGTGTGTGCCAGCAGGAGGTGGTATGCAGGCCACTACCAATGATGACCCCAGCATGGCCACTATAAAGCACCATTCAAATATGATTTTAACATTGTCAACTATAAAAAGACTGTAACTCCTTTTGGGTTTGTTCAATCAACATGTTTGTAGACATATCTGAATATTAAATATTTCTAATAGAAATATAATTACATGTTACCAAAAAGGGTATGATCATTTTAAATCTTTAATATACTCATCAATGTTTGAACCAAAGTGAAAGTTTAGATTATTTAAAGAAGACAATTTTTGATACAAAGAAGTGCCATAGGTTACATTTCGCTAGGTATACTCTGCAACTGGTCAGTGTCAAAGAGAGGTTACTGTTCTGGATAATGATAGAACCTATCATTTGATGTGTACTTTTATTCAAAGTCTCTTCAGGCACAGCATTCAAAAAACATTTTGACAAGATACCATTTTCTGGTATTTTGCCCAGAACCTTTGTGAATGTTTGCCAAATGCAATGCTGTCTTAGAAAAATAATTAATGTGACTTTCTCTTTGTAAGAATTAGTCTGATGTCCATTTAGTTTATAAATCATATTGTAAAAAAAAAGGCGCATCTTAACATAAATCTGTCGTGTATAGTTCATGTGGATATAAATGCTTCAGCTAAATGAACCATTTGAACCACTTTTTCTATTGAGGAGTTCATGGCTAAAATGTTCTTTTTTGAACTCTGTTTCCCAGCAAACCAGCAGAATTTGTACCACACAAACTCAAGCACAGCTTTCAGACTAGTCAAACCCAAGAGACAAGCAGGAGGGAAAACCTAGTTCAACCTCTCTTTCCTTTGCATTAGCCCTTCCCTACTCAGGCTCCATCAACCTGTCAGAGACATCACGGTGATTGACTGGCCTGGCAGATGTGCTGCTATAACAGGTAACCTGATCATCTAGACCCATCTGTCTCTCAGTTCTCTTCAATTCACACATTGAAAAATATTAGAAATTGGGAGGGGTTGGATTCTTTGTTGTGCAAAAATGGAGGGGCTTCACCGTCATACAAAAGATTAACCTCAGGGTAGAAGAATAGTGAGCATGAATGACAGCTTTAAGAGCCACAATGTATCTAAACTCAGTGCAGTAATTTTTAACAGCAAAAACTAAAATCCATATACATTGATACGATTTTAAATTATCTAAAAGTATTGTTACTGAGATCTAATCATACTTAAATCTTTAATTAATGCTCCATTACCCTCCCTTGCAAAGAAAAAATATGATATATTGAGTTCAGTAATTAGATTAAACATCTGAATCTCAGTGTTAGTAAGACAGATGGAGTGTTCAGTTGTGTGGAGTCAGAATGGTTGTCTTGTTCATCAGGAGAATTTTTTGTTTGTCCTCTCCAGTGCCCACAGTTTGGCAAATGTTGTGACATAAGCAAGTAGAATTGCTGATTTCGCTAGCTCAAGGATTGGGCTGGAACAGGAAGAAGCAGAGGTAACCCTAGCATCATGCTGAAATGTTAACTAATTTACTAGTGTCAGTCTTTCTGATAATTACTTTCCACCAAAATATTTTGCTCTGCTTGTATATGGGGCATTTCATTCTACAAATCATCACTCCTAGAGCATAGACTTGTTCTATCTATCAACAACTACTAGTCAAAGAGGATATAATCTCCAAGATGTCAGTACATCACACTCCTACATTCTAAGTGTCAGTGAAGAATACTGCAGATATGTTTCCAATGTATTCTGGCAAAGAAGTGACTTGCAGTTATGGGGGTACAACAGCATGCTGTGGACAGACAAAAAACGTGAGGAATCTGCTACAAATGTCAGCAAACACGCAAAAAGGCAAGTAACTAACTGTGTGCACGTTTCAAAGTCATCAGTCATTTCAGTCAGCAGCAGTCCACGGTCAAGAAAAAGTTAGAAAAAGACAGCAATTTAAGAATGAGACTAGTTGTAGAATGTGATAGAATATCTCGCTGCTCATTAGATACTGACAGCAGCTTTGAAGAGTTCATGCTGCAGAGAATGAAGCCTTTACGTTGATAGAACTTTTTAAACTCAAGTGAATTATCTCCTTCATCATGAGAGAAATTGAAGAACAATGTTAAATATTAATGATAATGCTTTTATTATTACACCTCATGCAAATGATAACAGGTTACAACCATAATATTATAAAACTGTAATTTTCTAAAGCCACATTTGATAATAAAGTATTTTACCTCTATTTTTAACCAAACCATAACATTCGACAAAATAATTTCTAATCGTTTGTAATTTATATATAAATGTGCGCTGATATTTTATTTGAAAAGTTCTGTCAATGGCCTTATTCCAATGGATTTGCTCTTGTTGCTGTATAGAGGACTGGATCAGTATTTGTCAAGTGCATTAATGTGATTCTTGTAGCTGAGGGAAGAGCTAGTGTGTAATTTGCACTTAAGCAGATGACAGCTGTTGAGGAAAATTTGAGAAAGATTGCTAGTGAAAAGCACCTTGCACCTTGACTGATTACAGTTCATCTGATAGCGTCCAAGAAGCAATGTCCAGTGGTGCTACAATGCAGACCTCAAAATACCTTGATAGACTCACGTTGGACTGAAAGAGACTAAAATCTGAATGAAAAGCTGCAAGGGGCCAGATGAATTTGTGGGCCTCCGTGAATTAACACACAAAAAAAATCCCCTTTTTTCTCCTTGGGACCAGATTGATGAAGCTGTGCTACGATATTAACAAGTGCTCCATCTGGTGGCTTTAGCATTTATAACAGTTAAAACAAAAACACTCAAATTTCATGAGGATTCATCAACACTTTAATAAAAATATAATTATACACATCCAGTCTTGGCAACTAACAATCCTTTCTTCATTTCATTTAATTAATTTAGCTATGTAGAGAAATGTATCATTTCTGTGCTTTCTATCCCTTTTTAAATATATATTTTTTAACCTAAATTAATCTAATGTTATCCATTTAGAAAACTCACACAATGATATCTTACTTAATCCAGCTGAAGTTTATATTTTATTTTAAATGCCTGCTTCATATTTCACAATTGGAGGTGGTTTCTTCCTGTGAGCTGTTTCTCAATCTCATGATTTGTCCTGCATTTCGCAATTTTAACACAAAGTTTGATGTGAATAATCAGCTAAACAAGATCAGTGAAGAACAGTAAGTGACTTATCCTCTGCTAATACTAAGGCCAGACTTGTCCAGCCCCTCAGCGGTGGGTTCCCCCTGTTATGGGGCTGGGGAGCCATTGACATCTCGGTTCACATCGGCGGGACCGGAAGATCCCACCGGCGTGAGGGGCTGGAGAATTCTGGCCGAACATTCTGTTCCAACTTCGGCACTTTATTTGAAGTTGACCTGAGCTAAGTTTCTGACCCCATATCCTCTCCATTACAAAGATCACCTATTCCATCTCCGTCATATTATTTGGCTCCACCCCACCTGCCACCGAATCCCTTAAACCTTTGTCACCTGCGGAGTCAATTGCTTCAGTGCTCTCCTGACAGCATATCTTGATCCTCCATAAACTTCAGGTTATCTGATGTCAGCTGGCTGTATCATATCTTATCTTGCTCCAAATCCTGCTTTCTGTTGCCCGTCATTCCATCCTACACAGAACTACATTTGTTTCCAGTACTCACATCTCATTTTGTTTAATGCTGCCTTGGATTTTGGCCCTCCCAGCCCTTTGACCTCCCCCCCGTCTTCCAGCACTACAGCCCCACTCACTTGTCTGCTCCAAGGACTGTCTGCTTCTCTGACTCGAGCTTTCTGTACAACAACCCCCATTCCCTTCACCCCAGTGGTCAAAGCCGATTCATCTTACAATTCAGGTCTCTCTCTCTCAGTAATTCCCTCCAGCTTTGGAGCTCATTTTCCTACTTTAAAAACCTTCTTAAAATCTACTTCTATGCCAAATGTTTAGTCACCCCTCCGTTGACTGGTATCCATCCCCTCTTCCTCCTTTGTCAAGCTGCTTGGAAAATTTTCAGAGTTAAAGATGCTGGATACATGCAACAGTTCACAGTTAACTTATTAAGATTATCATCATTTATACTGGTGAGGTGACAATTTAGCTGCTGCAGAAGTGTTAAAGCAGCATTATTATAGCTGATATTCGGTTGTTCCTTCTGACAAAACTCTATTTCTGAAATTGCCTGCATCAAAATCATTCTGATCCATTGCTCTCATTTTGGTTGGAGGAAAGAACAGGGTATTAACCTATTTTCCAAAAAAAAGAGGGAATTATGCCCAATATCTCATTTGGCTCTGTATACAACTCAGTCCAACTCAGAACTAAATGAGGTTAACATTTCGAGTCTGTATGACCCTTCATCAGAGCCATGCTTTTGAATCAGACAGACATGAAACATTAACTCTGTTTCTCTCTCCACAGATGCTGTCAGACCTGCTGAGTTTTTCCAGCATTTTCTGTTTTTATTTCAGATTTACAGCATCTGCAGTATTTTGATTTTATCAGAACGAAATAAACCTATTTCTCAATCCAGAATGCAGGTACCGACATGTAGCAAACAATGACTAACAATTTGAAATCTAATACACTCCTTGTCTAAAAACAACCTCGTGCTATGGGAGTTTAACCTCCATCAACGTGTTCAATAAAAATTATATCCACCATTTTGTGAATTGAAGAGGAGCCATGATGGGGTACTTATTTTCCATATGTGACTGAAGTTTGTGGAGAGTATTTGGTGTCACTGTACTTTGGATTTGACACAATGAACAAATACGACTCCCAGTTTGTAGGGAAAAATGGTCTTTTGATGGGATTGATGACGACGCTTAGCAGGATGTTGCTGACTGGTAGAGAAATATTTGGTTAGAGAGAGAGTGTGCCTCACTGATTAGGGAAAGGAAATGAAGGAGAATGGAACGTAGCAGAGAAACATCATCACTGATCAGTAGCTTTGTTACACCTATTAGGTGTTATAACAATAGGTTGTAGTCCACTTGACAGAATGGGCTAAATGTCAAATTTGATCCTTGTGGCTGTTGGAAACACAGCAAGATTTTGAGATCTAATATTTCATTGTGAGATGGCAAGTCACAGATTTCTCATAGCTTATAAAAAATCTCCAGGAACTTTGGCCCCGCTTTTTTTGTTGCCTTTTCAGTTTTAAAATTTTCACTTACAGGAGGCTGAATTTTTACACCCTTTTGGGGGCGAGTACAGAAGTGGGCGTGTGCATAATTTCCCGCTGCTGACCAGCATACCAGCTCGCTGGCACCATTCTGCCCCAGGACTATTTTTTGGAGGCGCAAGGTGAGGTGGCAGAAACCTGCCCGCCAGCCACAGGTAGCTAAAATTCAACTTGTCGGGGGGGGGCTGGAATTTTCCAATCAGCTTCCAGATCCCCACTGGCATCAGAGGACAGTGGAGGCAGTCTCCCAGTGACAGACCGGGGTGGGGGAGGGCGATGGGGTGCAGTGCACTAGGCAGGCTTAAAGGCCCTTGCCTCTTGGCTGCATCCTTCCCCTGGTCATTAATTAGCCAATTCTGGACAAATCATAGCCAGTTGACTGTTTCTCATACAGTGCGGGCTTCTGACCCCCACTTGACCCTGGCGTTGGGGTCCCAAAAATTCTGTCCAGGGAGTTTTTATAGGGCCTTATGCAGATCTATTTGCTTTAGATGCAAGCGGGGAAGAGGCACTGAAGTTCAGAGGGCAAGTAGATCCTCTTGAAATCCACTCATAAGCAGTTTCATTCCACAGTCTTTTAAATAGAATAAACTCAAAAGAGTAACTGGCTCATGAATCCACACCAGAGAGTCGCTTCACAGTGATTCCCTGCAAAGGGACACTATGGAATTACATCAGCACATAGGCTCTACTTTCTGCTACGTATATATTTGTCTACAAGGTTTCATAGCAGAGCTGTGTATGTAAGATATGTAAGCATTAAGGACATCAACCTGCCCAGTGAGATAATTGTGTAGAGGTCCTTAAAGTGTTCCTCTGAAATTTCTTCTCTGATTTTTTAGCAAAAGCATTTTTATAGATGTTTAAAATAAATCATGGGAAATAATCTAGGTATTCCTGTTAACTCAGATTTAAGATCAGTCCTCTCATCGGGGTGAAATATCATTTATTTTTAAACATATATTGTACTTTATCACTAAAATCACCAAAGGCAGAAATTAATCTATGGATCAGCGCAAGTGATAGTTGTAGTTCAAAGATAGGAATTGGAATATCATTACAAAAATAAGACTAGAGTTATACTTGTATTTGTGCAAACTCAAACTGATGTGAAACAGCTCTATTGTGTTAGTGCCCTCTGCAGCCTCCTGGTTTATAATGTTATTCTTGAAATGATGCGCCCCAAAAAGCACTTAGTATCAATGCTAAAATGACAATAAAACCACATCCTTAGGCAACTGAATCACATCATAAGCAAGCAATAGCCAAATCTAGTCTAACCTAATTTTTTTTTAAATAACCAATATATGAGGGATGTGTGTAAAGCATTTTTGCTATTTTATTTTACAAAAAGTAACAATTGATGAAACTGTGTAATTTTAAATACCCTGTCTTGAAATTCAAAAACATGGTGTGTTTTAGAGTATTTCAGTAATTCATTTGTAATCTACTGTGAAATGATTAGATCTTTGTGGATAGGATTTGATTAGGATTGAAATCAATTTTTGAAGAAATCCCGCAGTTACTCTTATAACTAGATTTAAATCACAGATTTCAATTCAATGTATATTTAATTGCCTATTTTTAAATAATCCGAAAGTTTTGTGGGGGTGTGGCCAGGTGACCTTTTTAACTTCTGATTTTTAAAAAATCTCTGTGATCCTGATTTTCCTGGAACAAGGATTTTGCAGTGTGCACTGTCAGCTAGACTGATTCATGCACGTTTCTGTTTTACTTTTTATTTTGCCTACAAAGTTGCTGAAGTACAAACAGGGGACAGTTCCTCAAGGATAACAGGGCGTCTGGGATCTGGGTAAACGATGGAACAAACGGTGATGCTGTTTAATCGATGAGATGATAGGACTGAGAAATTAACAGTGAGTGGGCTGAGACGTTGGGTGAATTAGCGTCAGTGAATTCGGTGTCAAATTGGGTACAAAAGGAGAGATATAGAAAGGGAAAGAAAGATTCGCTTAATAGAGTGAAAAGAGACAGAAAGGAAAATAAATGTTTTTTTTTAATTTCACACATTTAAAATCTAAAACAATTCATAATCTGGGGGAATGAGATTCTGCACTTGGAATGTTTACTTCATGAGCAAAAATGAACAAATAGTCATTTCCAAGAACATGTGGTTAAAAGGATACTTACATTGATAATTACTAATCTTAACTTTCTGTGGCATGTTTAATGGGCAGATGCAGCAGTTTCACAAAAATCATTAAGAGATTACACGAGATGTTATTTCTGTAAACCAACAGTGGAGCAACACAAATTGGCCAGCAACTCCGAGATTCACAATTCATGAGTATCTCTTCCTTGCCATAAGTTGCTGGTCGATTTGTGTATTAATAACAGCATTTTGTTCTGACCCCATTATGTTTTCAGCAAAATTTGGTAAAGCATGTGTGTACTTACTAAATATCTCTTAGGCAGTTTGGGAACCAACATTAGTTTCCAGCTAGATAAACTGGAAGGCGTATTCATATTGGCGTTCATGCCTCGAAGTTAGAAGCTTGGGTGTTCAAGTTCCATTCCAGAGATTTGAACACAAAACGCCAGTGGTAAAGGGATGTTGCATTGTCAGAGCTGCCATCTTTCAACTTAGATGTTAAACCACAACTCTGTATGCTCTCTCAAATGGAGATAAAAGATCTCATGGCATTATTTTGAAGAAGGGCAGGGGTGTTAGCCCTGGTGTCTGGACCAATATCTATCCCTCAATCAACATCAAGATTGTATGGTCATTATTGCATTGATGTTTATGGGAGCTTGCTGTTTGTAAATTGGCTGTCCTGTTTCCTAGTTTACAACAACTACTACACTTCAAAAAGTACTTCATTGACTGTACTTTAGGACATTTTGGAATCATGAAAGGTTAATGCACGTCTTTCATTCTTTAAGGTTGTGGGCATTAATTTTTGTTAAAATTAGAATCCTTAAAACAACCAATATCCATTCATAGTAATAATGTATACTTTGCTAGTGAGCGCAATATAAAATAGGCTAGTCAGTTTTTTTTACAAAAATTTTGCTTGTAGTATTGGAGTAATGTTGTTTCACCGCAGAAGCAGCATCAAGGAATTACATGTTATTGTTAGTTATTATCATGCCAGCTATCATGAGAAGAATTAGAAATTATTACACTAAATACAAAGTTTGTGCATTATAACAAATGACATTTTAAAGTGCGGATAAGTTTCATGAGAATGGTTCAATTTTTTTCTCTGTGCTGTAACAATTCTATGATTCAATGATTCTATAAGGATTTCATCCTTAATAGAACATGTGCCTTAGTGTGAAAAAGAGGACACATAGGTCTGGTGTAAACAGTCATAATTTATTTATCATGACATCTCTCAAACATGATTGAGGGAATGTTTTAAATATAAGCTTCCTGCTCTTAGCCAAGGTCAGTGATTTTTGGTAGTCCTACACTTAAAATTAATGATCGAATTATACTTAAAAATGATAAACTCAAATGCAGTTTTACAAATAATTTGTTTGGTGTGAATATTGTTGTGCATTAACTATGAAATTATCCATTGAATTTGTGTGCAGTTTTATATGTGAAATAGTGGTCTAGTGGTGACAAATAGGCATTAAGTGTAATAACTGAAGTTAAAAAACACAGTCTGGTCCTAAGGTAAGTATTACATATTAAGTGAAACCTTTCTGCTACCATTTATTGTGGCAATGCAAACGTAGGATTATGTTTGTCTATGTATGTTTACAGCACCTGTCAGGCGAGACACAAGAAACAAGATGAGAAATGTAAATTGATCCCTCCCTTTAGCTGAATATTTAATGCAGTCTGCAAGGAAGGAAAGCACAGTCTACTTTTCTAGTGCCTTTCCTTACTTGGCCTGCTCGAAATCTCTCAAGGGAGGGATGTTTTTCGGTCCTGGTCACTGCCAGAGCCCATTTACTGCAGGATCTGTGCTCCCTATCTTGGCTTTCTTCCTGTCTCCTGAAACTAAATTTACTTCATTTTAGCCACCTCAAAGCAGACTTGTGTGTATATATTTTCAGGGAAATTTGATTGCCTGTATGGATTTTTAAATCAGTTTTCAGATCAAGTTCAGAAATATGTAAACTGTTGTGTTATTTCATCATGCAGGAGTGGAACAAATACCTTAGATGCCGAACATCCAATACTATAAAGTGATCTTTAAATGAGACAACTAGAACATAAATGGATTAAAGTGGCTAGTAATGGGAAAACAAGTACCCATTCAAAGTGCAGTTGGAAGAAATTTAAGACAAAGAAAGTTGCATTATAAATTTATTCACACTTATTGCTATGCTGAAATATGAGCCTGTATTCTTTCTTGACTCTGGCTTCCTTACCATAAAATTCTTTAATGTGTTTCTTTAATGTACTCAATATGTAATGCATTTATATCAAATAACTGTTGTAGGGTTTGTAATTTAATGTCTAAAAGTTGTGATTTAATTGTGATCGACAAATGCACGCTAAAACCACTGCTCATTGATATAAAATCTTAACTGACCTTCAAGTGAATGTAACAGAACCTTACTGATTCTTTAAACAGTCCACAATTTTTAGTGTCTAATGATGTTTATATTATTAGGAATCTGCAGATTTAAAACTTCTTTTTTCAATTTATCATCGGAACAAACTCTGTTTAATCACTAAGTATGTTTAATTGACAGATTCATTCAATCACATTGCTGCCTTGTGAGCAGAAAGATATGTTAAACACAAAAGCTTATTGCCTTTACAAGTTTAATGTGAATACAAAGCTTGATTTTCGCAGCAATATAACTTTCAGTGTACGTCAATCATGTTGAACACCAAACATCCAAGATTTAACTGTTAAATCAAATAATTTTCACAAAGTGTGTTATATTTATATCGAATATATATTTCATATTCAATACTTATTACTAAACATTTTACATTTTGTTTAAAATTGTTTTCATTCAACATAAGTAAAAAGAGATGAAATGAACTAAAAATTTCATTCATTTCACACTTCATGCAATCTAGTGACATAAACTAGTGTAATAGGCCCTAACAAAACACTAAATGTGCTAGTGAATCAGCATATGTGCGATGTAGGACCAAAGCCAACTGTTGTAGTCATGGATTTAAGATACTTCTAATTTTACAACTGAAGTGGCACTCAGTAGCCTTTTATTATTGGTTTTGTTTTAGATCTGTTTATAAATTATGCAATGAAGCACAACTTACTCCAGCAAAATTCAAACAGTGTGGAAATATTTTTATTTTTTATGTATTGAATTACAAAGCAATGCTAAATTCTTTTTTATACTTTTATTTAATGGAAGTGCTGATTAAACTGCGAAAAAAGCCAAATGTCAGTCATTAGCTTTAATCTTTCTTAAATGTGAAAGAACATAATATTGGAGGACTACAGGTGTCAATCAGTTCCATTGGCAAATAGGAAATAATATAATGAAGGCCTTTTGTATATATATAATCTGTTAAAATTTATGAAACCTATTAATGATATTACAACAATCTGCAGCAAGAACTTGCATTTATATAGTGACTTTAATGTAGAAAAATGTCCTATGATAAATGTTTCACAAAAGTATAAGTGAAGGAATGAGATATTGAGAGAAGTGACAAAGATTTAGTCAAAGTGGTTAATTTTAAGGAGGGCCCTAAGGGATTGGGGAGGTGGTGGCATAGTGGTATGGTCACTGGTCTAATATTCCAGTTGACCATGGGTAATGCTCTGGAGGACCCAGGTTCAAATTCCACCATGATAAACAGTGAAATTTGAATTCAATAAAAATCTGGAATTAAAAGTCTGATGATGACCGTGAAACTATTGCTGACTGTCATAAAAACCCATCTGGTTCACTAATGTCCTGTAGGGAAGGAAATCTGCTGCCCTTACCTGGTCTGGCTGACATTTGACTCCAGCAAATATGGCAATTAGGGATGGGAAATAAATCCCAAGAACAAATTAAAAGAAATGAAGGTGGAGAGCAACAAAGCTACATTTTTTTTGTAGCGTGCATGCAATTTGTTTAAGTATATAGACACCTATTTATTTTTGTGCAGTTACACACAGGATAATTGACTAACTAGTTTGTGTGCAGCCTACATGAGAACTTCCAGGTTAGAGTGAATGCTGCTGTATATGTAAGCATTTTCAGGAATGGAAATGCAGAGTGTTGGGCAGTTAGAGACTAGTCACAAATACTGGGATGAAAGGAAAGGAGATTAGACATGAATAAGAAAACCACTGACATATCCAATCATGAACCACAATCTCCATGCGTTGCATTTCTTTCAAAGCTCAGTATATGGACTGAGAGCACAAAAACAAAGAAACAGTGGGACAGAGCAAATTATACAGCCTTAAGGGAATTAGAAACATTAGTGTTATTCCTAGACGTGTGCAATGATTTTATGGTATCCTTTTTCACAGTGAATCAATAAATGCCTGACATATTGGGGAAAAAATCAATTAGGTCTGATGTTGGGTACAGGGTTCATGATGTACAATTACCCTGTGCCCTGTCCTTTTGAGGCAGGCAACATGAAAACTTCATGATTGTAGCATGTAACTGTGTGAAACATGCTGCTGATTGGCTGTATGCTCAACAGGGGCTCTAGAAGTGTGTATGGCTAGCATGTTATACAATTAACAAAACAAAAACAGAATTACCTGGAAAAACTCAGCAGGTCTGGCAGCATCGGCGGAGAAGAAAAGAGTTCTTCTCCGCCGATGCTGCCAGACCTGCTGAGTTTTTCCAGGTAATTCTGTTTTTGTTTTGGATTTCCAGCATCCGCAGTTTTTTTTTTTGTTTTTATTTATGTTATACAATTAGCCTGCATTTCTTAAAAGCAACCTGTCCCTCAGCTAGGAGGTGCACCCAGCTACAGCAACAGTGGAACAGCATTAGGAAGACTTTGGTGGAAGGAAGTTGTGAAGCAGCAGAGCAGAGACAAGGGCACAGGTTCTTGGATGTGGTGCTGGAGGCCTTGATGATGAAGGAGAGAGGCCATGTTTACACAGGGGCATGGAGCAACTCAAAGCACATCCTGTGAAGGGAATGGGACCAGATGACCAGGGGGTTCAGTTCTTGGAGGACCTGGTTACAATGCCACAAGAAGTTCAATGGCCTCACTCATGTGGTCAAGGTCAGTGAATTCACCTTCAAATGACATCTCCCACCCACTGCATCGTCAGTATCTTGCACTGCTCAAATCACCACACCTGCAACACTCACCCATCAGCCTTCAGGACTCATATAACATACAGATACTCCACCTGACATTTACACAGCTACCAATTCCGCTGGTTGCAGATTCCACGTACTTCCAGTTATTCAGCTGCGACAGGAACATCACCCATGTGATCACTGACGTCCATCCCACTCTATCACTGGGCAAACTGGCCCCTAACTGCAGGGAGCAGGAGAGAAGCAGTGGGGGACAGGTACTCTTGTATCCCCTGAGCCCTTTCAGGCTGCTCTGCGCCAGGGGCCAGCAGTGACTCATCTGTTGCATCCAGCATCACTGAGAACGTTCAGAATTATAGGACGTCACTGCCATGCACCTCTTCTCAGACCCCAGCCCACACTTACCCTGCTGTCTAGCATTAAGTGCAAACTACAGATGGTGTGACCATGAGCCTATTGCTTTTCACCCACCCACCTTCCCTATCCCAACCCTCTACCCTTCTGTATTCCTGTTTTCAGATACCCAAGATTTGGCAGCCTGGCCAGTCAGTTCAGCCTCCCCTTTAAGGGATGAAGAAACACCATCACTCGATCTGACACTGGTACACAATGGAGGGTGCGGTCACAGATGTGTTCTACTGAAGAGAAATCAGATAAGGACATTGAAAAGGTGACATACAGGAGAACACCGATAAACATACACCCAGAGCTGCTCAGTACATAGGCTGACCTGCCAGAGAGCTGGATGTCACCTCAAGGAGCAAGGAGGTGTCCAGCTCCAACATGGCACGTGCCTTGACAGAGAGCTTGGGGCCCATTCTTTCCAATGTGGAGGTGGTGCTAACTCCATGACTTGCGGACCCAGCCAAAATGCAGCACCTGGTGACCGATGCCTCAGGCTCCATTGCAGCAGAAGCAGAGGCCACCCAACGTCTCAGTGCTGCAGTGGAAATTCAGACTGAGATGATAAGATCTTTGCTTGCTGCCATGCAGACTCAGACTGCTGTCATCATGGCTGCAGACACCAGTGCTCAAAGCTGCTTGTAGCCTCTCGTTATCGCCCAGCAACCTGTTCCCCAGCAGATTATTAGAAGCCTCCCGAGGAAGCGGCAGTGACTTCATGGAGCATGAACCTGCTATTCCCCTCTCAGGGTGCTGCTCCCCACCACTGCTATTCCACCAGAGCATCTGCAGATGCCTTGCAACCAGCGAAGCCAGACTGCTCCTGCTGATGCTGAGGTGATGTGATCTGTAACCAGGCACTCAAGGCCCAGAGTCGCTGCCTGAGATCATCCTGCAGTGTCTTCTGCAGCAGTCTCTTCCACTGAAAGTCAGCAGCCTTCCAACAACCATGCCGCAGCCATTGGGGTAAAACTGCCCAGGAACACAAGGACAGGCAATGGCACCCGCAAGACACACTCTGAAGGAATGCATGAGGGGGAATAGTTCAGTTTGATGTGGGTTATTTGAAGTGTAATTGGACAAATTTGTTACAGAATGGTTTTTCATGGTGACTTCCGTTTTAGAATTTTGTCCAAGAGGACGCTGTGATGATCTGTAGCAGAGAGATGGAAAGTGGGGGAGATGGGGGGGCAATTGTGTAGCGGCAGTGACATGGGATGAGATTCCAGAGGAACTGGAGCCTCAGTATCTGCTCACAGAATTGGAAAGGGTCCTGGATGCCTGCTCCCTTGCTCCACACCCTCCTCTCTCTGTGTATAACTTTCTCTCCCTGCACTGTGTGTTCCAGCTCCAAATAATTCTGCAGCCAAAGAGGTTCTGCAAGTATAAAGCCATCACTGAAAGAAGGCTTTATCCTGACAGGTTTTCCAACTCACCTGACCTCTTGGTCTGAGTCCAGCACCACTCTTTTATGAATCCAATAACACTTAATACAATATTTTCACAAACTCTGCTGCAGCAAAAGCAAGTCAAAGCAGCTCACCTGAATGGTGAACGGTGATCCCTTCCAGCAGTGCTGTTCTGGAGTTCCTGGTGCAACTCAGCACTTCAGCTTGAAGTGACTAAGAGAGGGTATTAACAAGACCTGTGATCTCCATAGTGGCAGATCAGACTCCAAACCAGTGTTAGATACTGAGAGTTTCAACTAAATTAGCAAGGGGATGAGAACCTGTGTGTAGAAGTATAAAAGAGGAATAAAGTGCATAATATCAGAGTGTTGGGCAGCACTAGAGAAGAGAATGGCACCATATTAGCTGGAAGCAGACTACAAAGGACTATGAGGAATACAAAGACAGGTTTAGAATGCCTGAATGTAAATGCACAGCGTGGGGTGAATAAGGTTGGTGATCTACAAGTACAAATAGCCATGTGGGAATGTGATGCAGTGGCAATAATGGAATCATGGATTAAAAATAGTGAGAACTGGACACTTAACATTCAAGGATAAAAAAGCATCCAGAAAAGATAGGAAAGGAAAGAAGGAAGGCGGGGAAGAAATTGTGGTGTTGGAAAGAGACAATGTCCTTTAGGTGCAAGAACAGAGCCTATTTGGTTAGAGTTGAGAAGCAAAAAGGGAAATGCAAACTGAGGTGCTGCACTGGTGGCATGACGTTGCCATTGTTTAAGTGGAGTGGATTAATGACATTAGAAATGACCGTTTGGCACTGGTTTGGACTGTGAGGCTGTTGGCTCTCCGATATTCTACCTGCTCCATTCAGCAAGGCAATAGCAAGCCCAGTGATGATTGCTTTTGCCCTTTGAGAATCATCCTCCAGAGCCAGTCCCCATCTGGGGGCAATGCCTGCCACCATTAGTTGGGCATCAAGCTCTGACCCACTTAGTGCTTTTCATACAATTATATCACCACGTTAATACAGGGTCTGGACCCAGAAATGATCCGGGCATCCGGGTTCCTGACCCCGGATTGAAAATCCAGCCACAAGTGTCTGTGGGGAACACTTGGTAAGGGTGACCATTATATCAGATTAGTATTAGAGAAGAGAGAAGAACAATCTGAAGCAAAATTTCTAATCTGGAAGATGGCTAACTTCAATAGATGAGAAAGGATCTAGCCAGGATAAAATGAAACCGAAGATTGACAGGAAAGTCTATAACAGATCAATGGGTGATCTTTGAGGAGGACACGTTTTAGGTACAGGCTGGGTATGTTTCAACAAGGGTGAAAGATTAGGGAACCAAAAGCAGGACTCAATGATGATTTAGGAAGATAAAGAATATGATGAAAATTTTAAAAAGTTGTATGATGCATATCTGGTAAATTGTCCAAGCGAGACTCAAGCCAAGTACAATAAATTGAGAGGGGAAGTGATGAGGAAAATAAGACTGGCAAAGACAGAATATGAGAATAGAATGGCAGGTAACATAAAAGGGAACCCATAAAATCTTCCACCTGCATGTAAATAGTAATTGGGTTGTAGGTGGAGGAGTGGGTTCTTGGATTGGTTTAAGGACCGAAAGAGGTGAGTTGTTGCAAATGGTTGTTTTTCAGTCAGTTGGGTGATCTCCAAGGTTCAGCACTTGGACCACTGCCTTTTTTTGATATATATAAATGACTTAGATATTAAAGTACAGAGCAAAGTATCAAAATTTACCAATAATACTAAACTCGGAGGTGTGACAAACAGTGACGATGATGCCAATTGACTAACAAGACATAAATAAGCTAGTGGACAAGTGGCAAGTAGAATTTTTAAAAGGGTGTGAAGTGATGCATTTTGGCAGAAGGGATAGGGAGAGGTAATATAGACCTAATGGCAGCATTCTAAATAGTGGAATAAAAGGGACAATAGCAACATGAAAATTAAATTGGCTGAGTGACAGGAAACAGAGAGTGGTCTTTAATGAATGATTTTCGGGCTGGAGGAAAGTTTGTAGTGGAGTTCCCCAGGGGTATATATATTAATGACTTAGAGTGCATATTAATGACCTTGGTGCAGAGGGCATAATTTCAAAATTTGCAGATGATACAAAACTTGGAGGCATTGTAAACTATGAGAAGGATTGTGCAGAACGTCAAAGATATAGACAAGTTAGTGGAGTGGGCGGACAGGTGACAGATGAAGTTCAATGTGGAGAAATGTTAGAGTATTCATTTTGGTAGAAAGAACATAAGAGAGATGATATAAAATAAAAGAAACAAGTATAAAGGGGGTGCAGGAGCAGAGGGATCTGAATGTATACATGCATTAAATATTGACAGGTTGAGAGAGCAGTTAATAAAGCACACGGTATCCTGGGCTTTATTAACAGGGGCATGGAGTACAAAATCAAGGAGATTATGTTGAACTTGTGTAAGAGACACTAGTTAGTCCTGAGCTGGAGCATTACATCCAGTTCTGGGCACCACACTTTAGGAAGGATGTGAAGACATTGGAGAGAGTGCAGAAAGGATTAATGAGAATAGTTCCAGAGAAGAGAAACTTCAGTTATGAAGATAGATTGAGAAGTTAGGATTGTTTTCCTTGGAGAAAAGAAGGCTGAGAGGAGATTTGATAAAAGGTATTCAAAATTATGAGGGGCCTGGACAGAGTAGATCGGGAGAAACTGCACATGAAAGGATCAAGAATGAGAGGGCACAGATTTAAAATAATTAGCAAAAGAAGCAAGAGCAATATGAGGAAAAAAACTTTTTCACACAGTGAATGGTTAAGGTCTGGAATGCACTGCCTGAGAGTGTGGTGGAGGCAGGTTCAAATGAAGCGTTCAAAAAGGTATTAGACTGGTATCTGAAAAGGAAGAATATGGGGAGAAGGCGGGAGAATGGCATTAACCGAATTTCTCGGTTGGAGAGCTGGTGCAGACACGATGGGCTGAATGGTCTCCTTCTACACTGTAAAAATCCTGTGATTCCAAGAGTGTGCAGGAACAGAAGGATCTAGGGGGACATGTGTATTGATTGTTGAAGTTGGCAGACTTATCCACTCCAGAGTCTACGTTTCCATGGCAAGTGGTAAATGTGGTGAGCTTCCCGCCGGCCAGCATGGTGGTTTTCCCTGTCAGATGGTCTTCTTTTCACTTTATTATGTGTGAATAAATGAGCAGTACGTTGTATCACATGGCAGTGTGACTGGGCTTCATCCACCCCACCATTACTTCATTGGCTCATATTTCTGGGTACCATATATTAACGGCACTCACACGCATACCTGTAGTGCAGGACTTGTTGTGTTGAGTGATGGTGCCCAAAAGAGACAAGCACTGTGCCCAGAAAGTCAGCAGCAAGGCGCTAGTGACACCCCTTCAGGCAGCTGAGGTAGGCAGGAGATCCTTTAACCTCCCCCCGACCCCCGTGATGGGAGCTGGAGACGCACCGACTTCACTACCAAGGATTGGGAGGAGGTCGCCAGTGCAGTAAGAAGAGGCCTGCCAATCAGTGCAGGAACAGGGTGAATGATCTCATCCACTCCGCCAGGGTAAGTCAAACTTCACCTTAGTCTCAACTCACACCCTCACAAGGCATTCACAGGTTTACAGTCCACAGGGATCTCACACGCTACCAGCACAAGGGACATCATCACTGATTCTCTCACACATGTGTTTACATCTTCAAACTCTTGTCACATTCTGCACAAGTCATGTCTTCAGCCCTTACATTGTTCCACTCAGCTCACACAGCAGGCAGGCAAGCTTATCATCTGCTTTAGTATCCATCCTGCCCATAGTCTGTCCATCTGTCTTTATTCAGGAGAAAATCACCCACAGCAACAGGGAGAGGTCCCAGACTGGTGTGGGTGCTGAAGCTCAGGCCACTCGGCCCCATTGAAGAGCAGGTGGCAGAGTGGGCCGGCAATGACAGGGACTGTTCCTGTGCTGAAGGCAAGATCGGCATCTCCCAATAAGCCAGTGAGGCTCCATCCACTAATCTTGGCCCGCTCGATGAAACAGTGAGGGCTCTTTGACTTAGATGACTATCCAGCCAATCATTAATTATCCCTTCTCTCAATTACAACCACCAACAAGAAAATGAGGAGACAGTGCTAGCTAGCCCCAGCCTCCAGACCCCAGCCCCCAGCCCCCAGCCTCCAGCCCCCAGATCCTAGCCTCCAGCCCCCCAACCCCAGACCTCAGCCCAAAGCCCCCAGCCCCCAGCCCCAGACTCCAACCCTAGCCTCCAGCCCCCAGATCCTAGCCTCCAGCCCCCCAGACCCCAGACCTCAGCCCAAAGCCCCCAGCCCCCAGCCCACAGCCCCAGACTCCAACCCCAGCCTCCAGCCTCCAGCCCAAAGCCCCCAGCCCATAGCCCTCAGCCCCCAGCCTCCAGCCCCCAGCCTCCAGCCCACCATGCCCCCAGCCCCCAACTCCAGTCCCCACACCCCAGACCCCAGACCCCAGCCCCCAGCACCCAGATCCTAGCCTCCAGCCCCCCAGACCCCAGACCTCAGCCCAAAGCCCCCAGCCCCCAGCCCACAGCCCCAGACTCCAACCCCAGCCTCCAGCCTCCAGCCCAAAGCCCCCAGCCCATAGCCCTCAGCCCCCAGCCTCCAGCCCCCAGCCTCCAGCCCACCATGCCCCCAGCCCCCAACCTCCAGTCCCCACACCCCAGCCCCCAGCCCCCAGCCCCCAACCCCCAGACCACCTTGGATGAAGATCCTGAGGACCCACTAGATGTTGACACATCACAGCGCTCACCCACCCCTTCACCAGCGCAGAGACACACACCTCGGTGGGACCTGGTTCTAGAGCAGCCCCAGGGTCACAGTCTGGTGAGCACAGCACAGATTCCAGTCCACTGCAGGCGGAGTCAGGGACAGCCAAGCTCACCGACACTCGCAGGACTGCTGGAGGCCAGGTTCCTGTTGAGGCTGAGTCTGATGACGAGCCTCTGGAATCGGCCACCAGAGAGATATCGGAGGTCCAACGACAGGCAGGACTGTCAGAGGCCGTCAGCAGGTGAGAACGGAGAATGGAGGAGTTTGTCCCCGTTCAGTCCGATGCTGTGGCACTGACATGGCAGCGCATCGAGGTCACCATCAGAAAGGTGACGGCTGCTATGGAGACCTTGGTCCAGCGGAATGCTCAGTTTGTGCCGGAGATGCACTCGGACCTGCACACAATCACTATAGCCATCACTGCGATCCATCAGTGCCTGGGTGAGAGGGAAGGGGACACCTCAATCTCCCTCCAGAAGCCCCTTCTCCTCAAGGAGTCCGGGAGGCGCCTTTGGACACCCACAGGCAGGAGGAGCATCAGCCAGACAGGCTGGAGGCATCCACCCAGGACTCTCCTGGGCTGTCCAGCTGCCGAAAGTCTCCTCTGCCTGTGGCCCCAGCAACTCCAGCTGCTCAGGCCAAGGAGGGTGCACCTGCCCCACGGGAGGAGACCTAAAGCAGGCCGGATTCCTCTACATCTTAGCCTTCCAGAGGACGCCCGCCAAGGTCACAGACAACAGGGCGTAGCAGGCAGCCGGCTGCCTCCAACACTACTGCAGATGTCAGGGAAGCACATTGATGTAGCAATAAGGTAAGAAAAATTAAGAAATATTGAGAGCACAAAGGTTGCATAGGTGCTCACTCACTGTATGTACTTTGCACATCTGTAAATGTATTTTGCTTATCTGAAAGTCTCATCTATTGAATGGCTCTTCTATCTGATGCAATGCTTCGAGGTCATACAAGTGTAACAGATGCCCCCCATCAACCCCACTCACTTATCTCCCATTATGTCCCTCAGGTCAGTGGGGTCTTGCACAATGTCAGCATGGTGAGTCAGTCACTTTCCTGCCCACAGCAGCAACATGAGCTCCTTGCTCTATCAGTATGACAGTTGGGCAATGCACATTTTAGACTGGAGCCAGGAGATCACATCATGTGGCCTCTTGAGTAGAGATTTTGTAGTTTGGTTTATTCTCCCGAAGCTGCTGCACTGAAGTCTGGTCTATGTGGATCTTACAGGTTTTAATGGTGACCCGCAGTGGAGTCAATCTCACTCACTCATCTTTCAATGATCTCCATGTAACGTCTGTCAGGCTTGAGCATGGGTTACATTTCAAGTAATAGTCGGGGACCTTAGCCACTCATGGCGGCCTGTAGTGAAACGCTGTGCCCCCATGTACAGATAGACCCATAGTAGTTCCCATTCTCCATCTGCATGATGCAGAGTTATGGATCTAGCTGGCACTTGATGATTCCTGAAGTGTCTGCTAGACAGTAACAACTGTGCAAGATAAGAGGTGTGTGTTGAGACTCCTGGTGCCGGGCTATTAAATGGGAGGATGCCACTCTGGACGTGAAGGTCTGGCTAGACATAATCCCCGAGCCAGCTCTCCGATGGGCAATCAACATGGTTATCTGATTGTCACAATGCTATCAGTGTCCCAGGTTTACTTGTATCTAGCTGAAGCTGCTGGAATGGAAATGTGGAGGCCTTGAGTGGGATCAGAGTGAAGCTCCACTGCAGCTGATGTGACCTCTTTACTATCAACAAAGTTACTAAGTAATGCCTAAATGCAGTGTCAACATTTTCTGGGCCATAGATGCCAAGGCTCCAGACAAAGGCTGGGTCATGAGCGCCTGTTGATGATCAGACGATGGTGCTGCTGAAGCTCTCTCTGTGCACACCAAGGCCACTTGACTCTCAGGCTCACATCCATTACTGACAGTGACTGATCACAGAGTCCTAAAGAACAATCTCATGCTGGGACGTGTGTCCTGACATCATCGCGCGTCATCTTGATATTTCATTCAGCTGGGGCACACCAGAGCCGGCTGTCAACGGCCTATTAAGGCCATTAAAAAAGTAATTAAACCTGCGGACAGGCGAAGAACCCAAGTGGCCTTTGCATTTCTCATGAAGCCTCACCCACAGGCGGAATGAGGGTTCCTGAAGCTTTTATAAAATAATTAAATAAATTTTCCTAATTTCACAAACATGTCCCAGCTCATGTGACACTCGCACGAGGGGACATGCTCAAATAAATTTCTAATTTATTTATTCAAAGGCTTTCTAATCCATTCGCTGCTCTGTGCCTCAGGGAGATTGGCGTGAAAGAGCTCAGGCCCCGATCCTCCCTCCTCCCCCTGCCCACACAGGTAGCGCTGAGCATTACTAGCCCACGCGTTACGCTGAGCAGGCCTTAATTGGCCCACCCGGGTAAAATGGGGGCGTGCAGCCGATTGGCTCCGCACCAGCCCCTACCCGCTCCCACCCAGCCTGCCCGCCATAGGAAGAGTTCTCCTCCATGAAAAGGCAGCATTGCCTGCTGCCTCCATTCTGCACTCCTTCTCACCTCTGTGGGAAAATTGATCAGAGACATGACTGAACATGACCCTGCAATGAACACCTTCCATCAGCAACCTCGGGAGTCATTGTGAAACCCTTGGGCTGCCCTCATTCCAGGCATCCCATCCCCAGGTCCTCCCTTGCAGCTGTCGCACAGCCTTAAGAATCGCTGGAAACTGAAGACACCATCACCGCCACCAGCCTCCCCCGCCACCAACACTACCGCTCATCAAAATGCCCACGGCAAGACAGCCATTTTACAAAGGGGGTTGGATCTAGATGAGCACAGCCAGGCCCTATCAGCCTCAGTCAGGGCATTGTCAGGCTGCCCCTTCTGCAGTAGACTAGAGTCCAGCCTTGCGCTAAAGTAATGACTGGAATCGTTGAACCGTGTAAAGCCTGAACTCCTGTAATGGGAAAGGGTTTTGGAGCATTTTGCATTTGCATTTTAGCTGTGGCCCCTTTCCAGTTGGAGCCTTCTGACCTTTGTGCATTCCTGGGAGAGGGACTAATGGTCATTCAAACCCAATCAATATTTGGGCCTCAGTTGCTTTGAATTCTCACAGAATATGCACCAAGAGGTAAGGTGCCCAAATCCACCAATTGGCATTTGAGTCTTCCTGACATGTCTCAGTTGATCCTTGCTCTCCATGTCCTGAAGCAGAAATTATTAGTGTCACCCTTCAACCGGGCCGAACGTCCAGTAGTCGACTCCTCGCACAAGCCCTCAGACCCCTCCTCAGTGATATTTTTTCCGAGGTTATTTTTCACTGTGTCATTCCATCGACTGGCGAAATGGTGCTGCTCCATCCTACAATGAGACCAGGTTCCAACCCCAAGTCCCTCCAATCGCTCTGGAAGAGCATCATGTGCAAGTTTCCCTCCCCCCGATCACTCTCCTGCCTCCCCCTCTATTCCTGGAGCCCATCATAATACTTTAGATATCCCTGACCTCGCCCGAACTGTTTTCTTTGGATGTCCCATTGCCCCATGTCAACCTGACCCCTCCCCATCTTGTGGCCCTATGCGCTGTGACCTACCGAGACCACCCCACCATGAGACCAGCAAGTGCCTACCCCTCCTTACTTACCAGTTCCCCAGCTACAGGCTGCAGATACCTCCCCTGACTGTGGCTGTGCCATCTGCACCCAGTACCAAGCCACCAACCCACAGGACCCAAATATGTGAGAGACTGACCATACCCTGCACACATTGCTGTGCACAACTGACACAGGACAGACAGGCCCTCCCCCTCCCTGGATTGGTGAACCTTTAGCTCTGGTCAGGCCACAGTGGCAATACTGCAGCCAATCCGGTCACTGCATTTTAGGAAGGATGTGAGGGTCCTTGAGAGGGTGAGGAGGAGATTTACCAGAACGGTTCCAGGGATGGGAGATTTTAGCTACAAGGTTCGGTTGGAGAAGCTGGGGCTGTTCTCCTTGGAACGAAAGAGATTGAGAGGAGATTTGATAGCAGTGTACAAGGTTATGACAGGTTTGGATAAGATAGACAAAAAATAAAATTGTTCCCATTGGGTGATTGTACAAGGGCAACGGGACAAATATTTAAAGTTTTTGGCAAGAGATGCAGGGAGGACATGAGGAAGAGCTTTTTTTGTGCAGTGATTGGTAATGACCTGGAACTCACTGTCCATGAGACCGGAGGATTAATGATTTCTGAAGGAAATTGGATGGGAACTTGGAGGAGCGAAACTTGCAGGATTACGGGGAATGAGCAGGGAAGTATGACTGACTGGATTGCTCTAGAGATTCAGCATGGACCCGATGAGCAGAATGGGCTCTTTCTCTGCTGTGGTGTCTCCATGATTCTAAGACCGGATTATACGCTAAGGGAGGGCTCCCCATACCCTGGTGTTAATGTCCAGAGCGAACCTGACTCTGCCTGGCCAGATCGCCCCACATGAATTTTTTGAGCAACAGCCCCTCAGTTAACATGAGGTGGGACATCTGCCCTTCTCCAGGAGGAAGTGCCACCTCATAGAGCTGCCAGCCAATGGGAGTGCAGAAGCTCTGTGCCCCTGCAGGACTGGTGGGCACTGCTGATATTGTAGGAAGACCCAGGAGGAAGAGAAACCATGGATGCCCCAAACCCAGGTGAGTACAGGACCTTGCCAGGATTGGGTTGATGGTCCTGGTGAGGAGGGATGGTGAGGCATGTTAGACAGGGCAGGGAGAGCGTGGACATGGGCAGGCAAAGCTGTGGGGGAGACCGCCGATTGGTACAAACGGCCCGGGAGGGAGGTGCCCCCTCCGCCCCCACATTTCACTATCCAGCAGCACTCAGAGTTAAACCTGCTGGGTTACATGTTGGGTGCAAGCCTCTCCCACCACCTATTAAATTGGAGCGGCCTCAGATAGGCAGCCAAACTGGCACTGCCCCACCACCCATAAAGTCATAGCGGGCGACAATGCCACGGCTCCCTCCGTTACAGGTCCACTCACCTGTTTTCTCGCCTGCGAGTGGCCTGTGAAATTCAGCCCTTTGACTCTACAGGCTTCTGACTCTGACGTGACACAGTCAGAGAGAACTGCACAGGCCACACGGAAGCGGTCAGGAGCCTCGGACCGATAGTTTTAGAACTCTGGTACCAGAGTGTAACAGAGGCGATTTTCGAGGCCATTGTCATTGTGCACTTTGTTATTGTGGTGCATTACTGAGCACGTACTACTCAAGAGGAGGATGTATAAATTGCAGTTTTCCAGCCTCTCGAAACAAATCCAGGAATGCATCCCCACCGACCTTTGCTGCAACCTGCAAGGAACTAACCTTAACATTCTTGTGTATGTTGTGAAAGAACATATGTGATACTTGGAAACAAAAACAAAAATAGCTGGAAAAACTCAGCAGGTCTGACAGCATCTGTGGAGGGGAACACAGTTAATGTTTCGAGTCCGTATGTGATACTTTAATCTTTGTATAATACGTTTTTTATTTTCACTACTTCAGAATGCATACTTCAGGGTTGGTGACAACATCAAGCATTCCTAAGTCCTACCTTTTGATGCAGATGACATTCATAGGTAACTGACAGGACATTCTGTGAACATTGACATATGTTAATAGGATCCTAATGTGATAAAAAAAATTGATCAATTTCAAAGCAAGCTTTAGATTGATTTGAAGGAATATAGCAAGATTAAACTGTCAGTTTGTCTCTTGATATCTATCATTCCTGATCCCTGTCTAATATTGGCTTAACAAGTTAAAAGTAATCAATATTTGAATTAAACTCCACCACAAAATAATCAATTAAGGCACCTACTAAAAGCACTTCAAGGAAGGTTTAATTTTCATAATTTAGTTCCCTGTGTAGATACTGTTTTGCTTTTACTTCAGTGAAATGAATGAGTTTGCTTGCAACAGATGTTGCGATGAGTGCACTAAAGAATCCTTCACGCATTAGGCTCAGAATTTTAAATGAACACTGCCCTTTAATGATTTACTCAGTCCACGCAGACACTTAAAAACTGACACTGAAACCAAGAAAAATTACTTAAAGGATCAGTTACATCCAAAATGATGGAATCAATATCAATATTTTCCCCGAGAATCTTTCTCCTTGATAAGCAAAATCTTCGTTTAAAAGGCACATTAAAATTTAATAGCCAGCCATGTGGTTTGGCAATTGATCATTTCTGGACAGCTGTTCTCTGCAGTGTTTTAGCTTAGTGCTTCTAACCAGTTGAGTGTCATCTTTTAATGGCTCGTTTTAAGGACATTTTGTCCCACTAGACTAGCTCCCACTCAAAAGAGACAAAATGCCAATTTATGGAGCGAGACTCAAAGTTTTTGAAGAATTAAACAAAACAATAATAGCTACATATTAGGTGTCACACAAGTGACAATTTGTTCCAGGTGTTCTCTTATAAATGGAAAAGATCATGACCCAGAACTCAAACAGCACAGACACAATCTGCAGATGTTTCACACTATTAATGGTGCAGCAATCAGTTTATTCCATACTTTTTGTCTATGTTATTTTCAAGTGAAATGAATGGAAATAAGTCTGCAAAGAGACATAAAAATGGCCTGAATCCATAAACTTTCCACTGAATAAAACAGCATGGGATCAGTGTAGTCAGACCTTCGTTGACTGGCGTGAACACGATGGGCCGAATGGCCTCCTTCTGTGCTGTAAACATCTGAGTCTATGAGTCTATGAGCTTCTGTGCCATTGTTGACTAATTTTCTATTGTAGTCAATTTAATAAGTAAGAACTTCATAATATTAATTTACAAATAACTATGGTGATTTAGTTTTCAATTTAATAAGGGCATAGCATAATACTTTAAAGATGAAAGGTTTTTGATGTGAAGGTTAAAAAGCTTCTGATTTGACATGTATACTTCAGAATAGGGAGTAGAAACTGGAACTCGTTATGTTTGTTTCTAATAGGCCCAATGTCCTGCCCCAAAGACTCATGAAAATGCCCCTCCAGATTGCGGGCCATTTTTCAGACAATCTGGGCAGCCTTTAAAACAAACATTAGGCCTCTTATATTGATGTCTTTCATCAAAATCAGCCTGCAATAAGTAGGGCAGGCCCAGTACTGACCTGATGCAGAACTCTTCAGTGGTGACTGTGGCCTAAACAGCAGTCACCAATGAAAGGTAAGATTTTATAAAAAGTAAATTAACAAAAAGCTGTCCAATGATGCTAAGGGAATGACTGATCGTCCTGCTGCCACGGTGGCCCTGAAGGTTACTGCCAGCCCAATAGGTATGATCATCATCAGCAAGGCACACTTAGAAAAGAATTGACAAAAACTTCTACCCTTTGAGTGATGATAGTCCCGATGGTGCAGCTTTCCAGAGTTCCCTTTTTCCCAACCAACCAATAGCTTCAGGAGGACATAGACAAGGAAAGGAATAGAGAAGGAAAAAATAGTTTGGACCAGTACTCTCATTTCCCAGATTTTACTGTTTTTCAGTTCTGGGGTTGGTGGAATGGGCAGGCAAGTGGCAGGTAAAGCTCAATGCGGAGAAGTGTGAAGTGATTCATTTTAGTAGGAAGAACATGGATAGACAATACAAAATGAAGAGTACAACTCTAAAGTGGGTGCAGGAGCAGAGGGACCTAGGAGTATATGTGCATAAGTCTTTGAAGGTGGCAGGGCAGAATGAGAGAGCAGTGAATAAAGCATACAGTGTCCTGGGCATTATTAACAGGGGCACAGAGTACGACAGCTAGGAGGTTATGTTGAACTTGTACAAGAGACTTGTTCAGCCTCAGCTGGAGTATGGCATCCAGTTCTGGGCACTGCCCTTAGGTAAAAGCTTTGGAGAGAGTGCAGAAAAGATTCACGAGAATGGTTCCAGGGATGAAGAACTTCAGTTATGAAGATAGATTGGAGAAGTTAGGACTGTTTTCCTTAGAGAAAAAAAATAGATTGAGAGAAGATTTGATAAAGGTGTTCAAAATCACGAGGGGCCTGAACAGAGTCGACAGGGAGAGACTGTTCCGACTTGTGAAAGAACGGAGAGTGAGAGGGCACGGATTTACAGTACTTTACAAAAGAAGCAAAAACGACATGAGAAAAATCTTTTTCACACAGCGAGTGGTTAAGGTCTGGAATGAGCTGCCTGAGGGTGAGATGGAGGGAACTTTTAAAGAAATTACAAATTTTCCTTACTCTCCCATTTCTGGATCAAAGCTTGTCACAGTATTTATGTCAAAGATAAAATATAGCCTCACCTGGTGAAGCACAAGTGGTTTTTAGGCCTTTTCTGCAGATCTACATTGTTCAAACTCTCCATTCAGCTCCCATCAAACCCACACCAACTGCACAAGCAGATACATGAATTTGAGAAGGGCAAAAGTGGCAAAATTTGCTGTGTTCTACCGAAAGGAGAACAATCCCACACATGGATAACTAAATATCAGTGCAGATGGAAATCTTCCCAGCTGAACACTGATATCTAATGGATATATTTTCTCATTGAAATGAATGGTAGGAAAGTCTGGCTGATTCAGGAAGTGTCTGATCCTCCTGCTAGATTTTTAGGCAAAAACTAACCCCCCTCAGCATTTTGCTGCTGTGTATGTTCTTGGTCAAAACAAAATATCCAATAAAAGGGCCAATCTTCAAAATTCCCTAACTTTTCATCAGGACTTTCTTTTTAAAGAAAATGGCAATAATCTAAAATATAGTGACTATGAATATTTCTGGAGTAAATTCCCAACAGTTACTTTCAGTTAAGTTTAATTCAACAATACTGTGATTGATACCATAAACTGCAAGTATTTATCCAAAATTGAAGTATGCAGTGCGCATAATTCATAATTCAGATCATTCACTTAATAAAACTGTGGGCAGCGTGCCCCTGAATTTTCTACATGCACTCCTGACAGACGAAGCTAACTATAGGGAATGTGTGTAAGCGGAACTACTGGCCAAGTGTTAAATGTTCGAGTGCACACCGATTTATTTTTTGGTAAGTGCCCGTTGCCACTAGTGTATGCTTTTAGTCCAAAAATCTGGTAAGGATTTTGGGTTTTAATTTAAATGTGTTGATGTGGAGAAAAATAGATCACTACAGCCTAGGGATTACTGTTTGCATTGTAGCATTTGAATACCTAACATGTTTCTTCATTCTCTTATCTACGGTAATTTTTTAAAAATTATTTTAGATGCTTTTATTGCAGACAGATACTTCTAGACTCCTGTCTTTTCTTTTGACTTTGTTTTCTTTAAAATTACTTTGCTTGCTTTTTGCTTAGATAGTCCATTGTGCATTTGCTAAGAGTAACCACAGTGATTGCTGTGTCACACTTATTTTTCTACATCTGTGAGTCTCACAGGAGGTGAATGAACTGAGATCAGCTTTCATACCACTTGCTCTGATTACACTTGCCCTCCCAGCTCACCTAACATGACTGCAAGACTTGCAGTGATAATGTAGTATTTATCAAAGATGGGCTTTTTAAGTAGATCAATACGTTCAGCCTTAGTCTGGGTGTTCAGGATTTGAAGCCCGGAATAGCTGACACAGTGGTCATACTATAGTGGCTTGTGGTAAAACATTCCTCGCTAAGCTATTTTAATGTGCTTATCTAAATCAATAAGGTTAACTGCATTTGCCAGCATTAGGGTCAATAAAATTTGTACTTGTTCAATATCAGAACTCACTTCAATATTAGTTTATTCCTCCAACTGAATGTTGCCATCTGTTGTCATTCATGGAAAATGTCACTGTATATAAAAGGTGAATCTTGTCAACTGAATTACATTCTTATATTTAATATAAATATATCAGTAGACAACCAAGTACAATCTAATATTGTTGCTTTGAAGTGTACCTTTCTTATTTCAATCATGTCACGGAAGGCTACTTGAGCATTAATTGGTTAATGAGCATTGATGTTGAATGAACACACGAACACGGAGCAGGACTAGGCCGCTCGGCCCCTCGAGTCTGCTCCACCATTTAATAAGATCCTGGCTGATCTGATAGTAACCTCAAATCTGCTTCCCACCTACCCCCGATAACCTATCACCCCCTTGCTTACCAAGAATCAATCCATCTCTGCCTCAAAAATATTCAAAGACTCTGCTTCCCCCGTCTTTTGAGGAAGAGAGTTCCAAAGACTTGCGACCCTCTGAGTGAAAAAATTTCTCCTCATCCCTGTTTTAAATGATTTTTAAACAGTGACCCTCTAGTCCTAGATTCTCCCAGAAGAGGAAACATCTTCCATACACGGATCTGTCAAGACCCCTCAGGTTATTTTATATATGATAGAAATGTATACACATGAAAGTAACTAACTGGTCTTTAGTTTCAATGAAACGTCTTTGTATCTGCAGTTTATTTTTTCTGTGTTGAACTTAATTTGTACCCATTTTGCAGAAGTGTTTAACAGTTTAGGCACGTGAAAATGACTTAACTATAATGGATGTACAGGGATGTATATAGAAGCTAAAGTTAGTTGAAATTGAAGAATAACCCGATTAACTCTAACCCTGCAGCAATACTATTCATTTCAATGCATAAGTATAACTACTACTATTCAATAATTATTTGAGTTAAACATTTGAACAGTTAAATTCAAGATATTGGGCTAATTACAGTGAGAATTATATTTTTCTTTCAAAAACAATTATATAAGCACTTCTTATTGAAAAACCATTAAGGCTGGGATTTTGCAATCAGAATTAACAGCACTCACCATTTGCAAACACCAACAAATACCCAAAGGCTTCTCATGAGCTTTTGATCAACAACTTGTTATCATTGGATGACTGACCCAGGGTAACTCCTTCTACAAGGGATCTGAGGCCTGTGAGAGCAGGCCAAGCAACAGTATGGTTCACCAACCAATCAGATTGAAGAATTCTCACTGAGACAGAGGCCGGAATCTTGTTAAGCTTCAGGGGCCTTGCCCGCTACTGGGAGAACTGGCAAGAAACCCCCGCTGTCTGGACAGATTGCGAGAGACCCCCACTACCTGGAGAGACGGCGAGAGACCCCCGCTGTCTGGAGAGATGGCAAGAGACTCCCGCTGTCTGGAGAGATCGTGAGAGACCCCCACTGTCTGGAGAGACGGTGAGAGACCCCCGCTGTCTGGAGAGATGGATAGAGACGCCCACTGTCTGGAGAGACGCTGAGAGACAGAGGCAACATAGAGTAGAGAAAGCTGATAAAAGGGTAAGAAGGGGAGAAAAGCTCTCAGCCGGAGGTCAAATCTGCCCAGGGTGTGCAGGGAGAAATTCTCCTTTCTGAACCTCACTGAAATCTGCCTCAGAGCAGGGCAGGGGCTGCATTGCCAGTGGTGTGAAAACATCTGTGGCCATGACTGTTTACACATCTAGCTCTTTGCAGGTTGGAGCCAGCGGTATTTGCAACATCAAATGTTTACCGTCCACTGTTATAAAAGGGAGTCACTGATACTCTGTATTCCAAGTGTTACAGTCAGGAGGGTGGGTGGATGGTGGAGTTAATTTAAACAGCACTAATTTCTCCTCTCACTGCCCGTCCCACAAACAGAAAGGTGTTTTGATTTGTTTCACTCTTTGTAAGTGGTGGTGTATTTCCGAACCCCCTCAGTTTTGCTGTTATCCAAGTTTCTATTAATAATCCCACAGCAAACTCAAGGAAGTATAAACTCAGAGGGTTAGTTTAGTTGCACACACATTCCAAACATGAAAAGAAGGTTCACAACCTTCCCATTGCCTTCAGATATAAACAGAAGGATGGAGAAAAGAAAGATTTACAGTACAGAGACCACAGAGAAAATAAACATTGTTTTCCATGGGTTCCAGAGTCTAGAATCAAAGTCCAACAAGTTATTTCTTCATGGAGGTTGGCAGGATGAAAATCAATGCTGGATAATTTATTTTCCTGGTGGTGTTGACTTCACAAGATGAGACAGACATGTAGAGATGAATCAGTCTTGTAGATGATGTTACAGAATTTCCAACAGAAGCAGTGTAGATGGGGCCAGGTGTCCCACCTGGCCAGAGCTCCTTTTCTGTGAGGCTGCCAGTCAAATGGAAGATAGCAGATTGAGCTATGTGGTTAAGCAAGGCAATATTACGTCTTTCACAAGACAGGGGACAATGTCACATGGTTCCCACCTCTCCACACTGTCTTTGGCAAAGGACATGTGTCCCTTGTCCGGATCCCAGAGATTGTTAAATGTCTCAACCATTAAGAATTGAAAGAAAGTTTGTGGAGTTATTTGTATCAGCAGACCCACAGACTCCTGTTGGCCAGCCTGGGTTATGAAATGAAAATGGCCTTTGCACAGCTCTCTTTGAATATGGCCTATGTAGCCAACAGGGGATCATTAGTGTGCCTTCAGAGATAATGATGTTTGAGTTTCCCAAGCCTGCCTATTATGACACAGCTGATGACACATGCTGAGTTGTTCAAATCCCAGAGGGAAACTTGAAACAACTGTCATAACTAATTTTTGCAATTTGTATGTTTCAACATGCAGACTTTGAATTCAGTTATAATAAGACTACTGAGTCTCAAGAGATTTTGATAAAACTAAATTAAACATTTATTAATTAAAAGATTGTAAGCACATACATATGTCTACAAAGTACTACTGTAATAACTTCTAAAAATCCCCTAATTAAACCTCCAGTTAAACCTCCATTAAGGCCACAGTAAAACACATAGATTTAAACAAACCCCTAGCAAAGCACACTCTGGACAGTCACATTCAAAATGAGTTTCTTTCAGCTCTGGGTCCTGCAGACAGTGGCTTGATGCTTACAGGCTGGAGGTTTTAGACCTTAGAATCCTTCCTCTTTTGCCAACAGCCTTCTCTTCCTTTATACATATTTTCTTCTCTGAATGAACATTTTCATTGTATCACTATGTCTTTTGAACTTTACCTCTTTTAATAATAAGGCCCTTTCAGAATGCCCCACTTTATTAGTAATCCTTGGGAAAAATAAACAGACACGCGTTGCAGAATTTCACCCTTGTTGGGCGAGCTTGTCGGGTGGTCGGGAAGCTGAAAGTCACCCGTGATCCAGGCCAGAAGACAATTTCACATTGACGGGTCAATTAAGGCCCACCCAGCATGAAATGCGAGCAGCAGCGCTCAGTGCTGCCTTTGTGGGCGGGGAGGAGGAGGGCGAGTGGAGTGTGCAGAACCTTTGCACATGCGTGCGAGTGAGCACTTCATAATCTCCCTGAGGCACAGAGCTGCACCAGGGAGATGAAGCATTTTCTAAAAAAAAGACATAAATAATTTAATAAAACATGTCCCCTCAGGCCCTTTAATTGTTGGCGGGCATGCTGCGGACTCTGCCGAACGAAATATCACACAAATGCGGGTTGATGTCGGAACGTTCGCCCAGCATCAATGTGTGTCGTTTTACGCTCGAGTGGGTAGGGCTCATGCCTGCTCGCCAAGCTAAAAGGTCTGCCCACTGCTTCTGAGTTTCACCTTGTTAGGTGTAATATTTCACCCCCTCTCTTTGAATCCAAGCAACACTAGCTTGTTTAAAGAAAATGCAAATTGCCTCCATGTTTACCTAATAAACATTTCAAACCTACTTCTCTTATATACATCAAAGCCTCTGGGCCAGCTGCTTTTAATCCAATTAGGACACACACCCACATACATGCACATAGACACAGACACCACTAAACTCTGTTTTTAAATAATTTCCAGTAACATGATAGACATTATTACATCTTCTTGGCACTGTCGGGTAGTTTCTTTGCTTCAGGTAGTCATAGACAAAAATAGATTCAACCATTTTAAAGGTCTTTGTCCGGTTTTAAATTTTTAGAGACAATAATCAGCATATCTCTGTACATTTTATAAAAATAAATATAAAATAAAATAAAAATAAACAGGCTGAGGTCTTAGTCCCTCAGTGAAGAAAGATAATTCTCTTGTGAGAGGGCAGCAGACAGAGCAAGCCTGTGGCTTTGCAAGGATAATGGTTTCCCCATTGTACAGGGTGCCATTGCTGCATGAACAACACTTTGTGAGTGCAGAATCTCATCTCTGAGATGTATTGAAACCAAAAGAGATTCCACACAATTAACAATAGAGTTCACAATGGTAGTTTCATATTTGACCCCAAGATGAGCTTCTGATCACAGATCCACCAACCACACACCCTCCCAACCACAAATCCATCCAACCACACATCCATCCAACCATGCCTCTGACCATGACTTCAGCAATGGCCGCTCCACTGATGGCATTCACCATCTTCTCCATTGGGATGAGGACATGCCAGCCTTGCCTGCCTCTTTCCAGTTAGGTGCTGGTGCCTCCGGTTATGAACCAGCTTGTCTTTCATGAGAAAGCAAAATGTATCGGTGTGTGGTGCAATGTATTAGGATGATTTGGCTGTCATGGTTAAATAGCTGATGGTGTGTTTACACTGTGTAATGTGAGGTGTGAGGTTTGCTGCATCGATAAGTGTGTGACAGTGAGATGCAGCTATGAATGTATTTTATGAGCTCTGACTGATAGAGATTGTTAGTGGGTCAATGATGGGAATGTGGTACATTGAGTGGGGTGAGAGGCTAGTGGTGCCATTGGTGGGATATGGCATTTGACAATGCATTTACTGACCTTAACCATGCTTGTGAGGTTATTGAACTTTTTGTGGCACTGCATCCAGGTCTTTGGGATTAGACAAGCAGCATTGACTGCCATACTGTTCTAGGTCAGTGCCTTCCGAGAGTTTTCTGGAGGACTTCCAGGCCCCCTATGGATGGAGGACAGTTTTCATCCTCATTAACCTCCCAACCAAGGATTCCATTGCAGCTTCAGAAAATCTTGGAGCTCACTCTTTTCCATGTTGTGTTTCGCAGGTCAGAATCAGTTGTATAATGACTTTCAGCACCATCTCCAGCCAGAGTGCACCTCCCCCTTTAAGGCATGCAAGCTGGCTTGAAGTAGTTCAGACTAGATGTAGCTGGTGCTATCCCCTCACGATTCTGGACCCCTCCTGAGACGTGCAACCACTCAACAGTGTGTTCAGCACTGACTGCAAGCTGTGTGCTTCAATCGTGTAAATCAGAAGCAGCACAAAGCTGTGGTGTGCTGCCTGAATTGGGAGCAATAGGCGCAGATTAATCCTGTATCACAATCCCCGGAGCTATTCTCAGGGACTGTCAAATTTAGCCCCATGGTAAATTAGGGCAGAAAATGAATAAAGAGGAGATGAAGTGAGTGAAAAATAAAATCAGCCATTGTGTAAAATGAGCTGTTAATTCACTGTCAGCCCCTTTGCTCTCTTGACTCTGTCCACACCCAGCCTGTTAATGCTCAACATGGCTTACTTGAAATATATGACGAGCATGACTTGGCTTCATTAGTTTGCAAGTTATGAACTATGAAAAAAGTAAGACTTGAAATTTGAAGTGGGTAAAAGATGGTTCCTATTACTGTATATTCTCCTCCAGGTACCATGCCTGAAGACAGTGTTGGCCACCATGAACTTCCATTGGATTGGTCCATGAGTTTGCTTGGTGAAGTACTGCAGTGGTTTGCTTCTGCAATATGTCTGGTCAGGAAAACCTCCTGTTCGTACCTCCTGCCATCAGGCATATTGAATGGATTTACAGGCTGATAATCAACTTGTTTGGCCATTTTATGAACACATCTTCAATGGCCATCAAGTCCTGAAATGGGGCTTGAATCCAGAGCTTCTGGCGCAGAGACACAACCACCGCACCACGAGGCCTCCAATCTCTGTGTAATAGCTTAGTGTACACTTAGGCTTTGTAGACCATGAAGCTTTGGGGCATCTATAAATGATCACATCTATATCCCACTAACTCCCATCTCAATTGCTGACACTAGAGGATGTTGGCGTTCTGGTTCAGGCTTTATTCATGCAGGAGGCATTCGTGGTTTCCCTGCCCAGAATTTTAAACAACAGCTTCCATTGATATTCTGCCTTTGATGTAGTGAATCATCCCGAGGCACTTCACAAAGAGACACACATCAGGCAGAAACTGACAGAAACCCAAAGAAGAATACCTTAGGATAGGTGAGCAGAAGCAGCTTTTAAGGAGCATCTTAAAGGAGGAGAGAGGGAGTTGGAGGGAGAGAGAGAGAGAGAGCTGGAAACCGGCGAATAAGAAATGTAAGGGAAAGAAGAATGAATTGCTTGACCTTTGAATGCAAAATTGCTGGGCCCTGTGGCCTTTGTGTGGACCTATGTTTCCAGATTAGATAACCCCGGTTTAGTACATCAGCTTTTTTATCATCATCCTCCCTCCTAATCACTCCATCGTGGTCTGCGAAAAGTAACGTTTTGCTGCATTGAGTTTTTCACAATAAAGACTGCTGAAGGCAACTAGAATTCAACTCAGTTCCTCTCTAAATTTACAGAAATCACAAGAATGTTTAGAGACTAGATGTATGTTATATGACAGAAATTGAATAACTTCCTGGGAAAATGTGGCCATCTTTGCTCCACTGATCACAGTTTCAGCAAAAATAAAGACTGGACCCACCTGGTTAAACCCCTTACAGGAAAATATCAATTAATCTTCTTCAACAGAACTGAAGCATGAGTAATCCTCTCATTAAATTGTTTGACCCATTCTCTTTGTAAACAAAGGAGTAGGAAAAACTGATTTGTCTTTCCTTGTTTTCATGGCGAATCTTCAAGAGGCTTAAGAACAATCCCTGGACACTCTCAGTTCTTTCAGTCAATGGTCACTAATGACTGATTTAAGGCAAATGCAATTAAGACAGATAACTGGCTTTAAGGGGTCTATTGTGATTGTGCACAAGCATGTATTGTAAACGTACCTTTATCTTTTGGAAGCAACTTAGCAATTAGCTTTTTGGGAAGTCAGTGATGGCAATGAAAAGTCAAATGCTCTGTCTGAATTGCCAGTGAATCCAGTTTATTATATTATTTGAAAATAATGGGCTGGATTTTACAGACTCCTCTGGGCATGTTTTCGGAGGGGGTAGGTGGGGGCAGGTAAAATGTGAGGGGTGGCGAGCGCACCACCTTCCCACCCACTCTCGAGCACTCTGCTATAGCATGATAAGTGGGCAGGTGCCAAAATTGGCAGCCTGCATGCGATTTTGAAATAATTAATTACGGGTCAATTGAGCTTGTTACCAAACCAATTGACGCAATAACATGGTACCCATGCCATAATATGTTTGGCATGGGCAGGTAGACAGGGGTGGGCAGACTGCTTTTTTTAAACACACGTGTTTAAAAGGCAGGAAGGAGGGAGGGATAGAGCTTTTGGGGGGGTGCCCTAAGAGCATCAGGGACGCTCCCCCCTCCCCCTTCATTCCCTCCCACCTGGACTCCAAAACATGAGCCACCTCACACCCCTCTCACACCAGCACCCCCACCCCCCCCCCCAGGCTGCCTGATCCCTCCTGACCCAAAAAGGCCCAATTTACCTTTCTCCAGCATCCATCTATCCATCTTCTCTGGTTCCTGGACCTGCTTGCAGTCCCGGCAGTGCCCATAACTGAGCTCTGGTACCTGCTGGAGCAACCGGCCAAACAGACTGATCAGCAGCTCTCAAGGGGCAGGTCAGCCTCCCACTGAGGGGTGGAAGTCCCACTATCACCTAGTTTAGCCTGGTTTCTTCCAGGGTCCCGCCTGTAAAATCCAGCCAATCAGAATGTCAGTGACAGATATAGAAATGACTAAGCACTTTGAAGCCAAGTTTGACTTCCATGCGTTTTAAGCAGTGCCTGGAGTAGAAACTTGTCAGACTCCTTTTCTGATGCAGAATTGGTGATGCGGAGGCAGAACACAGTAAATCTAGGAGGCCCCCAAAATCAGGAATCAGGCCTCATCAGAAGGATGTGGATGACCTGCAACCACTTGTCACATCTGCATGAGCAGCTCTCCCTCCTGCAGCAACATGTTTCAAAAACCACCCGCCTCACAGCCTGTGACCTGGGTAAGTGGTAAGTGGGAGGTCAAGCAGTGGGTTAGGCTTCAACCGCAACACTCACAACCATGAGAAGATGTTACTCCAGGGTAATAATACTCCTGCATCATCACCAGCTACTCAAGGGCAATATGGGATGGGCAGTAAATGTTGGCCTTGTCATGACATCTACATCCTGCGAATAATTTTTTAAAAATGGTCCCTGGACAGATTCCACTCTTTGGCTTTTATGAAGCAACTCATTAGAATTCTCAAGTTAATCAAAGACTGAGGTATGTTACCTGGTCCACACAGACCTCTTATTCAATCAACCATCAACAATATGTTGCAATGGCATTGAAAGATCCATTATGGTTAATTTTTATGCCATTTTTCTGCTGGACCATCCCACCAAGTTGCCTGTATCAACACACTGCATTACACACACAGCAAGAACTATCAGAAGTTTAGTAAAATTTGCGCACTTGTATTTCTCATTTATATATTTAGACATTTTTGTATGTATCTGAGAAACATGAGTGTGCAAATGAGGGCTCAATGTTTCTCTCTTTCACACTCGTGTGACATTCCAGGTAGTTTTAGACGGAGAATTCTGAAGCACAGCTCCTGCCAGCAATAGCTGAAACTGGTGCAAGCTGGGTTGCTCTGAAATTGCGCTGAAACTGCCAGGATTTGAAGATTAATCACACGGACATTGCTCTGAGAAACGTTGGAAATAAACCATCAGGATGTTTTTAAAAAAATGATGTTTTTTTTTCATCTTGTTTGAAAACTTTTGTTTACGAGCTATGGGAGAAAGGGATATTTGCCTTAGGGGCTGTGGAGGTGGGAGCTCTTGAAATGAAACTCAGGAATACATCCAAACCAGGGTGGCAGTGAAAAATTCCTGAGCCCAAAAAGTTTTAAAAGTTTCTTAGTGATTTTTGCGAAACACTTCTTAAATGTTTTTTTTCCATTCTGACTATACATTCCAGAACTTGCTTCTTGCTACTTCTAATTGAGTCAAACTATGTCACATTTTCATCCCCCTCGTGCCACTGGATAAGGAGAGTGCACTTGACCAAAGAGGCAATGGGATATCTTGACATCATCTACTGCATATTGACTTACAGCCACAATCATCTACCTGTAAAACTCTCTCTGTGGCTATCAATGTGACAACCATGCGCATGCATTTGTCAGGTGGCTGAAGCATTTTACAGCATGTTTGGGGAATTCATCACCTTCTACATCACAGTAAGACAGCAAGAAGGAACCACCCAGTTCATGGTTTTGCTGGTTTTTCCCAAGCTCCAATAGCAATCAGTAGCACCCACACTGCCTTGCTACATCTGACAGGACACTGCACCCTGCAGCAGAACATTATTTCTTCACTGAAGTCTCCTCTTCTGCATCAGATGTGATTCTGTGATTGGACAACATCTGCTAAACAATCCTGATTGTGCAAAGAATTACACCGACAACCAATTTAGATAGTCAGTCAGGCTGGCAGTGTGGCTCACTTATGCATGCTAGAAGCCACATTTTTCACACATGGGGCCCTATCCTAAGCACACGGAAGTAACAAGTGTGCACTTTGCACCTTTTTCATCTAAACAAAAGCTTAGGGAGCAATCATTCGCTGATTCATTCCCCAGGGCAATGCCTTGTCCCATCAGAGTCAACTTGCCCAGTTTGAATTTGAACAAAGCTGGGCAGCTAACTGCTCCATGCTGCATTCTCCATGGCAACACCTCCACCAATCCGAGTCCTCTTGGTAACCAATCAGCACTCTCTTCTCTTGCAGTATAAATTGTTGTTTCCCCCGTTACTGTTGGTAATTTCTTGCAAACTACCCTGATGAGTGCAAGACAAAAAGCTTAGGTAGTATGTCTCTTTTTGCTGCAATTTTAATGACTCTTTGTAGCCAGCTCTAGAGATATGAGTCTGACAGGGTTCAAACAAACACAGAAAGGTGCCAAGTTATATGTCCATACTTCTATTTTGATAAAGGCTTTTAAACTCAATGGGCAGAATTTTGCCCTCGATTGGCAGACAGGCCCCACCAGCTCGGCAGTGGGCGGACAGCCGACCCCCGTCACTGAAACAGGACCCGCCGCCATTTTGAATGGGCCGGCCAATTAAGGCCTGCCCAGCGACCTGCCCGATAGGAAGCACTACGCACTCCCTGTGCAGGGGGGTGGAGGGAATCCCCAGCTGTCAAAGTGCTCACTGCTTCCTGAAGCTAAGTGCTGACTCCGGGAGATTAGTGACAGTGCACAAAACTTTAAAAATAGAAAAATAAAAATATTATTAACATGTCCCCTTCATGTGACAATGTCACACGAGATGGGACATGTTAATAAAAAGGACATAAACTTTATTAAAGTTTTTAAAAATGGACATGAATCCTCATCCCGCCAGTGGATGAAGTTTCATGAATAATCTGCAGCCCCCTGGGGCTCCTGGCCTGTCCACCAGCCTTAAGCTTGGACGGGCAGGTCTTTAATGATTTTAATTAGCCTGTCAGTGGCCTCAATTGGCCATTGACAGGTCGGCGGGTGGACAGCTGATTTCGCTGTCGACCCGCCTTCCTAAAAATTTAAAGGGACCGGGATGACATCGGGGGTTCCTCCCGACATCATCCCACATCATTTTCCCCTCGGTGAGTGGCCCCGCCCCCAAATCGCCGACGGGAAAATTCAGGCCAATGTAAAGGTTTGAAAACAGAAGTTTACCTTTAAAACAGTTGTCCTTAAAACCTGTAATATCATAATTACACATTCATGACATGCAGACTTTCCTACATAACTTTAACCTCCATGAATAACAAAACAGCAGTGTATATGGTGGGCTGGATTTTTAGTCCTCAGTGGGGTATGGTACAGAGGTTGACAGGCCTAAAAATTCAAGCTGCCGGCCAGTTTGGCAACACCGTCCCATCCTTGGCCCACTTTTATTGGAGGTGGGATGAGAGCAGGGCAGCATTACCCACCCATAAGTAGCGAATGGCGACTTACGTGTCCTTAGAGGCCACTTAAGGCCTATTGTCAGAGGCTGAGTGAAATTTTCCAATTAGCCTCTTGGGCCCTGGAAGTGTTGGGGATTAGGCCAGAAGCCTGGAAGCAGCCTTCCTGCAGCAGACCGGGAAGTGGGGGAGCTGGGTGGCGGGGGTGGGGGTGGGGTGGTGGCGGGGGGGCTGGGGGGGGGAGGGTGCGGTGTCCAGTGCACCTGGCAGTCTTTCAGGCTGCCTCCACCTCCCTGGCCTGTAGAGGGAGTTGCCTCCATAAGGGGGATCCAGCTGCTGAGGGGTTAAATACATTTTAACATTTTTACATTTTTGAAAATTAATTGTGTAGATGAAAGATTAATGTTAAAGAGACAGCAAGGCATTCTGCTGCTTCTTCAGTGCTGGACAGCCTCCTATTGGCCTTCCAGCTTTGAGAGCCCACTTAATTGGATGGCAAGCGTCCCCTCTGGCAACCAATGGCCCAGTTCAGGGGAAATCTCTACCAAGTGACTGTTCCATACACAGAGCAGAGTTCTGACCCCCATTGAACACAAGCCAACCAACCGGCATGTTATTCAGTCAGCACTATCATGAATGCCTCTGGCAGCACAGCAGGTACAAGTTTGTGAATTTGTCGTGATGTTCTAAGTTTCGTGATGTCCCAATTTGGATGACCCATTGCACTCCATAACACGCTCTGCCCTGATGGACTAACTGACTTGGCCCTACCTTATGGTGGGATCAGTGAAGTCAAATTCAACCCAATAAATTTTTATGGGAAAGATTCAACACTCAACACATCAGTCAGTGAATGGGAGGGTTGGCTCAGTGAAATCAAAGCAATGCTTGACTGCTCTGTGTTATGCTGTTTGTGCTGAGTTTTTGCAGCTATATTAACAGATAATTACAGTACAACAAGCACATTAAATCATCACACTGCCACATGTTTTATAGTTTTTTGTGTTAATTATGCTATCATTAATCCTTTTTCAAATTGTATATTTCACATTTTTGTGAATAAACATCGATTATTAATTCTACAATTTGTTAAATTTTTTCCAAGGTAGCAAATGCATAATGGAATTTCACAAGGAGTAAGATTAAATTTCTTAACAATATTTAAGTAATACTAAAATGCTTAAGTTGTTTCTTATGATTTATATCTACATATTCAGGTTATTTTAAATGCTTTTCTTACATTTATGATTCATGCTCCTTTGTAATTAAATGCATTGTCCTAACAAATTAATGCCCAATGCATTCAAACCCTATGGCAGAGGGTATGATGGAATGGGAAGTGAGATAAAAGGGGGCGTAACCATGTCCCATGGAGTTAGGAATTTATAACAGGCCATTAAGTAGATTTGTGTGAGCTCCCATCTTCCCTTGTGGCTTTTCAAGGGCAGTCATCAGTTTACTTCCTGACTTTAAAACCCAAATCCCAGCTTTGTTTTACACACCGCTCCCCAAATGCATTGCTCATCCCCTGCTGACAGAGGGGGCATTCAGCTCAGAACTCCTGCAGGAGCAGGAAACACATCCAGCATCCAGCAAAACCCAGCAAAATGTACCTGGGCCAGTTCAATGAGATTTATATAAGCTTAAAAAGGGTCATTCAGCATTATTTCCTCATTTGTGTGTTTGCTAACAGTTTTCGACCCCACTCCCCCCTACCACCACCGCCCCCCCCCACCCCCACCCCAACCATGACAAATCCCCCACTATATCCTCTGCGTCATCAGTACCTTAATTAAGAAAGTCTTTGCTTTGTGTGAGTCTGTTTAAGTTGGTAGGGGATGCTTGATAATAGGGCGATTTCTGAACTCAGGGCTAGCTAATGAATGTTTTCCTTTTAAATATAAATGCGTTGCTCTGTAAGTAAAGGCACAGTGATATAATACTGTGTCATACAAATCAGCAAGCTCCCAAGTCTGATCCTTGGTCTAGGTTGCATTACTTAAGGTGGTAGTGGGTTCTACAATTTGCCGTATACAATTCCATTGCCCTGGCATCATTTACGTGGAATTCAACAGACCTTTGACCTTTTGAATGGCTATGCACTTTGAAAATCACATAGCCTCACACTATTAAAAAGAAACCAGTAAAACAAATGACAGTAAAACATTCAGGGAAAGTCGCTTCATGGGAATCGAACACCCTGTCTCCTGGCAGAATGTGCAGGCCTCGTCGACAATTTAGGTCTTTCACAATTTCCCCCATTTTCAGTGCTTTACCTTTTTCCACTTTTGAATGCTGGAGAATTTGCTGAGTATTCCTCAAATTTTCCACTTTTATTTCATATTTCCTGCAGCTGCAGTTTTATTTAATTTTTCTCATTTTCTTGCTTTTGGTGTATGTTTTACAATGTCTTTTTAACTAACCCTAGCTAGTTAAATTTCCACTCCGTTTCTTCTAATTAATGCCTTTTCATTACCTCACTAGGATGATCTTTGCATATCTTCACCAGGCTTCAATGATTTCCAGTTTTAGAAAAGGTCTGTTTGTTGGCCATTCGACACAAAGCCGGAGTAGAGGCAGCTGGGAGGTGCCACCTCAGCTCCCAAAGAAACTGAGTGGAAAAAACAATCGGTAGCATCACAGGAAACCAGCAGGTTGATTGGCTGGTAAGGGCTTAGTGTAAGGGACAGTGTGTTAAAAGCCAGCTTACAGGATACAGGAGTTAAGGTAGGTCTTTAAACAACAAGAAGTAAAACTTTAAAATTAAAAAAAAATTAAAATAAATACCTAAAACACATACCCATGTAATTAAGAAACAAACTTTTTAGTTTGTAATTGTGGTTGATACTAGCATTTAATAAACACAGTAAATAGCATACATAGGATTTATTCCAAATTAATTACAAAAATAATTAAAATAAGTTAGTATATTTGAAAAATTGGTAAATAAGTACTGCAGTAAATACTTTATATAAAGTTTAAGGTACGTGAGTCCAGCTCAGCCATGCGGAATGTACATCTTGTGGAACGTGGGAAGTCGTGCAGGCACAAAGTGCGCTCGCTGACTAGATCTGCAGGAAGTGTCACCAGCTGTAGAAACACGAGCTCCGAGTTGTGGAGCTTGAGCGGCAGCTGGGGCCACTGTGCTGCATCCACAAGGCTGAGGATTACATGGATAGCACATTTAGAGAGGTGGTCACACCACAACTGAGAAATACACAGGCAGAGAGGGAACGGGTGACCACCAGAGTATCTATGAGAAACAGAGCATAATGAAGGAATCCCTGAGGCTATTTCGCTTTCTAACTGCTTTTCCATTTTGGGTACTGGTGAGCAAGATGGTTCTTCGGAGGACTGTAGCAAGAGCCAAGTTCATGTCACCACAGGTAGCTCAGTTGCACAGGATGGGAGGAGGAAGAATGGAAGTGCTATAGTGGTAGGGGATTCCATAGTTAGGGGAGCAGACAGATGTTTCTGTGGCTATAGACGTGACTCCAGGATGATATGTTGCCTCCCCGGTGCCAGGGTCAAAGATGTCACAGAGCAGCTGCAGGACATTCTTTTGGGGGAAGGAGAACAGTCAGAGGTCATGGTCCATATTGGGACCAATGGCATAGGTAGGAAAAGGGATAAGATTCTGAAAGCAGATTTGAGGAGTTAGGAAGGGAATTAAAAAGCAGGATCTCAAGAGCAGTAACCTCAGAATTACTCCCAGTGCCACATACCAGTGACATAAGAATAGGAAGATTGAGCAGTTCAACATGTGGCTGGAGAAATGGAGTAGGAGGGACGGCTTTCGATTTCTGAGGCATTGGGGTTGGTTCTGGGGCAGGATCTGTACTTGAAGAATGGGTTCCACCTTAACAGGACTGGGGCTAATGTCCTCACAAGGAGGTTTGCTAGTGCTGTTGGGGAGGGTTTAAGGTAGATTGGCAGGGGGATGGGAACCTCAGGGAAATTCAAAGTGCAGAGGAGAAAAACTGGCAGTGGGAAGTAGTGAAGTATCAACTGATAATGAGGATGTGTCAGGGAGTAATATCAAGGTAGATAGAATACTTGGAGAGTTTGATAGAATTAGAGTCGGCACCAGTAAATCATTAGATGGGGTCAGAATAAGGGGGAAAGTAAAATAGCCTAAATCAGGGCTAATGTGCATGTGTGTGAATGCACAGAGTGTTGTTAATAAGATTAGTGAACTGCAGGCACAGATTGACAAATGGAATTGTGATATTATTGTTATAACAGAGACTTGGCTCAAAGAAGAGCAGAGCTGAACGTTAAACATTCCTGGGTATAAGGTGTTTAGGAGAGACAAGAGAGGAAAGAGGGACGGGATAGGGAGTGGCAGTGTTGATTAAAGATGGCATTACAGTACTGGAGAGAGAGGATGTTCCAGAGACATCAAGGACAGAGTCTCTCTGGCTACAGGTAAGGAATGAAAAAGGTGCAATAACAGTCATTGGTGTAGTATATAGATTACCAACTAGTGGAAGGGATGTGGAGAAACAAATTTACAACGAAATTATGGAAAGGCGCAAGAATTATAGAGTAATTACAGTGGGGGACTTCAGTTATCCAAATATAGACTAGGATTGGAATAGTACAAAGGGACAAGAGGGGCGAGAATTCCTGGAATATGTTCAAGATAATTTTCTGCAGCAGTATGTTTCTGGTCCAATAAGAGGGCAGGGCACTTTTGGACCTGGTGCTGGGGAATGAGTTGGCCCAAGTGGATGAAATATCAGTGGGAGAACCTCTAGGGGACAGTGACTATCGTATCATGGTCAGAATATTTCCCTCGTCGGGCGGGCTCAGTGGGAGTGGGTGGGGGCGATCGGGAAGCTGACTGCTGCCCACGATCGGCTCCGCACCATGATTTCATGTTGGTGGGCCAATTAAGGCCCGCCCGCCCTGCATGGATCGTAAGTGGCAGCGCTGAGCACTACCTGTGCGGGCGGGGGGAGGAGGGAGAGTGGGCCTGGTGCACAGTTCACGCATGTGCACAAAAGATCTCTTCAATCTCCTTGAGGCATGGAGCTGCCTCAGGGAGATTGAAGCACTTTTTTTTTTAAATTATTAACGACAATAAAAATTCAATGAAACATGTCCCCTCACATGTGACTGTGTCACATGAGATGGGACATGTTTTCAAATTCAAAATAAAGTTTTTATTTAATTTGTATTAGCTTTAGGAAACCTCATCCCGCTCGTGGATGAGGTTTGCTAAAAACTGTAAAGGCCGCTTGGCCTTTTCGCCTGCCCGACTACCATTAGGTTGGATGGGCAGCGTAAATTTCAAGGTAATTCGTTCTTTAATGGCCTTTCAATTATCGGCGGATGCGCAGCCGACTCTGGTGCACACCTGCCGAACAAAATATCGCACGAGTGTCTGATGATGTCGGGACGCATGCCCAACATAATGACGCGTCATATTACGCTTAGGCGTGTCAGGCCTGTGCCCGCATGCTGAGCATAAAATCCTGGCCATAAAGTTTAGGTTAATCATGGAAAAGGACAGGGAACAATCCAGGGCAGGGATAATTAATTGGGGGAAAGCCAACTTCGATGGGATGAAAATGCATCTGAGTCGAGTGAGATGGAATCAAAGTTGGCAGAAAAGACGGTGGCTGAACAATGGGCCACCTTCAAAGAAAAGGTATTGCAGGAAATGTCAAGGTACTTTCCCTTGAAGGTGAAAGATAGGACAAATAAATCCAGAGTGCTCTGGATGACGAAAGAGATAGAGGTGAAGATGAAAGGAAGAAGTGCATGTATGACAGATGTCAGGTTGAAAATACAATGGAGAATCAGGCCGTATGTAAAAGGACCAGAGGGGAAGTGAAGAAACCAATAAGAAAAGCAAGGAGAGAGCAGAAAAAGAGACTGGCAGCAAACAATAAAAGAATCCCAAGGTCTTCTATAAACATGTAAATAATAAAAGGGTGGTAAAAGAAAGATTGGCGCCGATTAGGGACAAAAAAGGAGACTTACATGAGGGAGCTGGAGAAATAGCGGAGGTGTTGAATGAGTAATTTACATCTGTCTTTGCAAAGGAAGAGGATTCTACCCAGGATAGGATGACAGAGGAGGTAACTGGTACACTAGAAGAACTTACAATTGAGAGGAAGGAGATGTTGGAAAAGCTATCTTTACTTAAAATAGTTAAGGTACGAGAACCAAATGAGATGCATCCAAGGGTACTGAGGAAAGTGAGAGTGGAAACTGCAGAGACACTAGTGATAATCTTCCAGTCTCCCTTAGGCACAGGGGTGGTGCCAGAGGACTGGAGAATTGTTAATGTTATACCATAGTTCAAAAAGGGGTGCAAGGATAAAACCGGCAACTACAGGTCAGTCAGTTTGACCTCAGTAGCAGGAAACTTCTGGAACCTATAGTTCAGGATAAAATCAATAGTCACTTAGACAAGTGCAGGATAATTAAAGAAAGACGGCATGGATTCATTAAGGGGAAATCATGTTTAGTTAACTTGCTGTAATTTTTTGAGGAAGTAACAGAGAAGGTTGATAAGGGAAACACTGTTGCTGTGGTGTATATGGATTTTCAAAAGGAATTTGATACAGTGCCGCATAACAGACTTGAGAGAAAAATTCTAGCTCATGGAATAAAAGGGAAAGTAGGCACTTGGAGAAGAAACTGGCTGAGTGACAGGAAACAGAGTAGTGATAAATGATTGTTTTTCAGATTAGAGGAAGGTTTGTATTGGAGTTCCCCAGGGGTCAGTGTTGGGACCCTTGCTCTCCCTGATAAATATTAATGACCTAGACTGTGGTGTGCAGGGCATGGTGTCAAAATTTCCAGATGATATGAAGGTTGGAGGCATTGTCAACTGTGATGAGGATAGTCTTGGACTTCAAAAGGACATAAACATGTTGATGGATTGGGCAGACAAGTGGCAGCTGAAGTTCAATGCAGAAGTTTGAGGTCATTCATTTTGGCAGGAAAAATATGGAGAGTCAGTCGAAAATAAAGGGAGAGACTCGAAAGGAGGTGCAGGAACAGAGGGACCTCAGTGTATACATACATAGGTCATTGAAGATGGCAGGGCATGTTGAGAGAGAGCTGTTAATAAAGCATACAGTATCTTAGGTTTTATTAATAGGGACATTGAGTACAAGAGTAAGAAGGTCATGTTGAACTTGTATAAAGCACTAGTTAGGCCTCATCTGGAACATTGTGTCCAGTTCTGAGCACCATACTTGAGGAAGGATGTGAAGACATTGGAGAGCGTAAAGAGGAGATTCACAAGAATGATTCCAGGGATAAAGAACTGTAGCTATGAGGATAGATTGGAGAGGTTGGGACTGTTTTCCTTGGAGAAAAGAAGGCTGAGAGGGGACTTGAAAGAGGTATTCAAGATCCTGAGGGGTAAGGACAGGACAAATAGTGAGAAACTGTTCCACTCAAGAGAACATCAAGAACTAGAGGGCACAGGTTCAAAATAATTGGCAAAATAGGCAAATGTGATGTGAGGAAAACATTTTTCACCAGAGAACAAACTTCCTGAGAGGGTGGTGGAGGCAGGTTTGACCGAGATATTCAAAAAGGAATTGGATTGCTACCTGAAAAGAGAGAATGTGCAAGGTTACAGGGATAAGGCAGGGGAGTGGGACTGGGTGGAGTGCTCTTTCAGAGAGCCAGCGCAGACTTGACACACCAAATGGCCTCCTTCTGCACTGTAAAGATTCTGTGATTCTGTATCACTAATTCTTGACTTCTACCCATTATTTGGCTTTTTCTACTTATGCTTTGTACTGTCTCTTTTTGGTGCTTGTCTATCTTCGAGTTTTCATTCCAGTGGAAGTACTTCAAGTGAAACGTTAATCTATCTTTTTTCTTTCATGGATGTTGATAGAACTCATGTCTTATTCCCAGCATTTTCCATATTACTTTTGGCTTGTATTATATTTGCTATTGATGAAATGGAATTTTTAATTTTTTTTAGCAAAGCCCATATCTCTCATCCAGAAATAGAAAAGAAATATTTTAAATACAGTATTCTGTGACAAAGCTACAGATCAGGTTCAGATCTTCCTGCCTGATGTGATTTCCTCCAGAGATGCAAATTCAGTTTCAACATCAGAAAGATCATTAACAATATATCCAACACCCGTATTCCGCAACACATTGAAAGGTGGATGTGATTAAATTATAGTTTTAGGAAATGTACTGATTACCCAGCTGAACGCTGGGATATGATTTAAATTTGAAGAAGCTGGTATTCAGTTGCTATTCAGAAAATAAGAGGGAAAATATTTTCAGTTCGATGTTAGAATGTACGCCCATTAACTCAAGACACATGGCTCATCTATTTGTGTTAACTTAAATATCATCAGGCTAAAAGTTACATAGCAATCTTAGCCTAACTTAACAACTTAAATTCCTCAACATGAATAATATTTAGGCTCTATTAATTACAGATGCTGCTACTGACACTGTCAAAGGTCATAGAGCTTGGCGTGCAGGCAGAGAAGACACAAAAAGTCTTTGGATCCTGGGGAGTGCATCTGGGGCCATCCACTCTCTCCCACCAGAAAAGGCCACATAGTACAGAATAAATGGCCAGCTACCATTGGGGATGGTGGGGTGTGAAATGCCTTGTCTATGCTGGACCCCTCGCCATGATCAAGGAATTCTTCTTCCTCATGCAGAACGGTCTAATACAGTTAGCATAGGGGCATGGCATTGCAGCAAAAAACCTTAAGCAAAATTCCGCTGTGTCTTCAGTAGCCAGGCCCCAGTGAAACCCCTGCCTCCCAAGAACACAATTCCACTGCAAAACTTTAGATCTTTTCAACACTGAGGTTGAAAAAAGAGAGAAGGTGATTTATACATAAATCCAATGTGTGTTGGATTTTACAGTGTTTGTTCCTTAACTGAAATATATTTATGAAATTTTCAAATACATTTAATTCCTTATTTTCAATTACTTACCTCCAACAAGGTCAGTGCCATTGCTAAAGAACACAACATCCCACAGAAATAAAACTGTATATAAAAGGGTGAATTTGGGGATCTCATTCTCCGCACAGGATGCCAAGTTTAAAGGATGGATGGTTTGGAGAAGAAAATGTGATAGGCCAAGCTGCACGTTCCTGTCGAGCACAGCTTCGGTGATGTGAGACAGATCATTGCGTTTACCCAAATGCACTTTACGAGAGAAAAAAGAAACAATTGCCTCCCGACAATTCATTTATTGCAGAGAGAGACTCTCTCTTCTGTGGTATTTTAATAATGACTTTGCAGCTGAAATATGTGCTTAATTTTATTGCAGTTTCATTCAAATTGGTTAAAATGAGCAATGCTGTTAAAAACTGTCCATCTGCAAAAGTACTGTTATTAAGCAATCAGTTCTGTATACATTACTTAGTGGCTTAAACCTGTATTTGCAATGATGATTATTGAAAGTTGGTATTTTACATACAGTGTTAAGGGCTAGGTTGCTTTGCAAGTGGAGTCCACTTTTCCTGACTGCATGAGCTCTTTTAGTTGTGGCACTGAGCTTTTATTTACTCATGGAACAGGTAATATTTATGACCTTGATAACATTTAACCTTATTTAGACCACTTGCCAAGTGATGGGGTTGGGAGTCAGCTGTTTTGCTATTCAAAGGATTTCCTCTCTTGTCATAGGAATGGGAGAGGATGTGCCCAAGTGCTGAAGATTACCACCCTTCTCCCCAAGGGCTTTTCAGGAACAAATACCATGGCCAGACTTTCCATGCTATTGGCACTTTCAGGTTATAATTTTCTAAGCAGCACGTCTGGATACTATCTGCACTGTGGTTTACAGGGCCAGGAGGCTTATTTACTTAGAATTACATAGAATTTATAGCACAGAAACAGGCCTTTTGACCCAACTTGTCTATGCCAGTGTTTATGCTCCACACGAACCTCCTCCCTCCTTATTCATCTAACCCTATATTGCATATCCTTCTATTCCTTTCTCCCTCATTTAGCCTCCCCATTAAATCATCTACGCCACTGACCTCAACTACTCTGTGTGGTAGCTATTTCAATATTCTAACCACTGTCTGGTTAAATAAATTTCCCCTGAACTCTTGATTGGATTTATTAGTGACTCTTCTGTTTATGATGTGACTACCCTATTGTTCTGGCTTGTCACAGCACTAGACTGTGGTTATCATGGCTGAACTTTAACTGGGTGGCTTAATATGTCAGTAATCAGATAATCTTCTGTTTTAGCTGCAGCTCTATGAATTGCCAGAGAAATAATTGCATTTGGTGTCCTTACAATTGATATCCAGAAAATCACTGCCTTCATGAATGTTGCACTGATTTTACATGTTTAATTTCTTCATGATCAGCAAAGAATTTTTTTGCTTGTAACAACATTTATGAAAAAGGATAGGCTGCATCAGAGCTGTCAGCACTATGTGACATCATTTTAAAATAGGAATCAAACCAAAAGATCGTGTTACAGTTTTATTTAGTATTTGTATCTGCTGTCGAATTTTGGGTATGTAATCAAAGTATTGTAAAAGTAATATTTAGCATCCTCTTTGATAATTATAGAGCAGAAGAAAAAGAATCATTTTAATGAAATGTGAAATTTAAAATAAATAAATTAAGAAGAAAGAATAGATAAATGTGTAAGAATCAAAGAAAATGACATTTCATAAATAAATATAACTAAATAAATAGCTGTAAAGGAAAGTAAATCTAACTCTTAACTTCTCTTTAACCTGAAAGTTGTGAGATTTTTAACATTTTTTCCATTTTTGTTGCAGAAAGCTCAAACTTTATAAAACTTAATTTGCTTTGTAACGTAAAAAGGGCAAAACCTAAGATTTGAAGTTGTGCCAAAATATAACAAAAGAGTCATATCAGATTTCTCCCACTTCGATGTGAGCAAACATTTCTGCCTTTTATTCCAACTGAATGCATTTATAACTGGAAGTGCACTACATGCCTAACTGAAACCATAGTTGTATATGTTTAAGTAGTATTGATTTCAACCTTTGACTGGTACAGAGTATAGAGCTCCAAGCTCAAAATTAAACTTGATAACATTTGATTATGAAGCAAATATGCTAATCAAGATAACAAAGCAAATTGGATGAGGTTCTTAAGTTTGTTCTTTCAATATTGATGCTGATAATGCTGGCAAACTAATCCAAAATCATTTTTTTTCTTTTGTTTTTACAGGACATGATTAACTTATAACCTCACCTTGGTGCCAAGATTCACATTGAAACAGAGGATATATTATGCAAGTTAGTGCTCCTAGCACACAGCTTCACCCACTGGGAGCACATATCTGGATTTGGATGTTGCAGAGATAGGCCAACTTTGCAGGATTTTCTACTCATTGTTGAAGCTTTGCACCAAGATCAGGATTTCACTTGCATCTATCTTCCTTGCAGACCGAATTTAATTGCTGGCTTCTAGATGATGATGTTGCAAAGATTCATACTCATAGACCAATGCAAATTTTAGTTCTTTTTACCCAGTGAATGCATTACGATTTATGAATTATGAAGTTGAAGGTTTCTATGTCCATCTACTGCAAGCACATTCCCTCAACTGTTAGGTATGAGCCCATAGCACAGGATTGCCTAGAATCTGAACAGGATCTCGCTCTTAATCTTCCTTTCTTTCATTAAGAATCATTTGTGCTGTATTCACTGTTGAAAGCTATACCACTGACATTGTGAAGCTCTATTGGCAGTGCAGAGACTCAGTTAAGGGTCAGGTCAGACCTCATTTGTAGCACACCCCATTCTGTGACAATGAAAACACCCAGGCAAATGATGGCCAGATTAATGGCCAGTACAAACCACATTTCAGTGCCTAAGTTATTCTGAAAACTAAATTTGACTTTGAAATGTTGCTACAGAAACAGGATTTGTTTTTAAATATCACTTTTCACAACCTCAGAATGTCCCGAAGTGCAATACAGTCAACAAAGTACCTTTGAAGGGTAATCACTGTTGAAGCAAAACTTCTTTCTTCCCATAAGTGCCTTTTTAACACAGTAGAATTTTTTGCCAATATCCTATGTTTGTAACTGCAATTGAACTTGCAGCAGTAAAGTGTTGCGGATGAGAAGTGCTTTGAGTGCTCCTGCAGCACTACACAATTTAGATAGCAAAAGCGATATCATGAGGTGCAATAATACCTGAGGGATGATGCCCTCAAATGTCAATCACACCTACCTGGGCCTATTACAGGAGGCCTCTCTTTGCCAGTTCTGTTTCACAGAAGAGATTATCACTGAACTATACCATTTTCTCCAAGCAGCATTTCTACTCAACATGCTTCTATAGAAAGAGATTCATTCAAGGACCTGTCCGTAAAATGTGCTGCATCAGCTGGTTTGCTGTCCATAGCTGTAAATGCGAGGTCCAAATTGGACAGCCCCCACAAATAGGCTTAGGAATCTCAATAGGCAATTACTCTGCACCCATTTGCTGTAATGCAGGCAGTACAGAATCTTCAGGTCGGCTGCTCATGTTTTCTGCGTGCTGACTGAACTGTTGGCGGACCACAGGGGGGGCCTGATATCGATACTTGCTGACACTATCTAACATGCACTGTTCAAAGTTAGCATGTATGTCTAAAAGGTATATCATGGCTGGAACTGAGGCGAGCACTATTCCGTGTGCTAAATATGACCTTGAAAAGAGAGAAGAATGGCTGAATGTGGGAGAAATTAGGATTACCTACCCTCCATTGCTGCCTTGGAGGTCTTAGTGGAGGAGCTGGAAAAATGGAGCGAGGCCTTGCATCTGCAGGAGGGCCAAGGAGATTCTCCAGCCACACAATGGGGAGAAAGTGGGGCCAGATAGCCTTGGAGATCAGCTCCAAACCTCAGGCTCAGGTTTTCATGCAGTTGTGGAGACTCTGCTGCGCTTCGAAATGGTAGGCAGGACGCAGCTGCATAAGCACTGCCCCCGTTTCCAATAGATCCAATTTTTGTTGCTAGGAGAAAGTGGGTGGGATGCAATTCACATGTAAGGGAAACCCAAACTCAGTGGAGTCATTTGAACTTAGTCCTCAGTTCAAACAGACCCCATTTTTTCTGGAGCAGGGGCCTTAACCCGCAGTGTGGGAGTCAAGTATTTATAGATGAGATGTAAATGCTCTTGAACGGTGGATAAATTCTGCATAACTGTCACGATGTGAAATTATTTAAATCCTCAGCCCTTCAACAATGAAAAAATTGGCTGCAGGTGTCAGTGAGAGTTAAAAAAATATTATGCTCTTGCTCTAGTTATTTATTGAAATTTCACTAAGAGCTCTTCATGAATTCATGCCTGATTTCCAAAAGCTAAAATTACCTTAACAGGGGGTTCTAAATTCACAGTTTGATTGACATTTTGAAAGGGGTGTTAAAGGATTAGCTCTCTTTGATGTGGGGTCTGAATAGAAGTTTGTTTATTTTTATAAGATTGCGTATTTGAAATTTAAATAAATGAATGGAAGCTTTTTAAGATCAAGTTTGTATAGTGAAATCTGCATTAGATTTTTAGATCTTTCTTTCATTTCATCTCCGCATAGCTTCTGAAGTCTGCCCAGGTGGATACTGGGTGAGTTGGCATGAGTTGGCATGAATCAACATGGGGTATAAAGGGGGCCATGGGGGGTTGGGTGGAGATGAAGGTGTGAGAGTGGTGAGGGATAGAGGGCCTAAAATATTCCAACACAGCTGGGAAGAAGTCCCAGAGAACCGAGACAAGCCCTCTAACCAGCCTGCCTCAGCACTTACTTACACCCACAGCTGCCTATGCTGTGCTTCCAGGGGCAGTGGGCCCAACTCTATTCCTGATCCACCTCCCTGGAGTGAAGGTTGTTCCATTCCGGAGCCCTTTTCCGAGTTGGGTAAGGAGAATCGGTCAATTTCCTGACTTGAGCTATACGCTTTATTAGCAAAAATCCAGACATAAGCATTAAGTATACCGCTTTTTCCTGAAATTTTCTGCGAAGCAAGGGGTATCAGGAGTGTCCTGCCGACTCTATATCAATGACCGTCACTGTCCCAGCCACCCCAACTTGCTCTATTGCTTGATCCAAACCTCTTCCTGAAATTTACCTTCTGGCAGCACAGTTCGGGCTTTTCTCATGACGAGCTTCCTGTCGAAACCCGACGGGTACCCACAAGTCATCCCAAAGTATTTTGGGGTAGTGTCAGGCTGCTGAGTCCTGGCGCATCCTCTCACACAGACCAGGCCTGGGGCCTGAACTCAGGCCCAGATTTATGTCTATCCCAGTTGAGGTTGAGATCGGGTTTCGTTCTGTCAAGTACTGTGTCAATACTCAGTTGTCTAGACTCGCATGTGAAGTACTGACCACTTTGGTGATACACCAGCCAGCACTTGTGAAACAATTACAGCAGCAGTTAAAGCCTTCAAGATAAGAAGGAAGAAGAAAATTGATTATAAAAACATTTCAGCTACCCGCTTCTTCTGAAGTACTCTGCTGTGTGGTATTCAATCGAATTAGATTGAAAGTGGATGCGGTTTATTAATGCCAGGCACAGAGATAGTTACAAATCATGCTATTAGCTGGAATGGAGCACTGCAAAGTTACTTTTACACATGCTGATCTTCTTTGTTTGAAATATATACTCATTAACTGACTCAGTGGTTTAGAACCAAAGGCCCAAACATACCACATTTAGTGTTACAAGCTCAAAGACTGCAGTCTTTCTAGTGTCATGTCTTTACTGAATTGAATGTAAGATGGTTGCCTATAGGGAGTCCCTCATAGCAGAGGTCACATGACTACAGCAAGCCAGGTAGGACATGTAGTAATGATTGCATTTCAAAACCCAAATATTTAGTTTACAGGGCTAACTTCTGAATCGTGCCTTACAATGAGGGAAGAGCTTTGCAGATCTCACTGAGGCTTGAATAACAGTGGGTGCAGGGTTGGGGGGAGGAATATGTGCACAAGACATTGAAGGTGGTAAGGCAGGTTGAGAAAGCAGTTAATAAAGCTTATGGGATCCTGTGATTTATAAATAGGGGCATAGAGTACAAAAGCAAGGAAATTATGATGGTTCTATATAAAACATGGGTTCAGCCTTAACTGGGGTATTGCATCCAGTTCTGGGCACCATGCTTTAAGAAGGATCATGTTGTCATTGTCGATGTCATCAACGTCATCAGTTGTCCCTCAATTCGAGGATGACATCAATTCAGGGTCGCAGGTTTCTGCCCTGGGTCCTCATGGCCAGAATCTTCAGGTCGGCGAGCGGGGGGGGCGGAATAAAATGATGCGCAGTGACGTTGGGCGTGCGTCCTGATGTCACCGCACGTCATTCAGATCTTCAGTTCGGTGGGTGCGCACCAGAGTCAGTGGATGTCAAAGGCCTATTAAGGCCATTTAAATAGTAATTAAACTAATTAACTGAGCTGCCCATCCAACCTTAAGGTTGTTGGGCAGGCGAAGAGACCAGGCGGCCTTCACATTTATCATGAAACCTTATCCACGGGCGGGATGAGGTTCCATTAAGGTTTTTAAAGTTCAATAAAAAATTCTAATAAAATTCACTGTCAGAAGAGGGGACATGTATTCTTTTTCTTTCTTTATTCAAATATTCAGACATCAAAATAACCTTCCTGAAGCAGCTCTGTGCCTCAGGGAGATTTCTATGTTCTTTTGTGAGAGCACAGGCCCCAACTCAGCCTTCTTCCTCTGCCCATGCAGAGAGCACACAGCACTTCCGGGTGCACGTCACGCTGGGCGGGTCTTAATTGGCTTGACCACATAAAATGGTGGCGCGCAGCCAATCATGGGCGCCAATCAGTTACGTGCCCGCCTGCACCTGCTCCCATCCAACCCTCCTGACAGGGGGAACTTCTCTCCCATGTAACGGAAGACGCCAATTCTCGACCCACAGATCTTTTTCAGCACATGGGGCAGGGTGTTCCATGTGGTAGTGGGACCCGGAGTCCAGGATTTGCTTCCTTTCCTTTCCTTCTCTGCCGCCGCTCTGCCCCATCATTAAGAGACATTGTGACTCAAAGCAGCTTGATGGACAAGTTGTCGCCATTTTGAACGATTGGTAGCGAGTTCCTCCCAGTTATTACTGTCAATGCTGCCCTGCTTCGAGGAGAGCTTCAGAGTTTCTTTGCAGCATTTTCCTTGTCCTCAGCTGGAACACTGGACAGATGAGATTTAAGAAAACAGGACCAGGTTAGTGAAGCACTTTTCGGCCATCTGGACACAGTGTCCAGTCCATCAAAGTTTATTTTGTAGGAGTTTTGTCTGAATGCTTCAAGAAGGAAACTAGCATTCGCTTGAAGGTCTTCCACATTGAATCTGGAGGATGCAGCAGAGGCATTGCTGATGCAATTTCTCCAGCGTTCTTATGTGTCACTGATAAACAGTCCAGAACTCACTACAGTACAGGAGCTTGGTGACAACAACTGTTCTGTACACTAGGACTTTGTTGACTTTGACCAGTCCTTATCTCAAACACCCGCTGCTGTCATTCATAGAGAGCTGAGCAGCTGCAGCTGATGAGGAGTTGGATTCCTCTGCAATAGTGGTGGCCTTTTGAGAGAGTTGGCTGCTCATGGGAAGTGCTCAACATATTGCAGAGTCCCCTCCTTCAACAGATATGGGAGATGAAATATTTGGTTGACCAGGTATGAGTTTTAATTTGGCAACACTCAAGGGCAAGCCGGGGTTCTTATATGCAGAATTGAAGAGATCGAGAATGGCTTACAAATCTGGTGCAGAATCAGCAGCAATATTACAGTCATGTATATCTATGGCGGTCAGTTTAGCTTTAAGATGATTTTGAATACATTAAAGAGAGTGCAGATAAGATTTAAAAGAATAGTTCCAAAAATGAAGGATTCCAGTTGCATGGATTGTTTGGAGAGGTTGGGGGCTGGCAGAGGATTTGATAGAGATGTTCAAAATTCTGAGGGGCCTGGAAAAAATACATTGGATGCAATTGTCCCCATTGGTGGAAGGATTGAGAACCAAAGGACACTGATTAAAGGTGAATGCCAAAACAGCCAAAGACACAAAAGGAAAAGATTTTTTACATGGTGAGTGGTTAGAATCTGGAATGTGTGACCTGAGAATGTGGTGGAGGCAGATTCAATTGTGGTTTTGTCTAAACAGATGAAATTTTCAGGATTACAGGAAAAAGGCAAGGAATTGGGACAAACTGAGTTGCTTTTGCAGACAGCTAGCATGGACATGGAAGCCTACTGGCCTTCTGTGCTGTAACTGTTCTATATTGCTATGATTATTAATACTGGAAAAGACAGACTATGTAACTTAAGGACAGAAAGTTAAATTAAAATGCTCCAAAAGTGGTTTGATGTTCTTTACCCAGCATGAAGCTCAAGCAATGGATGATCTTGCAACAAGTCTATGATACAGTGTCAAGGGCAAACTGGCCATATGGGAAATGGGGATTTTACTGAGAGTTACTTTTTACCATGAGAATCTCATGGCCTGTTAACAGAGCAAGTCTGGCCATGCACAATCTGATCCCTAACCTTACTGCTGATTTACAGAGCTGGTTTTGAATCAATGCTTAAACACATCAATTTGATCTGAAATTTGCAGAATAGCACTCCATAAATCAGGAAATTAAAGAAACTTTGTCAAGAAGCAACCTACCATGCTGCAGTGATCAGGAAAATCCATCGGACCACTTACGCCAATGTTAGGACCCAGGGGTGGAATTTCCAGCTGACAGTGTCTCTAGTGATGACCCCAATGAAAACCAGGGGGTCAGCCCATTGACGTGTTATCTGGTCTTCTGACACTGGTTAACTTGTCATACAGAAAATCCTTGGTCTGTCTTCCATGCTGCGATGTGCCTGAGCCAGCAAAGTCACCTCTGCTTGATGAGCGCTAACATACTTGGGAGATTTGCTTTTGAGAGGAGCATCATGTTTGTGATTCATGGGAGCACAGGTCACGGGTTTTGGAGACTCCAACGCCTCAAATCTGCATTTGGATAAGTGCCAGGAGCAACATTTGCAAACACACACATGAGAATGGCTCCAGATTGTGATGGTGACCACAACAATTCAGTACAGGGAAGAAATCCAGCAGAAATATGAAATGCCCTCAATACCACCTTCAAAAATACTAGCACATTCATTTTAAACAAACAACTTTCCAAAAATGTTGAATAAAGAATAAATGAGGTGGCACAATAAAAAGCCTGGGAAGATTTTTTTTTGCTTCCTGGACAATCACTATATTATGCATATTTCAATTAAGTTAAGAATTTTTACACAATTTGCAATCACAGCTAATTATTTTACAGCAGAGGTTGTTACAGCACATTGCATTATCAGGGTTCATTTGTATTTCTTCCAGTGTCGTTGAATGTAGTTTCCAAGCATGCAAGATTGGGGCTCTTCTGTCACTAAATTTAATCTGACACACAACGGGCAGTCTGCTACATGTACATTACACTCTGGAGATACTGGCCATTTTGAAAGTTTTCCTGCTTAATAAACTATTTGTTTAATTGTATTGTTCAAAGCAGTCTCCACTCTTCTCAGGCAGAACTTGATCATTTGTCCTTCATATTGATGCAATATTGTAACACTGCAGGAGTGGTATTCTTCATGTCTTGCATGGTCTCTTCAATTTAATTACCCTCTGTGTCCAACAGTCGGGAGACTGGTGAAGAAAACAAGACAATGAGAGAAGGGGAAAAAAAGACATGCGGTAAAAGAAACTTTTAAAAACAGTATGCGTGGCTGACATAAGTAATTACAAGATTAGCAGAAGAAGATATGAAGGGGGTGTTTGGTCAGAGATAGACCTGCTTGAAGTAAAGACACAGGTAATGAAATTTTTCATAAACTAGCAAAAAAAAGTGGAACCAGAGTCTGTTTCGACAAAGGTTTAATTTCGGAGTAGTAAGTTAAATGCCAAAACTGAGTGAGGTCATGGTTACAGGTTTTAAAATAATATACCTTTGTACTTATTTAATACTTTCCTGCCTTACTTAACCTACAGAAGGGGGTGCTTAAGACAGCAAGAAAACAGTTTGCTCCCTGTTCTTGGTCAAATTTAATTTTCAGTAGGTATTTGGTATATCTCTGGAAGGTACGTCTCTCATTGGAATGAGAAGAGATTGATTTCACCCTGTGATGTCTCTTAAGATGAGTTTCTGTGATCATGTGGGTTTGGCCCCATTTGATGCTGCTAAATGCTCAAATACTCTATAAGTTACAACAGCATTGAAGGACACCACGGTCAAAGCTCATGGGTTATCTCTGGCAGTTGTTATGCTATGCGATATGCATGCGAATAGGTCTCTTGAAGAATGAACCTCTTCCACATTTAGGTTTATTTGGCAGCATCTGTGGAGAGAAAGATGGAGTTAATGTTTTGAGTCCAGATGACGCAACAGTCAACTGGACTCAAAACACTAACTCTGTCTTTCTCTCCACAGATGCTGTCAGACCTGCTGAGTTTTTCCAGCAATTTTTGTTTTTGTTTCAGATTTCCAGCATCCGCAGTAATTTGCTTTCATCCCAGGTTTATTTGGCTGCTGTCTCACCTGAGTTCACTGACTAGGTCAACACGCCCCCATTTACCCTCTGCCGGGTGGTTAGATATGTCAAATCCCAGTTTCTGCCAAGTACATTGCTGAGTATAATGAGACCAAGTTTAGAACTCAGATTTGTTTTGATGATTTCTCAGATGAGTTCACATGCCAGTTTAGTGTGAAATTTAGTTGAGCCTCTTGGGGTGGTCACATAAGCTAGCATTTCAGCTCATTCACACCCTGATGAGTATACATTGTAAGAGAATGAGATCAACTTTCACACAACCTATTTTCATCATCTCAACTAGGATTTCTCTATTTTATACTCTCCATGCCTGATTCTATCCTGCTAACACTCTGCAAGCTGGATGGACCAACGTTATTTTGTGGAACTGCTTTGCTTTGCTCTGTGAACTAACTTTTTATTTGTTCTGCCACAATCTTTTGAAAGCTGCCTTTACTTGTTCAATAGAATTAATTTTACTTTTATTTGTAAATCAAATTAGTTAAAAAGCACCATCCAAGCAAAGAATCAAGTTTGGAACATTACACTTTATTTAATAATTTTAACATTTTTTAAAAATCTATATTTTCCTTATTAGAAACCTTGTACTCCCTGTACTCATTAAGCTTACTTCCTGGGTCACACTTTTGCATGACCAGTCAACATGTGAAAACCATTAATCAATGTGACAATGCAAAAACCCTATGTCAACATTGTATAATAGGGAAATTGTATATCAGCCTGTCATAATTTAAAAACTCTGTCCAAATTCACTTTTACACTTTGTTGATGAACCACTTGAATTAATGAAAATAAATACTTGCATTTGTGCAGTACACTTCATAGGCACAGATTGTCCCAAAGCACTTTACAGCCAATGAAGTGTCATCGTTGTTAATGTAGAAAACATTTCAAAAGACTTTCAGAAAGAAGATCAAAAAATAGATATTTCACAATGACATGGTTAAGTTTATCAATTGAAAGCTGTTATACTTTTGCAGGACTAACCTCTCCCAAAAAGCATGGCCAAAATTGTGGGATTTGATTCCCAGTGCAATGCTAAGAGCTACCAAATGCTGTTCTGTGGAAATGGAATTTAATCAGTTCCTGTCACTCAATGTTCCTAAAGTAATCCCCCAAATGACGTGAACATCCCCAGTATTATCAAACACACCTTGGTAAATGCCAGTAACAGACAGCTAGGTCTCAAAAACTGGGTTTTACAAAGACTAATACAAATTAGAAAATTATAAGGCTTCGATTTCTGTACATTAAATACTTTAAGCCATGCTGAGATCTGGCAATCAATTAAACGTTCTTCCGAATTGCCACTATTTAAAATTGATTTAAAATTGATGTGACGGTCTTGGAAAGCGAAGGCTTCACCGATCGTTGTGAAGTTTCTTGTAGTTGGGCATCCAGGAGGTTGGTTCTCATGTCACTTTGAAACTGGAGCAGGTTAAGTACTTTGGCTGCTTGATGACTTGCAGCTAGTTTCAGGGTCGGGTTCTCAGACTGACTGATGGCCGATGGTTCTGAATAATCTGCTGGGTCCTGGGGTAATAAGGGTGCAGAACCTGAAACCAGCTTCAATCACATGACCACTGGGTTACCACATCTGAGGCCCACCCAGCCTAGTTTGGCTGGAGGAGGCCATCGTGATACAATGGGAAGCCAACAGTGGCCATTAAATTTTGACCTTTTTTGTCCAGGATGAAGCATGGATATATGTAGTCCGGAAACTCCATAGGGCAGAATTTTGGGGTCGTTGGGCGGGTGTAGTGGGCGGGTGTGGTGGGCAGGCCTGGGAGCAGCTAGGAAATGGCTCACTGCCCGCGATCGGCCCCCAGCCCTGATTTCATGCTGGCTGGCTAGCGTGAAAGGTGCACTGAAAGGCTCAGTGCTGCCGGAGTCGGGGTGGGAGGAGGGCGAGCAGTGAAGTCAGCGCGGGTGCGGGGGAACACGCCATGAGGTTCCCTTAAAAATCCAAAGGCCGCCTGGCTGACTTGCCCAACCGCCAATAGTAACGTTGGGCAGGCAGTGAAAAATCCAGGTTAATTCATGCATTAACGGCCTTAATGGGCCTCTTAATTGTCAGCGGGCATGCTGCTGGCTCTCTTACACACCTGCTGACCAAAATATCTCTCAGGCATGTCAGGCCGGCCGATATTCTTTAGCTGTTGGCCTATCCATAAACGATGAGATGTGTAAATTCCACAAATGGCTGTGTCTATGTTTAATTAGGTATTCAATGAAGACTTGATACTGTATGTGGTTCAAATGTCAAAAATCATGTGATTTACAGCAGTAACAAGCTCAATGGTGGTGTCCACTCCCCCATAGCAGTTAACCCCACAATTCCCTGCACGACCGATCTAGAAATGATCAAGATAGCCTCTTCCAGGGAGAGTACATGGAACACCTGTCAGTACCTAGCTAAGATGCTGATGCACCTCTAGCATTCTCCTTCTCAATGATAGTCCCTGGGGTTCAGTAGGTGTGTCCAATTAGCAGAACTTGTCTTCCTCCCACGACACAGATTCTCCTTAGTTGTCCCACCATGAGTGTCTGCTCATTCTCACTTGTCAGGTGTGAATCACCAGTTGAAAACTAAATTAACTGTCTAAGTGGAACCACCAAACTATGAAGACCTCTGCTGGTGCATGGCTGTGCACTCTCCAAAGAAATCAAGTCTTCAGCGGAATCATCCTCACGGATGTCTAGTGAAACTTGCTGCACACTGTTGGCCCTGGAAGACAAAAGAAAGAAATATAATCTGGTTATACTCAGCCTTCTCATAGTTCTGCCATTGATGACATGGAGTCAGAGGTGTTTGTAATTCTGTCACCAACTATCTGTGAGCTTTCTGGCTCCTCTTCTCTAATTGAGAGGGCACAGATGTACAGATCATATTTCATAAGGATTGCATAAGTGTCAATGGATAAATGGGGAGGTGATGAAATGCGTGGAAAGTGAAGGCTGCATCTGCTGAAAGTTGAGTGTGTGTGAGGAGTGATGTGACAGAGAAAACTTAGTAAGACAGGTGGAAAGGTTATGATGGGTGGGGGTCCTCTAAGCACAGAATGTAGTTGAATCAGCAAATTTACTCAATTTTCCTGACCTAGTTTGGTCATTAAACTGTTTCTCACATTGCATCCAAACTCCTGCTGCTCACTTCCTCAATTATCTCCACCATCCTGGGGAAAGCCACAGTTTTCTTCCTCCCATTGCTGGACAAATGTCTGTCCCTCCTCCTCCTGACTGCATCCTTCAGTATTTCCATCATCAAGTCTGCGTGCTGCCCTTGTACTCTGCATATGCATCCTAAACATCTCCTGGTTCCCCCAAATTCCACGTTTACATTGCCCCTTTGCCCTAGTTGTGTTCTGGACACGCACAACCCACTGCGCTGCCTGGAGACTCAAAACCCAAAATTCACTGTCTCAATCGAGCTGAGATTGGAGAATCAGAATTCCAGTCTTTTCCACATAATTCCACCCCCACCCCCCAAAAACCTCCCCTAACCCTGGCTCGGGAGCCACCCTCATATTGTAATTTGGGTCTTAACCTCTGTTAAGTTGGATTTTTAACAGGTATCATTTTCTTCTAATTTTTTTAACTTGATATAGTCCTGATTATGGGACTCTTTTTTGCTGGATTTTTATTTGAAAGATTTTCAATACATTGGTTGAACATTGGAACATGTGAGTGTTTACAGGTTTTTTTCTCTACTGAGGTCAGTTGTAACTTTCGGATGACTAACCCAGGGAGTGCACGGGCCATCTTCATTTTGCTGTAATAAAGGGGCTGAAGCTTCAGCCTCATTTAACTGGGCGCTGCAGCATCAGCCAGTCATGCCAATGCAGATTGCCAGCCCCAGACCAGAGCAATATTGAGTGACACAGAGGCAAGGTACTTTGGGGGCTTGTGGGGGTGGGCAGTAAGGGGGGAGGGAGAGTGACGGGTGACTTCGAGCATCACGATCACTGTGGGGGAATCTAGGCTCACAGATGCCCAGATTGGTGGGGCTCGAAAAAACATTCTTGTTCTTCCTGGATGCACAAAAATAATCGAAGACAGACCTTTTCAAAGTCTCACTGGCTCCAACACCAATGAGTCTGGTCAGTGAGTGCACTGTGCACACTCTGACGATTTTGAAGTTATTGACACCTTCTAACAGGAAATTAAATATGACCCATTTGCACTTTTGGAGGAGAAGGAAGAGGATGAAAGGAAGATTACGAGACAGGTTCATTTGATCTGGCGATGAATACCTTCCAACCTCATTACCTATACAGCCACCTGTACAGGCCTAGGCACCATCGGCTGAAAATGTCTGAGTATAACTATCATTGCAGGCTTGACCAGGGAGCCAATGATGAATCCAACCTGAAAACAGCCTCCATTTTGGAATGGCACTCTCACGGTAGTGGCCCTGAGCTGTGATGACTGAGATTTAATCCATGTTATCAATGAAGACATTAGCAACATCAAAAGGCAGTGCACAGATCCATCTAGCAAGTCACTGAGATGTTGTCTGCAAAGCCAAGTACCTTCTTTACCTGCCCCATGGGAAAACCAGCAGCAGAATGGTCTTATTATTTTGCTAGGTCCCAGACTCCCTATAGGCAAGGACATTATTGATGTCAGTGATGTGGCCGCTACTTTTCTTTCAACAGGAAGAAACCAGCCTGACCTTAACTTGCAGCCACAGCCTCCTTCCAGAGCTACAGCTGCACTACACTTCCCATCCCCACTACCCCATGAAGCCAGCCCCTGGCAGAGGGCTGGATTCAGATGAGAGACTTACATTCACCGTACAATTAGGTTGACTGCAGAAGTCTGGCACAGCCAGCTGCTTTTGAAGCCTGTAATAGAATGCCCGGTGCCCTGTTGGCCAATTAGGGCCAGAAGATTTGTCCTAATGTTTTATTCTGAAAGGTTGAGGTTTAGTTCCTGCAAAAGCAGCAGCCAGAGTATCAATGAATCTTTTAAAAAGTGTATTTTAAATAATAGTGGCAAACTTTATTTCATACCATATTATTATCCTGATTACTGAAACAATTTAGCCTTTGAAAGAGTGTTGATTTGGCCTGTAGCACTAACCTTTTAAACACATTATCCAGTGGTAATTGCTTACCATACATCATTTAAGGGAAAGGCTAAAGCTCCACAGATGAGCCAGTTGATGGTGTCTGCAAAGGTCGATCAGGCTGTTCAAGAAAAATACAAAACCCTTGGCTCTACATAAAGGGAATGAACTTACAGTCAACCTTTCTAAAACATGGAATATAGCTCAATCAGAGTATTGTGTACAATTCTGTACACAACACTTTAGGAAGGTTGTCAAGGCTTTGGAAAAATAACAAAGGAGATTGACAAGAATGATGCTAGGAACCTCAGTTACATGGAGAGGTGAGATTTGACATCAATGTTCAAATTCATAGGGGGTTTTGATAGAGTAGATAGAGAGAAACTGCTTCCAATGGCAGAAGAGTCAATAATCCAAAGATGAAAGGTTTATGATAATTGGCAAAAAATCTAATGGAGGGCTAAGGAGAAATAGTTTACATGGCAAATTATTAGAATCCAGAATACATTACATGAGAAGGCGATATAAGCAGATTCAGTAGTAACTTTCAAAGGAAATTAGATGTACAGTTGAAAAGGAGACATTTACAGGGCAATGGGGAAGCGGGGGGAGAAGAGTGGGTCCAAATAGATAGCTCTAATAAAGAGAACCAACATAGAGAGGAAAGGTTGAATTGCCTCCTGTTTTGTCTTAAGATTCTAATTTACCTCTGGGACTAAGTTAACCAAGCACAAATTTCCTTGCATGAGTAGGCATAACTTCTAGATGTCACCCAGCGTCATTGGCAGCTCTCTCATGTTTGACACCTTATTATGTATCAAGGATTCATTTCTCATGGCCTTGTTTATCTGTCAGTGCTGAGGCTTTCAAGTGGCTGAAAAATGTGCTTTGAAAGCAAATATTTTCAGAACTTCCTCAAGATCCATAATAGTTGGAACCACGAGAAAAAGAAGCAAGAAAATTTCTTCCGATTAGTCTTTTTTTTTCAAATATGTTGTTTGAAATGTATAAGCTTAAAAATATAAAAATAATAATGAAAACAGGATGTGGATTTAAACAAACAATTCTTATAATTAAAGCTTATTCTGCCCTTGTCAACTTACTAAATTCAATTTTCCAAGTTTGACTCAGAAAGAGCATTCTCACTTGTCAACACATGAATGATGGGTCCATTGCCCAGGATTTCCTGTTTATTTCCTAAGAAGCATTGGCTTGCCTTTGACAGTGGTACTGCCACTGGACAAATGATGCCGGGACCCAGGGTAATGCTCTGGGGACCTGGGTTTGAGTATCCCCATGGCAGATGCTGGAACTTGAATTCAATAAAAATCTTGAATTAAAAGTCTAATGATGACCATAAAACCATTGTCTATCATCGTACAAACCCATCTGGTTCACTAATGTCCTTCAGGAAAAGAAATCTGCCATCCTTACCTGGTCTGGCCTATGTGTGACTCCAGATCTACAATAACGTGGTTGGCTCTTAAATGCCCTCCGAAATGGCCTAGAAATGCGCTCAGTTCTATCAAACCGCTACAAAGTCACAAAAAAGGAATGCGACTGGGCAGACCACCCGACATCGACCTAGGCACTGGAAACGACAACGGCAATCTCAGCCCTGCCGATCCTGCGAAGTCCTCCTTACTAACATTTGGGGGCTAGTGCCAAAATTGGGAGAGCTGTCTCACAGACTAGTCAAGCAAAAGCCTGAGATAGTCATTCTTATGGAATCATAATTTACAGATAATATCCCAGATACCAACATCACTATCCCTAGGTATGTCCTGTCTCAACAGCAGGACAGTTCCAGCAGAGGTAGCGGGTCAGAGGTGTACAGTCGGGAGGGAGTTGCCCTGGGAGTCCTCAACATTGACTCTGGACCCCATGAAGTCTCATGGCATCGGGTCAAACATGGGCTGATTATCATGTACTGCCCTGCCTCAGCTGATGAATCACTGTTCCTCCATGTTGAAAACCACTTGGAGGAAGCACTCAGGGTATCAAGGGCACAGAACGTGCTCTGGGTGAGGGACATCGATGTCCATCACCAAGAGGAGCTCTGTAGACCACTACTGACCAAGCTGGCCGGGTCTTAAAGGACATACTGCTAGACTGGACCTGAGGCAGGTGGTGAGGGAACCAACAAGAGGGAAAAGCATACTTGACCTCATCAACCTGCCTGGCACAGATGCATCTGTCCATGACAGTATCGGTAGGAATGACCACTGCACAGTCCTTGTGGATACAAAATCCCACCTTCACATTGAGGATACCCTCCATCATGTTGTGTGGCACTACCACTGTGCTGAATGGGATAGACTTTGAACAGATCTAGCAACTCAAGACTGGGCATCCATGAGACACAGTGGGCCATCAGCAGCAGCAGAATTGTATTCGAACACAATCTGTAACCTCATGGCCCAGCATATCCCCCACTCTACCATTAGTATCAAGCCAGGGATTAAACCTGTCTCAATGAAGAGTGCAGGAGGGCATGCCAGGAGCAGCACCAGGCATACCTAAAAATGAGGTGTCAACCTGATGGAGCTACAACACAGGACTACTTGCGTGCCAAGCAGCATAAGCAGCAAGTGATAGACAGGGCTATGCAGTCCCAGGACCAATGGATCAGATCTAAGTTGTGCAGTCCTGCCACATCCAGTCATGAATGTTGGTGGATAATTAAACAACTCACAGGAGGAGGACGCTCCACAAATATCCCCATCCTCAATGATGGAGGAGCCCAGCACAACAGTGCAAAAGATAAGGCTGGAGCATTTGCTACAATCTTCAGCCAGAAGTGCTGAGTGGATTCATATCAGCCTCCTCCAGAGGTCCCCAGCATCACAGATGCCAGTCTTCAGCCAATTCAGTTCACTCTGCTTGTCAGCCGTGACAAGAAAGGGCTGAAGGCACTGGATACTGCAAAGGCTATGGGCCCTGACAAAATTCTAGCAATAGTACTGAAGACTTGTGTTCCAAGATTAGCCATGCCCCTAGCCAAGCTGTTCCAGTACAGCTATAATACTGGCATCTACCTGGCAATGTGGAAAATTGCCCAGGTATGTCCCATCCAGAAAAAGCAGGATGAATCCAACCCGGCCAATTACCGCCCCATTAGTCTGCTCTCCATCACTAGTAAAGTAATGGAAGGGGTCATCAGCAGTGCTACCAAGCAGCACTTGCTTAGCAATAACCTGCTCACTGGCGCTCAGTTTGGGTGCCGCCAGGGCCACTCAACTCCTGACCTCATTACAGCCTTGGTTCAAACATGGACAAAAGAGCTGAACTCCCAAAATGAGGTGCAAGTGTCTGCCCTTGACATCAAGGCAACATTTAACCGAGTGTGGCATTAAGGAGCACTAGCAAAACTGGAGTCAATGATAATCAGGGGGAAAACTCTCCGCTGGTTGGAGTCATACCTAGCACAAAGGAAGATGGGTATGGTTGTCAGAGGTCAATCATCTCAGCTCCAGGACATCACTGCAGAGGTTCCTCAAGATAGTGTCCTTGGCCCAACTATCTTCAGCTGCTTCAACAATGACCTTCCTTCCATCAAAAGCACAGAAGTGAGGATGATTGCACAATGTTCAGCACCATTTGTGACTCCTCAGATATTGAAGCAGCCCACATCCAAATGCAGCGAGACCTGGACCATATCCAGGCTTGGGCTGACAAGTGGCAAGTAACATTTGGACAATCTCCAACGAGGGATAATCTAACCATCGCCCTTTGATATTCAATGGCATTACCATTGCTGAATTCCCCACTACCAAAATCCTGGGGTTTATCATTGACCAGAAACTGAACTGGAATAGCCATATAAAGACTGTGTCTCCCCAAAGCCTGTCCACCATTTGCAAGGTACAAGTCAGGAGTGTGATGGAATACTCCCCACTTGCCTGGATGAGTGCAGCTCCCACAACACTCAACAAGCTTGACACCATCCAGGACAAAATAGCCCACTTGATTGGCACCCCATCCACAGACATTCGCTCCCTCCACCACCGACACACAGTGGTAGCAGTGTGTATCATCTACAAGATGCACTCCAGCAACTCACCAAGGTTCCTTAGACAGCACCTTCCAAACTCTCGACTACTACTATCTAGAAGGACAGCAGGTACATGGGAACCTCACCACCTGGAAGTTCCCCTCCAAGTCACTCACCATCCTGACTTAGAAATATATCGCCGTTCCTTCACTGTTGCTGGGTCAAAATTCTGGACCTCCCTTCCTAATAGCACTGTGGGTGTACCTACACCACATGGACTGCAGTGGTTCAAGAAGGCAGCTCACCACCACCTTCTCAAGGACAATTAAGGCTGGGCAATAAATTCTGGCCACATTCCATGAATGAATCTTAAAATCTTGAAAAGATCCCCATTACCAAGTAAAACATCAAAATATTCAGGAAGTGCAGGAAGACAGTGGCATAGTAATCCAGAGGCCCAGGTTGATGCTTCCACCACAGCAGTTAATTAAATCTGGAATTGTAAGCTAGTCGCAGTGGCTTCATGATAACCATGAAACTATCATTGACTGTCGTGAACACCATCTGGTTCACTAATGTCCTTCAGGGAAGGAATCTGCTGTCCTTAACTGGTCTGGCCTACATGTGACTCTAGACCCACCAGCAAGCCACTCAGTTCAAGGACAGTTGGGATGGGCAACAAATGCTGGCCTTGGCAGTGATGCCCACATCTAATGATAGAATAAATGAAGTCAAACTGTGTGAACAACCACATGTTGGACAATGCGAATAACATTTTATTGTTAGATGCCAGCTGAATTCAGCCCATCAACTAAAACGTCCCTTTAGCACACTAATCCAGCCAAGTGTCCAAATGCAGTTTCAGCATCCCTGAGTATTGCTTTACCTGGTGGAATATTCAAAATGGTTAAATTTCTCTAAGTTGTATTTGTGAAATGTCACTATAGGAAACGTGGCAGCCAACTTACACAGCGCAAACTCCCAGAAATTCCTTCTTCATTTGGAGATAGTTATGAAAGAGAAAGGTGAGTGCACTGATTCAGTTAGCAGCCTCATGCTATGAGACTGGCAACTGTGACTTTACTAAAGGATGCCCTCCAACCTTGAGTACCACCTCCTCCAGCAGGATTTCCAACCCCTCAGCATTAAAGGAAACAGTGTTGGCCACAATTCCCAACTGAATCATTGTGAAAAATTTAGTCCACTTTTCTGTCACCACCAAAACTTCCTCTTTCTGGAAAACTGAAGTCATTTGAGAGCTACTGACTTGCTGGATTTTGTCAAGTGTGTTGCACTCCACACCCCCAAGGTAAGATTTCCCTGTAGCTGTAACTTTAAAGACCATGGCAGGGCTTATAGGGAGGAGGTTTAGCACATTCTGCTCCCTCTGCTATAGGTGTACTAAGGATTTGTCGGGATTGCCAAATCAAGAACAATAAGATAAGCTTTAATGAGGAGTACAATGAAAACAGAATTAAATGCAAAAAAGGTTAGTGCAATTCTAAAACTTAATTATCTGGTGCTGACATTCCATGTAAGTAGATATCAGTCATGATAAATTTTTAATTTAGAATTGAACAATTTTGACATTTATACACTTCGTATCATCATGTATAACAGATCATATAAATGTTGTTCCAACTATGGTGAAATTCGAATGGAATATCTTTACTTGTAGAGAAATTTTTCAGCTGAATTACTGTAACTTGAGCAGGTTGAGACCAATAGCTAATCAAAAATTCACACAGAAATAGTCATGCTGCCTGGCCTCAACTTAACTTATAGTAAGCAAGTTGTTTCTGTGAAATCGAACTATTGCAGATCATGTGGTAGTGGGATCCAGACTTATTGATGTATTCATTGATTCTGCTCATACTTGTAGTCATTGGACTGAGGGTTGCATGATCAGAAGTAATTTGACCTTCAGTAAGAACTAAACAAACAGCAGATGGTCAAGATTCAGCAAAGCTATTCTTTCCTTTCTTCAGAACCATTGCCACCATGTTGCGTCCCACTGAGTCTTTATGTTATGTTTGTCATAGTGCCAGAATCTGAATTGCAGCATTTGCCAAGCATTGATGTTTGGCCCACTTGGCACTTTGTGTTTATCAAGACTGAACAAGAAGTATTTAAAAGTACTTTATACAGTTAAGGAAACATCATGGGAACTTGGAAGGAGTTATTTTCATGCTGAGACTCAGTCTAGTGATCATACACTTACTTCAATGACTTGTTTTAAGAAGGTGCAGCATTCATTAAACAAAAATTGGCAAACTTCTCTTGTTTTCCAAACACTTGAAGTGTTGTAATTTGTTTTAAACCATGTCATTGCACCACAAAAAAAAAACATTACATAGTTTGCACATATCCTTCCAGCAGAGTGGAGCACAACTGTTTAGGAATTCCTCTGTTCCCATTGTATTGTTTTAAACTATAGTCCCACAGAAGTGTATTATTTTAGTTTCCTAAGATTACCAGGCATTATGGAGCTGTGTATATTAGTTGTAGTGGACTCGATGTACCTACAATTGGAGCTGGCACGCAGTAAATTATTGAAGCATTAATCCTGTTTTGGAATGATTGAAAATGTGATTGGTGGAGTAAGTCACATGTATTAAATGTGACTCATTTTCTTTTGTCTAAGAACCTGGAAAGTGGGGTTGTGGTTAACAACATTTTTTTGTTTTAAAACTTGCCCCATCCTCAGACACACTGTCAGACATGATGGACCGAATGGCCTCTTTCTGTACCATAACAATTCTATGATTCTCTTGCCACCTGTACAGCAGTCCGCCCAACTGAAATGCCCACATCCTGTGATAGAATAAATGCAGTCAAACAGTGTGAACAGCCACAAGGTGGACAATGTGAATAACATTCTATGGTTAGATGCCAGCTGAATTCAGCCCATCAGCTACAACGTCCCTTTAGCACACTAACCCAGCCAAGTATCCAAATGCAGTTTGAGCATCCCTGAGTATTGCTTTACCTGGTGGAATATTCAAAATGGTTAAATTTCTCTAGGTTGTATTTGTGACATCATGATATGCGGTGTATAAATATCAAAATTGTTCAATTTTAATTTTGAAATTTCAAAAACACCTGGAAAGCTTCCTTAAATATTTAATTGAGGGTTCCAGACTCATTCTAGGATGATGTTCATGGATTAAAGCCCTGCCCATTGGCCCCTGCCATGGAACAACGCCCCTTTTAGGGACTGCTTCAGTTTGCTGCAAACATGAGTGAAATGATTTTCCTTTTATTTTTGTGGATGAACAGTGTTCCTCTGGCCTCACAATAATATGTACTTTCAATCCTTCCCATCACCCACCCCCTGGAATTTCCTCTCTTCATTTCCCTCTCCACCACCACCTAACCTAGTCCCATATGCTGCTTTGAAGTCACCCATTTTGAGCGCTTGCAGCTAACTGGTCACACACTATTGAAGTCCAACTACCTGGACAGCTCAGGCCTCTTGCTGCTACAATCCGGCAGACATTGCAACACTTCACAGCCACCCAATTCTTGCAGTAAGTCATAATAAAGTTTATCTCTGTACGTAAGGGACTTTCACAAACATGGACTGCAGCAGTTCAAGAAGGCAGCTCACCACCACCTTCTCAAGGGCAATTAGGGATGGGCTATAAATGCTGGCCCAGCCATTTATTCATCTGTGGATGAATAAAAAAAATTGCTGAAATGCTTTCCCCTCATGATTCATTAGATCCTCGCTGACAGGATTAGAAAAGCATTCAGCGAAATCATGAAGTATTCTTTGCTAATTAGACATAAGCTGTAGTTACATGATGCTATTATACAATGTGATGTCGGCCGTGGCTTAGTTGGTAGTATCTCACTTCTCAGTCAGAAGGCCCCAGGTTCAAGTCTCACTGCAGGGATTGAGCACCAAGATCAAGGCTGACACTTCAGTGCAGTATGAGGGAGTGCCACTCTGTTGGAGGTCTTTTGGATTCAGTGATAAACCAAGGTCCTATCTGCCCTCTCAAAAAATCTCAGGGCACTATTTTGAAGAAGAGCAGGGGTGCTCTCCTTGGTATAAAAACACAAAACTGCGATGCTGGAAATCCAAAACAAAAACAGAATTGCCTGGAAAAACTCAGCAGGTCTGGCAGCATCGGTGGAGAAGAACAAAGTTGATGTTTCGAGTTCTCATGACCCTTCAACAGAACTGAGTAAAAATAGGAGAAGGGTGAAATATAAGCTGGTTTAAGGTTGGGGGGTGGGGGGGGTGGGGGTGCGGTATGGTGGGTGGAGAGAGGATGCTGCCAGACCTGCTGAGTTTTTCCAGGTAATTCTGTTTTTGTTTTGCTTTCCCTGGTGTCCTGGCCAATATTTATCCCTCATTCAACATCAATAAAAACAGATTATCTGGTCATTCTCACATCGCTGTTTGTTTGTGACATCATGAAGAATTAATTAGTTTGTGGCAAATACAAATCCTGTGTGATAATTGGTTGTGTAAAGTTTTAGCATGCAGTGAAAAAATACATTTTAAAATTGTATGTCGCAGGATTTCAGGGTTATAATTACATTATAGTTTTAAAAATACAATAACTATTAAAATGTTTTCAAAATATTTGTGTTATTAAAGGGTATGGTAATTCAAAGAGTAAATATGACATTTTTTTAAAATTCAGGTCACTTTCATATTTAGAAAGTAATGTTCTGATCTGTATTTTGAAGTCTTCTGCAAGGCTTGTTTTTCCCGCATAAGGTCAGAAAAACTTTGGAGAGGATGTTCTGGGATAACATAAGACAGTGTGACATCTCAGAACATATCCACTCTTTTATATTGGTGTCAATGCTATCAATCTGCCTGCATTGAGGATTTTCCTTTTGAGTTTTTGTCAAGTATTTGCTGGGTTTTAACAAATACTCAACAGGGACTTCAAAGCAAAGACACAATTCATGAAAAGTTCTCTTTGAGCCATTACTTGGAGATAATACAACATAGCTGACTGTGGATCAAAACAGATTAAGGATTGCTTGGTCCAAAAGCAGGCTAGCTGTCTTCACTTGATAGAGTGGTCATTGTCTGAGAAACTGACAATCATTTAGAAGACTAGGGAATGTTAGGCCACTGACCCTATCTTCACAAGAAGGAAATGACTCACACATCTAAACATATGCTGGGGAAACTGCAAAGTGGTCCCATTCACCCAGGGGTGACATGGTCGGTTTATATAATAGGTGTGGACAGTCACATTAACCATTTTAGTCAGATTAAATTTCACTTTTCATACAATGGTTTATATACTGTAGTTATGTTAGTGGTTATTAGTTTAGCTGATTGATTAGGGGCCTTTTTATACACATACAGCATAAATGTCACAAAGAGTGTCACAAGTCTCCCTCCTCCACAAACTCGCATTTGTTTCTCTAAAAATCCATCTCAGTCTGTCAGTGATGGATGGGCCTCTTAGAACTGAGATTTGCTATATTAGGTGCTAAGAATGTGACACTTCTCAATTTATTTACAGAATTGTCATGGCAATAAATGTAAGATCTGCCTGCATATGTTGAGGAATAACAGATCAGAAATACAGTTCACCTACAATTTCCTCACTGCATTGTGCTATGAAAGTCGAAACATTGGTGACAAGCAAGCTTATAAAGGGATTTTAATATCTTAATGCATATCTGTTTTCAATCAAACATCTTTACGATATACATATTATTTACAAAGAATAATAAATCAGATAATGTTGCATTATTTAAGATGATATAACCATTTAAAAATGAAATAAGACTTGTAGTAACACAAGTCCTTGCATATTTTTAGTCACAACCCATTTATCACAATGGCAATTGTCAGTTGTCACCATTACCTCTTTTCAAAAATATGTTTTCTTTTGCTCCTTTATTAAATTGTTTTTCTTTACTTAATCCTCATTCCAATCACAGTTCGGACCAAGAGGATAAGTTGGTGCCCAGTCCCAGGCTTTGTGCACTTTTCTTTGAAACTGACAATAGATGTGAACATGGTTCAAATTTGTTCACTCTCTAGACTGCCTTTTTTGCCACTCTCCCTTCCTTGCATTGATATATTCCACTGATATTCCACCTGATACCCGAGAATCATAATAACAAACCATGCATCTGAATTTGTATCCTGTCTCATCTGCTAAAGCTCCGTGTACACAGAGGAATTACCATCATTTCATGAATTTAAACCACCTGGTGTGCTATTCGTTTAAGAAATTGATGCCAACTCCGCTGTGTATCAGGCCTCATTTTGATCCTTGCTATCATTTAATTCCATACCATGGTCACTTTGCTTTAAAATTGGTACCGAGTGCAATAGATTTTACCCAGAAAAAGAAAGATATTGCTGAAGTCATAGTGAAAGCAAAGGTAGCTGAGACACTGGATGGGCTAAAGATTGCTAAAGATGAGGTGTTAGCAAGGCTGCCTGTACTTAAAGTAGACAAGCCACCAAGACAAAATGGGATGCATCCAAGGAGACTGAAGGCAATAGGAGAAAATAACAGAGGCACTGGTCACATTCTTCTAAACCTCCTTAGATACAGGGATGACAGAAAACTGGAAAATTGCAAATGGTCCACCCTTGTTGTGAAAAGGATAAACCCAGCAAGTAGCAGTCAGGCAGTTTTACCTCCAGTGGTGGGAAAGCTTTTCGAATTCAAAATAAAATGAAGAGTCACTTGGACAAGTGTGGATTAATTAAAGAAAGCTGGCGCAGATTTGTTAAAAGAAAATTATGTTTAGCTAACTTGATGAGGTAACAGGGAGGGTCGTTGAGGGTAACGAAGTTGATGTGATTTACATAGACTTTCAAAAGTCATTTGATAAAGTGCCACATAACAGGCTTGCCAGCAAAGCTGAGCCCATGGAATAAAAGGCACAGTGGTAGCATGGATACAAAGCTGACTGAGTGACAAAAAACAGAAAGTAATGGTAGACAGTTGTCTTTCATACTGGAGAAAGTATATAGTGAGGTTTGCCAGTGGTTGATATTAGAGTGCATAATTTCAAAGGATGGCACAAAACTTGGTAGATTTGTTGGGACATCTGCACTGAATGTGTATCAGCACTTGATGCGGTCAAACTTATATCAATTGCAAGACATCCTGCTTCTCAATCAACTGGGGAAGCCTCAGCAACTGCCAGAAGCATGCATACTCCGAAACTGCTCATACAGCCATTGGGATAACACTCAATCCTTTGGTCCTTCTGCAGGAGAAGAATGCGAACATTAAGTGGGATTGGTCCCAGATCAGATCTGGAATTTCAGGCATTCGAGTACTCACCCAGTATGAGGAGCAGATGAGAGAGCTGGGAAAGAGCAGGACTGTGTCTATGCTGAGGGCAAGGTAGGGTTTCCCCAGGAAGCCAGTGAGGATGCATCCAGACTGCAGTTGTCAGCTGTGCCCATGGGGTGAGACATTGATTTAATTAAGGAGACCGGTAAACCTCTCTTCCCTTCATTCCAGGCACCAGTCAACAAGGGAGACCAGTCACAGCTCCAGCCCCACCTCTTGGGATGATACCTCAGAAACCTCAGAGGATGCACGGTCATGGTGTTCACTTGCAGTCTCCACCAGCACAGATACAATAACCTTCATGGGCCCATGTTCTGGAGTCAGTTCAGGACCACAATTTTGTGAACATATCACTGTCACGAGTCCACACCTGTCAGAGGCAGTGACAGCCAATGTCCCTGACATTTGGTGGACTGCTGGAGACTAGGCCCCTGCCCAGCCCCACGCAGATGACAAGCCTCTGGACTAGGCCCTAAGAGACCTGTTGGAGGTGTAGAGATAGGCAGGGGAACATCAGGCAGAGATTACAGAGGCGATGTACAGACTGGACCGAAGGCTGGGGGAGTCCGTCCATGTTCTGTCTACTGTCATGTCTCCAGCATGCGAGCATTTGGCTTCCTCCATGGAATGGGTGGCGGTCACCTTGGAGACCCAGGTCCAGCAAAACACACAGTGGCTGCCAGATATGTGCTTGGACCTTCACTCCATCGCTCTATCCATGGGTGCAGTGCAGAAGTGGCTGGGTGAGAGGCGGATGGGATACTTTGACCTCCCTCCAGGTGCCTCTTCTCCTCAAGGAGTCATGAAGGTGTCATCAAGCACTCACAAGGAGAGGGAACACTAACAAGGCACTCCAGGGGCATCACCCCCAGGACAGGGTGCACTGCCACCCCACCTCCACTTTGCCAGTGACCTCATTGGCAGAGAGAGTGAAGCTCTACACTGTCAGACTGAGGAGGGTGTACCTGCACCTGAGCAGGAGACCCTTAGCAGGCAGGGGCCCTCTAGGCCTCAGGCTATCAGAGGACACCCACCAAAGTCATCATAGCCAACAGGGCACAGCAGTCAGCAGGCTGCCTACACCTCAGCCGCGGATGTCAGGGCTGCACCTAGATGTAGTGATAGGCAACAAAATATTGAGACGTTTTGAAGGCACACAGGTGGCACAGGTATACAATCATTGTATAGTCTTTTGGAATTGGTAAATATCTGTTCACTCGCACTATTTGGAAATGTCCTGGATTCCACCTTGCTGCTAGTTGCTTCAATGGTCGCAGGCATTTAAAGGTCTAGAATTTGGGCCCCCATCAGAGTCCGATAATGCACTCCTGTAGATTCACTTCCCTCACGTTGTCAACATAGTGATTACTCAATTACCCCACATGTGCAGGATTAAACACTGGCCACCAGTTGGGAGTCTACAGCCTGGACACGCATCAAGTAAGTCACCACCTACAGCTCACCATGTTCTGAGCTCAGAAAATGTGTTCAGGAGGTCATTGCAGTTCCTGGTGCTGTTGCTTTGATGTGAGATGTGAGTGGATGCAAGGAGTACTCAAGGGGAGTTAAACCTGCGACGTAAGTGACAAGGAATAGTGTAGGTGTAGTTTCAGGGCTGTCAGAGAGAATGAAGCTCTACACTATCTGCTTAACAGTAGAAAATCAGAGGCTGCCCTTCATGTAGGAGGAAGCTGTGGTGGGCACATCCAATCATTAATGGCCGTCCTTAATGATTTGTCATTTTGAGTTAACGTGCAGGTGAAGGCTGCAGTATGGAGGTGATGGGCAAGTTAGCCTTGAATACAAGAGGGATTGAGTGTAGGATTAAAGAGATGGGCGTGCAGTTAAGGAAGCCTTTGTCAGACCTCACTTGGAGCTTTGTTTGGCCTGCTCATCTCCTTGTCAAGGGTGCTATAGACCTCATGAATGGTTTGAGACAAAAGTGCATGGGACAGCATTGAAAGACTGGGATCTTAGTCCATGAGGAGAGAGAGAGTAGAATGGGCCTGTCTGCTGGACTGAGCCAAGGACTGTGAGACTGTCCATGTGAAGCATCAGCAGCTCAAACAGGCCTCTGCAGGGTCCATGCTGGAAAGACGTTTACTTTGACTGGAGTGTCCACAATGACAGATCACAGTCTCACCATAATGCTGAAGCTACTTAGGGCTGAGACTTGTGGAAGTCTCTGCGATTGGAGGGTCCGGATTGGTTCCTACTCAACAACCCATGATACAGGTGAGGCACTCTCAATGGGTGGACTCCAAGCAACCTTGAAGCTTCTCAGCGTGATGAAGATGTCAGGGGATATGGGTTTACTCTGGATGAGTGACATCCAGGGGGCAGGAACACAATCTTCCCTCATCAATCTGTGTAGAAGAGTGATCTCGAGGAGCCAAATGGTGTTCTCCCACTGCTCCTCCCTGTGGGCCTCTCTATCTGGTTCCACCAGAAAGAGCTCTCTGCCAGGCCTGAGTCCATTGGCAGCAGGTGTGAGGGTGACACTTCATGTGTGACATGCATTCCAAAAATGCTAATTAATCAAGGGGCAAAAGGCGGGGAGGAAATAAATACAATAACTATCACTAGAGAAAAAGTATTAGGGAAACTAATGGGGCTAAAGGCTGACACGTCCCCTGGACCTGATGGGTTGCATCCTAGGATATTAACATAAGTAGCTACATAGATAGTGGATACACTGGTGCTAATCGTCCAAAAATCATTAGATTCTGGAAAGCCCCAGAGGATTGGAAAACTGCCAATGTAACACCCTGATTCAAAAAGGGAAGGAGACAAAAAACAGGTAACTATTGGCCAGTTAGCTTAACGTTTGTCATTGGGCAAACGTTAGAGTCTATTATAAAGAATGTAATACAGGGTTTTTAGATTCACATAATCTAATCAAGCAGAGTCAGCATGGCTTCATGAAGGGGAAATCATGCCTGACAAATTTATTAGAATTCTTTGAGGAGGTAACAAGCAGGATGGGTAAAGGGGACCCAGTAGATGTAATATACTTAGATTTCCAAAAGGCATTTGAAAACATTCCGCATATAAGGCTACTTAATAAGATAAGAGTCCATGGTGTTGTGGGTAGTATATTACCCCAGATAGAGGATTGGCTAACTAGTAGAGGACAGAGAGTTGGGGCATTTTCAGGATGGCAGCCTGTAACTAGTGGAGTGTCATAGGGATCAGTGCTGGGGCCACAAATATTTCCAATATATATTAATGACTTGGATGAGGGAAGTGAATGTACTATCGCCAAATTTATGGATGACACAAAAATAGATAGGAAGGTAATTGGTGAGGATGACACAGAGTCTGCAGAGAGATATAGACAGGTTAAGTGAGTGAGCAAAAACTTGGCAAATGGAATATAATGTGGGAAAGTGTGAGGTTATGCACTTTAGCAGGAAGAATAGAGGAGCTGCATATTATTTAAATGGAGAAAGCCTGCAGAAAGCTGCAGCACAGAGGGATTTGGGGGTCCTCGTGCATGAATCACAAGAAGCCAACATTCAAGTTCAACAGGTAATAGGAAAGGCAAATGGAATGTTGGCCTTTATTTCAAACGGAATGGAGTATAAAAATAGAGAAGTCTTGCTAAAACTATACAAGGCACTAGTTGGACTACACCTAGAAAACTGTGAACAGTTTTGGTCCCCTTATTTAAGGAAAGATATACTGGCATTGGAGGCAGTCCAGAGAAGGTTCACTAGGTTGATTCCGGGTATGGGGGCATTTTCTTATGAGGAGAGGTTGAGTAAGTTGGGACTGTACTCATTGGAGTTTAGAAGAATGAGAGGCGACCTTATTGAAACATGTAAGATTCTTAGGGGGCTTGACAGGGTAGATGCTGAGAGGCTGTTTCCCCTTGTGGGAGAGTCAAGGACCAGAGGGCATCATCTCAGAGTAAGGGGACTCTTATTTAAGACAGAGATGAGAAGGAATTTCTTCTCTCAGAGGGTGGTGAATCTGTGGAATTCTTTACTGTAGAGGTATGTAGATGCTGGGTCGTTAAGTATATTCAAGGCTGAGATACTCAGATTTTTAATCAGTAAGGGAATCAAGGGTTATGGGGAAAAGGCAGGAAAGTGGAATTGAGGATTATCAGAATAGCCATGATCTCATTGAATGGCAGAGCAGGCCCGATGGGCTGAATGGCCTGCTTCTGCTCCTACATCTTATGGTCTAATGAGAGCATCCCTGCTGAGGTTAAGTTTGATATTGCTTTTAATGTGCCAGGCATACGGACTTTGTGAGGGCATGGGTAAAATCACAATCCTATTTACAGGTGCCCAAGGGTCACTGGAGAATGGAGTGCTTTGCAGGTTCTAAGGTACCCATTTATTAGTACAGTTTGGAGCATGCAAAGGATCAAACCACCAGCAGGGCAGATGTTAAGTAGTGCAATTTAATTCAGCCATCATAAATCAAGGTACGTTAGGGCAAAGTATATTGTCCATTAACAAAAAGGAGCCAGGGTCTGCCAGCCAGTGGAGGATAGAAATGTTGGCCAGGGGCTGCAGCTGAACTGCTGACACAGGCAAAAGCAACTTGTGACCTGAAGTAACCTGAGTCCAATTGCTGGCCTGAGTAACTTTTGAAACCTGAGCCCAAGGTCTGAACTGACTAGAAGCAGTTCTGAAGTAGCTGACTGTCTTGAAGACAAAGGAAATGTGATGAGTCCTTATTTAGAAAAGGAGGAACGAGGTGATATTGCAAATCTTGGAACAGAGTCAATGGAGAAGGTGCCACAGATCAGGCAAGCAGGCCTAAACCAATGGGAAGAGAGACAGCACAGCCTGAAGAGATACAATTCAGTATAATACGGAGAGGATTTTGGGCGTGGGGCAGCAAGACTCCAGAGACCAACCATCGCACGAGTGGAAGAACCTATATCAGCAATGTAGAGACGCAAGAAGGAGAGAACAGAATGCCTGGTCAGTGTCAGCTCTCCTTTTCGGGTATTAGGTTTAAAATTCTGCAATCACTCAGGGAGAGTCAGAGAAACCTAGTGGGTGTGCATTTAGATCCTAGTTTTGGGTATAAAACTGTATAACCTGCTGTAAACTGCATGTCTATATTTAGCCAGACATATAAGCTATATGTAGATGATCTAATGATGTGAATAAAGCGAATTTAGAGTTAAGAGAGAATTGACTCTTCTCCTCTTTGTACTAAGCCAATAACCGTTACCAGTGATCTCCGACAACAGAAAACTAACATGTTGAAGAAATGTGTTTGCAACTTACTTGGCCTGGAATCTTTTAGCCATCAGATTGTCACAGGCCTGTCTGCCCCATCGTACTATTGCAATGGTCCCTGTATGTTCCTCTGTGACACCTTGGCCCTGATCACCACCATCTCCTTCACAGTCTTCATCATCAGAGGAGACATCTCAGTCCTCCATGTTTCCCTCAGCTAAGACATCACCCTCTTGCCTAAGCGAGGTTGTACAGAGCACAGCAGACACCGATGATCTGGGACACTCTCTATGGTGAGTGATACAAACATCTGAATCTCATCTTTAGGGTGCCTATCATCTGCTCAACTATGGATCTGGTTGGAGGCATGTGCAGCATTGTAGCTCTCCTTAGCAACATTCTGTGGACAGTGAACTGGTGCCCCCAAGGAACCAGCCCTGCGATCACTGATCGCTTTCAAAAACCTGTGGGACCGGGAAGTGTTTTAGGATGTAGGTTTCACGAGAACACCCTGGGAACCGAGCACAAACATGCAGGATTTGTCTCCTGTGATCACATATCAGCTGCACGTTCAAAGAGTGGAATCCTTTTCTATTGATATATATGACTGGCTGTTGCCAGGGAGCTCTCAAGGCCACATGTGTGCTGTCAATAGCAATCTGAACTTGCAGAAAACCTGCAATTGCTGCAAAACCCAATGTGCTCCAACAGAGGGTGCTGGTGAGAAGTGACTGGAGCATGCTGGCAGAAGTCACCACAGCCACCGTGACTCAGGAGGGAATCGAGGAGGACCCACTGTCAAAGAATGGAATAGCCCCAAACATTACATTGCTGTATTGTTCCCATCCCTCCCTACTTCTCAAACCTAAAAAAAAAGAGAGAGGAAGAGGCAGTGCCTTCAGGAGTGCACCAGACCTGTGAAGGACACTCTTCTGCAAGTGGATTTTAAAGAAAAAGCAGCTGATTGGTGAGTAACTCCTGGGAGCAGACTCGGAGGGAGGAGCACCGGAGTGGTGAGTATAAATCTAGCTTACCTCAGGGATTCACAGCCTTGTCTCCAGGGAGCAGACTTGGAGGGAGGAGCAGCAGAGTGATGACCTCGGGTCACAGAGTAACTGAAGCCAAAACTGAAAAAGTGACATCACAGGAAAGCTGTGACCTGGTAGGAAATCTGCACCAAATTTAAAAAAAAAACTGCAAAGCTAATTAATAAATTAATTAACTAAGTCGAGATGGCTGGGCAGGTGATATGCTGTAGCTGTATGATGTGGGAGCTGGCAGATCCCATTGTGAGCCGCAGTGACCACATCTGCAGCAAGTGTTGGTTGCTGGAAGAACTCTGGCTCAGAATTGACGAGCTGGAGTCCGAGCTCCGGATGCTGCTGCACATCCGGAGAGGGAGAGTTACCTGGACGCTTTGTTTCAGGAGGCGGTCACACTCGGTAGATTAAGTACCTCAAGTTCGGTCAGTGGTCAGGTCAGCAGGGTGTGACTGCAAGTGAGGCAGGTAGAGGGATCCTGTGTTCAGGAACAGAGGAGCCTCAGCTCATGACCTTGTCCAACAGGTACGAGGTACTTGCTCCCTGTGTAGATGAGGAACAGGGCTGTAGGGAGGATGAGCCAGCTGACCTCAGCACCGTGGCACAGGAGGCCATTCAAGAGGGGGGAGCAAAAAGACAAGTGGTAGTTGTAGGGGATTCTATAATTAGGAGAATTGATAGCTTCCTTTGTAAGCAGGATCAAGAGTCCCGCATGGTAAGTTGCCTGCCCAGTGCTAGGGTGAGGGACATCTCTGACCGGCTTGAAAAGATTTTGGAGAGGGAAGGGGAGGATCCAGTTGTTGTGGTCCACATCGGGACAAATAACATAGGTAAGACTAGGAAAGAGGACCTGTTTGGGGATGATCAGGAACTAGGAACTAATTTAAAGAACAGGTCCTCAAGGGTTATAATCTCCGGATTACTATCCGAGCCACATGCAAATTGGCATAGGGACACGAGACTAAGGGAAGTAAACACGTGGCTAAAGGAGTGCTGCGGGAAAGAGGGGTTCCATTTCGTGGGGCACTGGCATCAGTATTGGAACAGGAGGGATCTGTACCGTTGGGATGGTCACCACCTGAACCGATCTGGGACTAATGTTCTAGCAAAAAGGGTAAATAGGGTGGTCAACAGGACTTTAAACTAGAAAGTGGGGGGTGAAGGGAAGGGTAAAACTCCAAGAAGTATGACTAATGGGAAACAAAGCAGCAGGGTGTGTGGGGGGGGGTGGGGTGGGTGGATTCAACTTCATGGAAAATTATGAAAAAACTGAAAAGAAAGGAGAGCCCAGAAGAGGCTATTAAAGTCTCCAGAACACAAAGTAGGACAGAGTGTTTGGAAAGGGCTAGGAATCTAACTTCAAGCACATCAGGTAAAGGGACGACAATGAGAAAGGGGAAGAGAAATACAAGACTGAAGGAGTTGTTTCTGAATGCACGCAGTATACGAAATAAGGTAAATGAGCTTGTGGCGCAGATTGAAATTGGCAGGTATGATGTGGTGGGCATCACGGAGACATGGCTGCAAGGGAATCAGGACTGGGAGCTAAATATCCAAGGATATACATCCTATTGAAAAGATAGGCAGGTTGGCAGAGGGGTTGGGGTTGCTTTGTTTGTAAGAAATGAAATTAAATCGATAGCAAGAAACGACGTAGGGTCAGATGATTTAAAATCTGTGTGAGTAGAGTTGAGGAACCGCAAAGGTAAAAAAACCATAATGGGAGTTATGTACAGGCCTCCGAACAGTAGTCAGGATGTGGGGCACAAGATACACCAGGAGATAGAAAAGGTGTGTAAGAAAGGCAAGGTTACAGTTATCATGGGGGATTTCAATATGCAGGTAGACTGGGAAAATCAGGTTGGTAGTGGATCCCAAGAAAAGGAATTTGTGGAATGTCTACGAGATGGCTTTTTGGAGCAGCTTGTGGTGGAGCCCACTAGGGAAGCGGCAATTCTAGATTTAGTGATGTGTAATGCAGCAGATTTGAGAAGGGAGCTTAAGGTGAAGGAACCCTTCAGCATAAGTGACCATAATATGATAGAATTTACCCTGCAATTTGAGAGGAAAAAGCTGGAATCAGATGTAACGGTATTACTGTTGAATAAAGGCAACTACAGAGGCATGAGGGAGGAGCTGGCCAGAATTGACTGGGAGATGAGCCTAGCAGGAAAGACAGTGGAACAGCAATGGCAGGAGTTTCTGGGAGTAATTTGGGAGTAACAGCAAAAATTCATTCCTAGAAAGAAGCAGCATTCTAAAGGGAGGACGAGGCAACAACGGCTGACAAGGGAAGTCAGGAACAGCATAAAAGCTAAAGAGAAAGCATACAATGCGGCGAAGAGCAGTGGGAAACCAGGGGATTGGGAAACCTACAAAGACCAACAGAGGACAACTAAAAAAGAAATAAGGAGGGAGAAGATTAAATATGAGGGTAAACTAGTCAGTAATATAAAAGAAGATTGCAAGAGTTTATTTTAGATATATAAAAGGTAAGAGAGAGGCAAAAGTGGACATTGGGCTGCTGGAAAATGACGCTGGAGAAGTAGTAGTGGGGAACAAAGAAATGGCGGAGGAACTGAATAGGTACTTTGTGTCAGTCTTCACGGTGGAAGACACAAGTAACATCCCCAAAGTTCAAGAGAGTCGGGGGGCAGAGGTGAGTATGGTGGCCATTACCAAGGAGAAGGTGCTAGGAAAATTGAAAGGTCTGAAGGTGGATAAATCACCTGGACCAGATGGATTACACCCCAGAGGTCATTGGTAAGATTTTAGAGTCCATTATTAAGGATGAGATTTCAGAATACTTGGAAGTGCATGGTAAAATAGGGCAAAGTCAGCATGGTTTCATCAAGGGGAGGTCATGCCTGATCAATCTGTTAGAATTCTTTGAGGAGGTAACGAGTAGGTTAGACAAAGGAGAGCCAATGGATGTTATCTACTTGGACTTCCAGAAGGCCTTTGACAAGGTGCCGCACAGGAGGCTGCTCAGTAAGATAAGAGCCCATGGTGTTAGAGGCAAGGTACTAGCATGGATAGAAGATTGGCTGTCTGGCAGGAGGCAGAGAGTGGGGATAAGGGGATCCTTCTCAGGATGGCGGCCGGTGACTAGTGGAGTTCCGCAGGGGTCAGTGTTGGGACCACAACTTTTCACTTTATGCATTAATGTTCTAGATGAAGGGACTGAGGGCATCCTGGCTAAGTTTGCAGATGATACAAAGATAGGTGGAGGGACAGGTAGTATTGAGGAGGTGGGGAGGCTGCAGAATGATTTTGACAGGTTAGGAGCATGGGCAAAGAAGTGGCAGATGGAATACAATGTGGACAAGTGTGATGTCATGCACTTTGGTAGGAAGAATAGAGGCCTAGACTATTTTCTAAATGGGGAGAGAATTCAGAAATCTGGAGTGCAAAGGGACTTGGGAGTCCTAGTCCAGGATTCTCTTAATTTTAACTTGCAGGTTGAGTCGGTAGTTAGGAAGGCAAATGCAATATTGGCATTTATTTCAAGAGGACTAGAATATAAAAGCAGGGATGTGCTGCTGAGGCTTTATAAGGCTCTGGTCAGACCACATTTAGAATATTGTGAGCAATTTTGGGCCCCGTATCTCAGGAAGGATGTGCTGGCTCTGGAGAGGGTCCAGAGGAGGTTCACAAGAACGATCCCAGGAATGAAAGGCTTAATATATGAGGAACGTTTGAGGACTCTGGGTCTATACTTGATGGAGTTTAGAAGGATGAGGGGGGATCTGATTGAAACTTACAGAATACTGAAAGGCCTGGATAGAGTGGACGTGGGGAAGATGTTTCCATTAGTAGGAGAGACTAGGACCTGAGGCCACAGCCTCAGACCTTTTAGAACAGAGATGAGGAGAAACTTCTTTAGCTAGAGAGTGGTGAATCTATGGAATTCATTGGCACAGAAGGCTGTGGAGGCCAGTTCACTGAGTGTATTTAAGACCGAGCTAGATAATTCTTGATTGGTAAGGGGATCAAAGGTTACTGGGAGAAGGCAGGAGAATGGGGTTGAGAAACTTATCAGCCATGATTGAATGGCGGAGCAGACTCGATGGGCCGAATGGCCTAATTTCTGCTCCTATGTCTTATGGCTCTTATGGTTCTTGCAGCCTAGCTTTTGGCATCCAGGGGGAATTGGACAAATTGGTGCACTTTCCTGAAAGGGCATCTGTCACATCCCAGATGTACCTACGTGTCATTGACAGGGCGATGCTACACAGGTCCCCAGTACAACTCTGGAAGGAGCCACTGGCAACGAAGTTTAAGGCAATGGTGACCTTCAATTTCACTGGCCTGGAAATCACTCCAAATCCTTGTTGCCACACGTTGTCGTGGAGAACCTGTCAGATGTGTGCAACCACATTCTGGGACATTGTAATGTGCTTACGGCATTGACTTTCACTCATCTGTAGTAGGTGCATGGTCTGCTATATTCCCGTGGTTAGGCCATTGCTCGCCATTGCAGTGGTCCCTGTTCACCAGCAACTTGACCTTCTTGAGGTCCCGCTGCTTCTTGCTCTTCAGACCATTGTTCCTCCTGGCCCTGTGCTAAACTGTGATGGGCTCCCCTTCTCCTCATCTGGATGGGAGCCAATAAAAGGGCAGGGTTGCCTGGTGCCTGCATCATCTAGTCTTCAGTGGATCTGTGAAAAAATTGAAGTAATCAATCTGGTCAACATATTCTTTACAGGTTTTCCTTCATCTCAGGGCCACCAAGTCAGCACTAAACCCTTAGCCCTCTAGACATGACATCCCCACCCCACCCTCAGAGGACCAGAGATGGGTGTTCCTTCCATTCATACATGACTGCACACAGAGACTTGGCTCTTTGACCAGGGTGATGAGAGCCATGTGCGAGAACCCTCCCTCTGACACTATTCCGCTTGCCTCCACTACCCTTGAGACCCTATGGAGACCATTGCCGTGGCAGAATAGAAAGACTAACTACATCAGCCCTTGTCAGCCAAGACCATCCACACTGGAGGATGGAGATGTGGAGTTTCGAATTGGCTACCGTCCATCAACTGTGCCCCTTGGAGGCAATCACCTCCCTCCCTCCTTCCCTTCATCCCTGCCTCTGACTGCAGCCAATGGCAAATGGCACAGAATGAACTGTAGCTCCACACTTGCTGGGATCTCAAAGTTATGAGACCCATGGGTCAGGAACAAACCTGTTGCTGTGTGGGCTTTATCGTGGAGAAGAGAACACAACTGAGCGTGCTTGACACCCAGTTGCCTCATGTTTATTACAGTGTCCCTTAGTTGGCCAATTGTGCTGACCTTGAACTCCAGCCACCCGAAAAGACCCTCCTCCCACTTCGAGGTGGCGCAGTTTTACATTGACTGCATCGCATTGTTGATCATCAAAAAGTGGTGCATGTTAGCTTTATGACTCCACAACCCTCTACCCTCCCCCATCATCCAGCAAGTACCTCCATCACCCTTGACCCACCCAATATAACAATTCCTCTTTCATCTGCCACCCTTGAACCTCCACTTGTTACCCTGGACCTTATTACCATTCACCTCCACATGTCTTCTCTCCTCTCTAAGCCTACAGCCGTTACCATTGTTATGCCCACCCTGACCCCTCCCATTATCTGAGCCACCTGTTTCATCTGTTTCCATGACACCCCAAATGAAGCTTTCATCTACCCGCCTATCACCCTGGACCTGCCAGCCTACCAGACTGTCTCCCATATTGCCCCTTTCACCTGTCTCCAGTATTCAGCCTTCATGAAGTTTAACCTACAGGCACCTGATATGAGTTAAGTTGTGAGCAGTCCCAGGAAAGCCAAGGCAGTGTCTATTCACCTCAAAGTCAAGCTTGCGAGGCACAGGCCACTTATAAGCTATAATAAAAGTGAACGTTCTAATTCCTGACTTACTTTGGAGGGGGAACTTAACTCTGGCAAGGTAGCCTTTTAATGAGCATGCATGACATGCTAATGCTTGCAAAAGGGCTTCTTGGCGTTGTTCATCATTAAAGTTCCGATAACAGAATTTCCTGATCATCCCGATCAGGAAACTGACTCTTGGCCTCCCACCAAGTTAAGTTCCCCTTCCCGCCAAGCTGCCCGCTGCTGGTGGGACCGGAAGATTCCGCCCTTCATCAGGCCCAGGGGACTGTCAGCCTTTAGATCTAATCATTTTCCCAGTACCTTCTTCCTGGTGATTGCATTTGCTTTAAGTTCCTCCTTCCTTTTACCTTTTGATTTTAAACTGTTAGTGGGATTTTTGTGTCCTCTACAGTGAAGACAGCAGCAAAATGCTGCATCTGGAGTAATGTGTATGGAATGCAATATAGTCCTTACAGGAATGGGGTGGCTGGAAATGAAGTCAAGGTAGTTGTGGGAGTCCGTGGTGTTATAATGGATCACAACTACAACAAAAATTGCTGGAAAAACTCATCAGGTCTGACAGCATCTGTGGAGAGCAAGACAGAGTTAACGTTTCGAGTCCGCATGACTCTTCATCTGATGCTGGGCATTGATGAACTGTCAGCCAGCTTTTTTGAGGTGTTAAAAGCCTTTGGCAAGTATTTTAATCTTCAAGTGTTGGAGAGTGCAGAGCTTAAAAAGAGGGATAGAAGACAATAAAGCAGTGAAAGGGCAGAAGACAATACCAAAGCAAACCACATGAATGTGGCAGACCATGTTAGCACAATGAGGTGCACGTGCCAAAGAGTTTCGTGCAGAAGAAAGAGGAGGCAGAGCAGCAGCAGGAAGGCTTAAGAATAGAACTTTTTGAAAATGCCAACACATTACCCAAACTGCAAAAGCAGGTGGCAGTGCCAAGTGGTCAGCTGGATCTGTATGAAGGAAAAGTCATAGAACGTTCCAGGCTGTGAGCGGGTAATGAAGCCATGAGTAGAGCGGTTACAGAACTGAAACAAGTTAAGACTCCTCCAAGACTAGACCAAAATGAAGGGCAAGGACAAAGCTCTGCGGCTGGTGGAGAAAGAAAAGACAGAAATAAGATTGGAAAATGTAAATCTGAAACTGAAGATCAAGGACCTAGAAGGAAAAGCACTGGATGCCTCAAACTCACTGAGAACTATTGAGTTGTTAAAAGATGAAATGGCTAAAATGAAAATCAAGAGGTCAGAATATCAAGAATAAGTTGAGCAGTTGCATAAGAAAGTCAAAGTTCTCACAAAAGGAGAATGAAGAGCCTCAGGAACAGTGAGCAGAAGTAAAATTACAATAATTCACCATGTCTGGGACAGGTAGAGGAACTGTCATGCACAGAGCAAGTTGGAATCACTGTGAAATGGTTGAAGCCTGGCACGGCGACAAGGGCAGCAGGTGAATTATGCTGTGGGGAGGACAGGGGTCAAAGACTCCTTACTTCCATCATTGGGCTCACTCAGAACATGGCACATCTATAACAGCTGGGATGTCTAGTGAGGGACATATGGTGAGGAGAAAAGAGGAAAGATGCAGTATATTATTAACCTTTACAAGGCCAAATATGAATCCAACCTCAGGTAAGTTCAACAAAGGCCTGTGTATTTTCAGAAATCCTGTTTGCAACCCTCGAAGAGGTGAAGGACAGGGTGGATTTGCTCCTAAGTGTTCCAAGCTGCAAGTTGTCCAGGAGTGTTGGCCTTGCTGCCTGGTGGAAGGTGGACAGAATTCCAGCCCCGTCATGCTTAATTTCAGATTACAGGATAAGCACATTCAAATACAAAGAGCCCCAACAACCCACTTGTTTTAGATGCTGCAGTTGGGTGAAATCTTCGTGTTTGAGTCAGTCAACATAGAGGATTAATTGAGATCACTACCACACCAGGTTACTGTACGCGCAATTTTACAACAGATTTGATAATCATGGTGGTATTCTGAGTGCAAACGGTGCTTGTATGTGGGTTTGTAAATTATCCACATTTATCTCCATGTTCCCCATTAAAAGCTGAAAGAAAACATAGCGAAAAGCCTTCCCTTTCAATTCAAGATTGCTGTTGCTGACATATCAAATTTGTTCCTTATAATCCGGATCATTTTCCTGAGGCTTTGAGGCCAGTGTGTAGTAGTTTGTTTTAGAGCTCAAAGAAACTCAATCCTGACAGAGCAAAGAGCCCTTCGACTGTCACTTTATGTCATTAACAATTTGCTAAAGCCATTACAGATGGGACGGACTGATTAGAACTGAGGAGGGAGGATTTCTTTCCCAGCCAGAAATGTCTCTTGGGACTCTCACAGCGTGTGAAGTTTCTGCTGATAAATGGGAGAGAAACAGGGCTGCCTGTCCTAGAGTGTTGCTTATAGAGCTTATTAGTCAAAGGCTGACTTATGTTCCAAGTCTGTAATGGACAGATTATCAAGAGCACAGCTACTGTATAGAGAATCCAATTCCTGCTTCACAGTCAAGCTGAACGTTAAATACAAATTTGTGAAGTACTTGTGCATCAAATCAATACTGTTCTCAGTACTCAGCCTTTTTATTAGCAGATTGATCATGTTATGATAGAAGGCAATTGCTGCTAAAGGGCAAGAGATTCTTATCAGGTTTCCTTATCTCAGTCATTCATTTTCGCCAGTTTAATTAATGATGTAACTGCAATATTATGTGCTCAGAAATCTCAAGCAGCACCATCAGCTGAGACTTGACACTTCAAGATTTAATCTGTGAGTAGAGTTTGAATTATTGAGAATTCTCCCATTGTTCCAAAGTGTGGAGGGTGAACAATTGCTCAGTTGAGGTGCATCCAGCACTCCTGTCGTCACCACCTCATCCCTGAAATCCAACTCTTTTGTAAGGCCTGTGTGTACTCTGAGGCAGACAATCAATGCTGTGGCTTGCAGTAGTCCTATAGGCAAAGGACTAAAGAAATCAGCAATATTTTTTGTTTTCATAAGTTATAACTTTATGATTGTGTAAAACCCAGTCACCTGCTTTCTAGATGCAAGCTGAAGAGGCTCAGGCAGGAGTCAAATCCAGGTTCCTGACAAAACAGTTCAATGTTATTTTTAAGCTTTAATTTTGCAAACGGATTTATTTTTGAGTACAAAGCATTTGTTTGATATCATTTTGCATATAAGTTGTAAATATGCTTTGAATTTAAGACCATTTTGCTTCTCTAGTCTTCTGATTATATTTTTCATTATACTAATCGATGGAAGCAACATCTTAAAATGTCAAAACCAATGTGAAGCTTTTAAATATGGTTTTCCAATCTTTGAAGTATTAATCGTAACGCAATTATTGTATTGAGATGAAAAGATGAGAAACCTTTCATTGTGTCACCTAAACCCTCTGTTGGTACAACTCCTTACTGTATAGGAAAACATTGGCAAGAAATATGGGGAAGATGATTATAAACTGCCAGTTGTTCTGCCCATGTTTAGTTACAATTCAGTTAATTTATCAGCAGAGGCTAATGTTTCAGCTCAGCTTAATTGGATATTCTACAGAAATGCAAAACAAAATGGAATTTATTGCCTCACATTTCACATATTTAGCAAAATTACTACAAAATACAAAAATCTGCTTTTATACTTTCAGGTCATGTCACACAAAACATATTTGGTATTTATTTGCTAGAGTAAGAGTGCCATTCAATTATTTAATGTGTATAATAAGCGAAGACTGACAGAAATATGCTGAAGCTAATGAAAGTGAATCCACAGGTTGTTTCAAACCTGCTCTCAAAGCATCTCAGCTCCTATTCAGTTATAATATTGCCTGCAGAACTCGAGCAAGATGGCTCAATTATATGAATTAAGGTTCCACATGATTATATGTAGGTACATAACATGTCATTAAGGTATTTTGCCTGATGACTTCACAGCTTTTTCCCCAGTCACAGTGTCAATGAATGGCAAACCATCAGTTCCTTATGATATAAAATATAAAATATAAGTAAGCTCCTCATGACTGCTCAAGACAGTAATATTGCTCAAGTATTTCAGTTTGATCCCACACACAAATATCCTGTTGTATTAGTGTCTAAACATTGAACATGACCATCATGGCTGCTGAGGTAAAAATGACCACTGGGGTCCGTGAGATTCAAGCAAGCAAAGATTTATTTCAAGCACTTGCAAGGGAGAGAGAGAACCTCAGCCAGCCTCTCTCAAAGTTATACGGTTTACAGCAAATATTTGTTGTACTTAGCTTCCTACTTTTCATTTAAATGTTTCTTATTAATTTCTTAATTTCTACTCCATTAGGAGATGCTCCCATTATCTCAACCCTCAGCCTTGGGTATGGCCTTTGGTTCCCCCTTATCTCTATCTTGTGTATAACAATGAATAGTCTGTACGGGCTGTTAAGGCAGTAATGGCTAACTACTAAGACAGTATCCCCATAGTCACTGTGGTCAAATATCCCATCATGCCTATGCAAGGAACCTTCATAACTACAGCACTTATTTTAAGATTAGCAAAGCATTTTAATATTAACCCTACTAGTATAAGCACCCTGGTTCCCACTCCAATGTCAATCTTCCCTGGCACTATATTAAATCATTTAATTTCTCTGGCCTTTGTAACAATCTTTCATCTTGTTGACTAGTACTTAGTGCAAAGATTGGCAAAGTGAACAATTCAAATATAAACCGACCAATTTGATTTTTTGGGGACAGGTAATTACAACCTGAAGTACAAGAAGCTTAACTATTGCAAAACTTACTTTAATTATCTTCAAAACCAGGAGAATGTGCGCTCAGTCCACGAATGCAGTAACATTGCTTCTTTGTTTGCTTTGTTTTAATATTTGTCATACAAGATGCTGAAGTGAAATGTGTCTATAGTAATTAATGCTACATAATACAGGTACAACTTACAGTTTTTCACCTTCAACAAATGCTCCTTTGTTTATCCATGATTAAGATTTTGATCAACCAGAGAGTGAGGCTATTAAATGTCTAGAGGCAGATTTTTAACATTCATTTCAATGACATTTTTAACATGACATTTAGTCACCTCATCTTATCAGGTAGGTATATGTTATCAATTAAATAGCTCATGCATTTTTACTAAAATATCATGTCCTGTGATTTTAAAGGGGAAGATAAGCCTTTTTTTAAAGTGCTTTAATTAAATATACTGAACCAAGGTAACAGCATTGAATAGAGTGCCGGTGTTTTATTGCATGACAGAGTGCTTAGACACAGCTTGACACCCACATAGTCAGTTTCTAATCTTGATGAAGTTGTCAGGGTGAGAAAATGAGCAAGAACTAGGCCCTTTCCCAGAGAGAGAGAGAGAGAGAGAGAGAGAGAGAGAGAGATGCAGGGTGGTGGGGGGGGGGGGTGCGGTGGCTGGGGAGGTGGGGAGTGAAAACTGTCAGACAGGTTACCTCAAGTCACTTTTGCACACCTCTTAGTGACTGCTTACAAAGATGTTGACAGAATCCTGAAAGCAGACTGTATCCACAGTGATGGATAGATTCTATATTATGAATAACTGGGGATTGGTGGGGAATGACCTAGAAGACAGTAGGTAGGATTGGGGTGGGGAGTTAGTGTTAGGGTTAGAGGGGGTTAGGGTTAGGGGAAGTATATATGAATTGTATGGGAATGGGAATCAGTAAAGAGTTGTTTCAGAGAGCTGGATCACACAGTATGGCCTCTGTTTTAAATTCCTATGTATTCTCAAGGTATCCAGTTCTACCTCTGCTCTACCACCTTGGATTCCATGAAAATCCCTATGCTGTCAAATGACTTATCTGGAAGCAAGTTGTTGATGAACCAGAATTTTCTCCATTTAAACATTAGAAAAGCCAAAACAAAAACAGAATTACCTGGAAAAACTCAGCAGGTCTGGCAGCATCGTCGGCGGAGAAGAAAAGAGTTGACGTTTCGAGGACTCGAAACGTCAACTCTTTTCTTCTCCGCCGATGCTGCCAGACCTGCTGAGTTTTTCCAGGTAATTCTGTTTTTGTTTTGGATTTCCAGCATCCGCAGTTTTCTTTGTTTTTATCTCTATTAGAAAAGCCAAACTGTTTTTTAACCAGTTACTGACAAAAATGTCGTACCCTTACTCCTGACTCCATTAGCCTGCCTGGCTCCTCAATCAAGTTGAGTCAGACGGTGCCCAACTATCATGTGATGTTCAATTTGGGGCTAGGCTTCAAATCGTGTATCTAAACAAATGTTAAGATCACATCATTCCACTCCCACAGCGCAATCTGTTTCTTTTCCCTGTACCTCACCTCCAGCTGCCACCAAAGTCTTATCCGTCCTTTTGTTACCTCTCATCTAGATTTCTTACCTACTTTTCACAGCACTCTCTGAAAGCCCACCTCACATCAAACTCAAACTTCTAGGTCTAAGAGGCAATTGGATGTTTTGAGGATTAATTTACAGGGCTTATTTGATCAAAAAATAACCACTATGGGGATGAATTTCCACAGGAATTCTCCCTGTTGTCTGCTGTAACTTTGTTAGAAAATCGAAGAAAACTCCAGAAGACATTTCTCCTGGGATCCTGCAGCTCTTCCACCACAATCCAAGTGTACGAGCAAGAAAATCTCTTGTGAAAACTCACCCACTATGTGTACCAGTTGTAATCCAAGATTCTCACATAATCTCTACAGTTTATTTGAATAAGGAAAGAAGCTTTATTGTCACTTGAAATTATGTTTGATGACATGCAGCTCCTTAAAGCAATTTTTGAGGTTGGCTTTTCATGATGAAGAGTTCCCCTGATTGTTTCTTAACAACCTGTGTCTCATGTGTCAAATTATCACCATTGTGCCAGTTAATGAATGATATGTTGATGTTACACTTACTGAGAATTGATGGGCGTTCTTGCTTATTTGAGTTAGGTGGTCTTAGCAGTGGCTATCCATGAACGCTTCAGCAGGTGGAGGGAAGAACATAACACAACCCAGGTCATTTCATGGAAAAATATGGTTTCTGTCAGTGAATGTCCCTCACTCTAAAGAAGGAACACACACGTTAACACCACTGAGAGACATAACACACTCAGCAGAGTAAGCACAGTTTAGTCAACTGGTATTAGATTTCCAAGCAGTAGATTACAAGGAAACCAATACTGCCATAAGAATTCTCCTATTTGAATCCAACCTAAAATGCGAACGTTAAAGTAAGTAAACTTTGAAATCAAAGCCAATTATCTATTGTGCTAGTACTTCTCTAGTTTATTTTTAATGGAAAAAAATTATTTAAGTCGTTCTGTGAAATGCAGTGATTTTAGATGGGTATCAATTAAATTACCATCGTTTCTTGCTATGACAATGATTAAGAAACTTGCTGCATAACACTGGGATTGTGGCTCAGATATCTGATGGTTTCTGCCTGTTTCTCGAGTACTAAATATGTGTGTAAGCTGCCAATAACGCAGGCAGGAAGTACGTTTATTATAATGCCTGCAATACTGGTGTCAGTAAGAAGAAACAGGCATCCAGGTCTTGTGCCAGAAACAGGCATTTGCCTCTTTGCATATGCAAATAAGGAGTTATATGCTCCTTATTTGAGACCCCTGTGCTATTGAGCGAAGCGTCATCAGAGAAACTGGTTCCACGTCTGACTGAGCCGGCGCTCATTGAAGAAAGCGCAGCAGACAGCCATTACAAAGCGATGTACGGTGCTAAAAAGTACTTCGCTGATAACCAGTGATGGTGATAACCCAATGTTGTTGCTAACCTGCACAGGTGCTGGGACACACTGGAAGCTACCATAAAGATCTTTTTCAGTGATAAATGCCACCAGTATGCAGTTGTACAAAAGAATGAACAGAGATCGTGCAATGAAAAAATGGCCACGCACACAACTCAGTTTTACATGAGAAACTGATAGCAGCATCTCAAGTGATTTCTGTCCAAGTCTGGCAACATCTGGCAAAGTACCACACAGGGGGTACAGTAAAGAACTGCACAGGGTGTACAGTAAAGAACTGCACGGGGGGTACAGTAAAGTACAGCACAGGGTGTACAGTAAAATACTGCACAGGGTGTACAGTAAAGTACCACACAGGGGGTACAGTAAAATACCGCACAGGGTGTACAGTAAAGAACTGCACAGGGTGTACAGTAAAGAACTGCACGGGGGTACAGTAAAGAACCGCACAGGGGGTACAGTAAAATACTGCACAGGGGGTACAGTAAAGTACTGCACAGGGGTTACAGTAAAGTACCGCACAGGGTGTACAGTAAAGTACTGCACAGGGTGTACAGTAAAGTACAGCACAGGGGGTACAGTAAAGTACCACACAGGGGGTACAGTAAAGTACCGCACAGGGTGTACAGTAAAGTACTGCACAGGGTGTACAGTAAAGTACTGCACAGGGTGTACAGTAAAGTACAGCACAGGGGGTACAGTAAAGTACCACACAGGGTGTACAGTAAAGTACAGCACAGGGGGTACAGTAAAGTAGCGCACAGGGGGTACAGTAAAGTACTGCACAGGGGGTACAGTAAAGTACTGCACAGGGTGTACAGTAAAGTACCGCACAGGGGGTACAGTAAAGTACCACACAGGGGGTACAGTAAAGTACAGCACAGGGGGTACAGTAAAGTACAGCACAGGGGGTACAGTAAAGTACTGCACAGGGTGTACAGTAAAGTACCGCACAGGGGGTACAGTAAAGTACCGCACAGGGTGTACAGTAAAGAACCGCACAGGGGGTAAAGTAAAGTACCGCACAGGGTGTACAGTAAAGTACCGCACAGGGGGTACAGTAAAGCACTGCACAGGGGGTAAAGTAAAGTACCGCACAGGGTGTACAGTAAAGTACCGCACAGGGGATACAGTAAAGTCCAGCACAGTGGGTACAGTAAAGTAATGCACAGGGGGGGTACAGTAAAGTACCGCACAGGGGGTACAGTAAAGTACTGCACAGGGGGTACAGTAAAGTACTGCACAGGGTGTACAGTAAAGAACCGCACAGGGGGTACAGTAAAGTACTGCACAGGGGGTACAGTAAAGTACCGCACAGGGGGTACAGTAAAGTACCGCACAGGGGGTACAGTAAAATACCGCACAGGGGGTACAGTAAAGTACTGCACAGGGGGTACAATAAAGTACCACAGAGGGGGTACAGTAAAGTACTGCACAGGGGGTACAATAAAGTACCACACAGGGGGTACAGTAAAGTACTGCACAGGGGGTACAGTAAAGTACTGCACAGGGTGTACAATAAAGTACCGCACAGGGGGTACAGGAAAGTACTGCACAGGGGGTACAGTAAAATACTGCACAGGGGGTACAGTAAAGTACCGCACAGGGTGTACAGTAAAGTACTGCACAGGGGGCACAGTAAAGTACCGCACAGGGTGCACAGTAAAGTACTGCACGGGGGGTACAGTAAAGTACCGCACAGGGAGTACACTAAAGTACCACACAGGGGGTACAGTAAAGTACTGCACAGGGTGTACAGTAAAGTACCACACAGGGGGTACAGAAAAGTACTGCACAGAGTGTACAGTAAAGTACTGCACAGTAGGTACAGTAAGGTACTGCACAGGGGGTACAGTAAAGTACTGCACAGGGTGTACAGTAAAGTACCGCACAGGGTGCACAGTAAAATACTGCACAGGGGGTACAGTAAAGTACCACATGGGGTGTACAGTAAAGTACCGCACAGGGGGTACAGTAAAGTACTGCACAGGGGGTACAGTAAAGTACCACACAGGGGGTACAGTAAAGTACCAACGGGGTGTACAGTAAAGTACCGCACAGAGGGTACAGTAAAGTACCACACAGGGTGTACAGTAAAGTACTGCACAGGGGGTACAGTAAAGTACCGCACAGGGGGTACAGTAAAGTACCACACAGGGTGTACAGTAAAGTACTGCACAGGGGGTACAGTAAAGTACCGCACAGGGGGTACAGAAAAGTACCACACGGGGTGTACAGTAAAGTACCGCACAGGGGGTACAGTAAAGTACCGCACAGGGGGTACAGTAAAGTACCGCACAGGGTTTACAGTAAAGTACTGCACAGGGGGTACAGTAAAGTACCACACAGGGGGTACAGTAAAGTTATAAAAACAAAGAGAACTGCGGATGCTGGAAATCCAAAACAAAAACAGAATTACCTGGAAAAACTCAGCAGGTCTGGCAGCATCGGCGGAGAAGAAAAGTACTGCACAGGGTGTACAGTAAAGTACTGCACAGGGGGTACAGGAAAGTACCGCACGGGGGGTACAGTAACGTACTGCACAGGGTGTACATTAAAGTACTGCACAGGGGGTACAGTAAAGTACCACACAGGGGGTACAGTAAAGTACTGCACAGGGAGTACAGTAAAGTACCGCACAGGGTTTACAGTAAAGTACCGCACAGGGGGTACAGTAAAGTACCGCACAGGGGGTACAGTAAAGTACTGCACAGGGTGTACAGTAAAGTACCACACAGGGGGTACAGTAAAGTACCGCACAGGGTGTACAGTAAAGTACCGCACAGGGTGTACAGTAAAGTACCGCACAGGGGGTACAGTAAAGTACCGCACAGGGGGTACAGTAGAGTACCGCACAGGGGGGTACAATAAAGTACTGCACAGGAGGTACAGTAAAGTACCGCACAGGGGGTACAGTAAAGTACTGCACAGGGTGTACAGTAAAGTACCGCACAGGGGGTACAGTAAAGTACTGCACAGGGTGTACAGTAAAGTACAGCACAGGGTGTACAGAAAAGTACTGCACAGGGGGTACAGTAAAGTACCGCACAGGGGGTACAGTAAAGTACCGCACAGGGGGTACAGTAAAGTACAGCACAGGGTGTACAGAAAAGTACTGCACAGGGGGTACAGTAAAGTACCGCACAGGGGGTACAGTAAAGTACTGCACAGGGGGTACAGTAAAGTACCGCACAGGGGGTACAGTAAAGTACCGCACAGGGGGTACAGTAAAGTACCGCACAGGGGGGTACAGTAAAATACCGCACAGGGGGTACAATAAAGTACCGCACAGGGGGTACAGTAAAGTACTGCACAGGAGGTACAATAAAGTACCGCACAGGGGGTACAATAAAGTACCGCACAGGGGGTACAGTAAAGTACTGCACAGGGTGTACTGTAAAGTACTGCACAGGGGTTACAGTAAAGTACCACACAGGGTGTACAGTAAAGTACCGCACAGGGGTTACAGTAAAGTACCGCACAGGGGGTACAGTAAAGTACTGCACAGGGTGTACAGTAAAGTACCGCACAGGGTGTACAGTAAAGAACCGCCCAGGGTGTACAGTAAAGTACAGCACAGGGTGTAAATTAAAGTACCGCACAGGGTGTACAATAAAGTACCGCACAGGGGGTACAGTAAAGTACCGCACAGGGGGTACAGTAAAGTACTGCACAGGGTGTACACTAAAGTACTGCACAGGGGGTACAGTAAAGTACTGCACAGGGTGTAAAGTAAAGTACCGCACAGGGGGTACAGTAAAGTACCGCACAGGGTGTACAGTAAAGTACCGCACAGGGTGTACAGTAAAGTTCCGCACAGGGGGTACAGTAAAGTACCGCACAGGGGGTACAGTAAAGTACTGCACAGGGTGTACAGTAAAGTACCGCACAGGGTGTACAGTAAAGTTCCGCAACGGGGGTACAGTAAAGTACTGCACAGGGGATACAGTAAAGTACTGCACAGGAGGTACAGTAAAGTACAGCACAGCGGTACAGTAAAGTACCACACGGGGGGTACAGTAAAGTACAGCACAGGGGTACAGTAAAGTACTGCACAGGGGATACAGTAAAGTACTGCACGGGGGGTACAGTAAAGTATTGCACAGGGTGTACAGTAAAGTACCGCACAGGGTGTACAGTAAAGTACCACACGGGGGGTACAGTAAAGTACCGCACAGGGGGTACAGTAAAGTACCGCACAGGGGGTACAGTAAAGTACTGCACAGGGTTTACAGTAAAGTACCACACAGGGGGTACAGTAAAGTACCGCACAGGGTGTACAGTAAAGTACCGCACAGGGGGTACAGTAAAGTACCGCACAGGGGGTACATTAGAGTACCGCACAGGGGGTACAGTAAAGTACTGCACAGGGGGGGTACAGTAAAGTACTGCACAGGAGTTACAGTAAAGTACCGCACAGGAGGTACAGTAAAGTACTGCACAGGGTGTACAGTAAAGTACCGCACAGGGGGTACAGTAAAGTACTGCACAGGGTGTACAGTAAAGTACAGCACAGGGTGTACAGAAAAGTACTGCACAGGGGGTACAGTAAAGTACCGCACAGGGGGTACAGTAAAGTACCGCACAGGGGGTACAGTAAAGTACAGCACAGGGTGTACAGAAAAGTACTGCACAGGGGGTACAGTAAAGTACCGCACAGGGGGTACAGTAAAGTACCGCACAGGGGGTACAGTAAAGTACTGCACAGGGGGTACAGTGAAGTACCGCACAGGGGGTACAGTAAAGTACCGCACAGGGGGTACAGTAAAGTACCGCACAGGGGGGTACAGTAAAATACCGCACAGGGGGTACAATAAAGTACCGCACAGGGGGTACAGTAAAGTACTGCACAGGAGGTACAATAAAGTACCGCACAGGGGGTACAATAAAGTACCGCACAGGGGGTACAGTAAAGTACTGCACAGGGTGTACAGTAAAGTACTGCACAGGGGTTACAGTAAAGTACCACACAGGGTGTACAGTAAAGTACCGCACAGGGGTTACAGTAAAGTACCGCACAGGGGGTACAGTAAAGTACTGCACAGGGTGTACAGTAAAGTACCGCACAGGGTGTACAGTAAAGAACCGCCCAGGGTGTACAGTAAAGTACCGCACAGGGAGTACAATAAAGTACCGCACAGGGGGTACAGTAAAGTACCGCACAGGGGGTACAGTAATGTACTGCACAGGGTGTACACTAAAGTACTGCACAGGGGGTACAGTAAAGTACTGCACAGGGTGTAAAGTAAAGTACCGCACAGGGGGTACAGTAAAGTACCGCACAGGGTGTACAGTAAAGTACCGCAAAGGGTGTACAGTAAAGTTCCGCACAGGGGGTACAGTAAAGTACCGCACAGGGGGTACAGTAAAGTACTGCACAGGGTGTACAGTAAAGTACCGCACAGGGTGTACAGTAAAGTTCCGCAAAGGGGGTACAGTAAAGTACTGCACAGGGGATACAGTAAAGTACTGCACAGGAGGTACAGTAAAGTACAGCACAGGGGTACAGTAAAGTACCACACGGGGGGTACAGTAAAGTACAGCACAGGGGTACAGTAAAGTACTGCACGGGGGGTACAGTAAAGTATTGCACAGGGTGTACAGTAAAGTACCGCACAGGGTGTACAGTAAAGTACCGCACAGGGGTTACAGTAAAGTACTGCACAGGAGGTACAGTAAAGTATTGCACAGGGGGTACAGTAAAGTAACGCACAGGGTGTACAGTAAAGTACGGCACAGGGGGTACAGTAAAGTACCGCACAGGGGGTACAGTAACGTACCGCACAGGGTGTACAGTAAAGTACTGCACAGGGGGTACAGTAAAGTACTGCACAGGGGGTACAGTAAAGTACCTCACAGGGTGTACAGTAAAGTACTGCACAGGGTGTACAGTAAAGAACCGCACAGGGGTTTCAGTCAAGAACCGCACAGGGTGTACAGTAAAGTACAGCACAGGGTGTACAGTAAAGTACTGCACAGGGGGTACAGTAAAGTACCACACAGGGGGTACAGTAATGTACCGCACAGGGGGTACAGTAAAGTACTGCACAGGGTGTACAGTAAAGTACCACACAGGGGGTACAGTAAAGTACCGCACAGGGTGTACAGTAAAGTACTGCACAGGGGGTACAGTAAAGTACTGCACAGGGGGTACAGAAAAGTACCTCACAGGGTGTACAGTAAAGTACTGCACAGGGTGTACAGTAAAGAACCGCACAGGGGTTACAGTAAAGAACCGCACAGGGTGTACAGTAAAGTACAGCACAGGGTGTACAGTAAAGTACTGCACAGGGGGTACAGTAAAGTACCACACAGTGGGTACAGTAAAGTACCACACAGGGGGTACAGTAAAGTACCGCACAGGGGGTACAGTAAAGTACCGCACAGGGTGTACAGTAAAGTACCGCACAGGGGGTACAGTAAAGTACTGCACAGGGTGTACAGTAAAGTACTGCACAGGGGTTACAGTAAAGTACCACACAGGGTGTACAGTAAAGTACCGCACAGTGGTTACAGTAACGTATCGCACAGGGGGTACAGTAAAGTACAGCACAGGGTGTACACTAAAGTACCGCACAGGGTGCATAATAAAGTACCGCACAGGGGGTACAGTAAAGTACAGCACAGGGTGTACAGTAAAGTACCGCATAGGGTGTACAATAAAGTACCACACAGGGGGTACAGTAAAGTACTGCACAGGGGGTACAGTAAAGTACCGCACAGAGGGCACAGTAAAGTACTGCACAGGGTGGAGAGTAAAGTACCGCACAGAGGGCACAGTAAAGTACTGCACAGGGTGTACAGTAAAGTACTGCACAGGGCGTACAGTAAAGGAACGCACAGGGGGTACAGTAAAGTACCGCACAGGGGGTACAGTAAAGTACTGCACAGGGGATAAGTAAAGTACCACACGGGGGTACAGTAAAGTACCGCACAGGGTGTACCGTAAAGTACTGCACAGGGGGTACAGTAAAGTACCGCACAGGGGGTACAGTAAAGTACTGCACAGGGGGTACAGTAAAGTACCGCACAGGGGGTACAGTAAAGTACCGCACAGGGTGTACAGTGAAGTACAGCACAGGGTGTACAGTAAAGTACCGCACAGGGGTTACAGTAAAGTACCGCACAGGGGGTACAGTAAAGTACAGCACAGGGTGTACAGTAAAGTACCGCACAGGGTGTACAGTAAAGTACAGCACAGGGTGTACAGTAAAGTACCGCACAGGGGTTACAGTAAAGTACCGCACAGGGGGTACAGTAAAGTACCACACAGGGGGTACAGTAAAGTACCGCACAGGGTGTACAGTAAAGTACAGCACAGGGTGTACAGTAAAGTACCGCACAGGGGTTACAGTAAAGTACCACACAGGGGGTACAGTAAAGTACCGCACGGGGGGTACAGTAAAGAACTGCACAGGGTGTACAGTAAAGTACCGCACAGGGGGTACAGTAAAGTAATGCACAGGATGTACAGTAAAGTACCGCACAGGGGGTACAGTAAAGTACCGCACAGGGGGTACAGTAAAGTAATGCACAGGATGTACAGTAAATTACCGCACAGGGTGTACAGTAAAGTACCGCACAGGGTGTACAGTAAAGTACCGCACAGGGTTTACAGTAAAGTACAGCACAGAGTGTACAGTAAAGTACTGCACAGGAGGTACAGTAAAGTATTGCACAGGGGGAACAGTAAAGTAACGCACAGGGTGTACAGTAAAGTACCGCACAGGGGGTACAGTAAAGTACCGCACAGGGGGTACAGTAAAGTACTGCACAGGGGGTACAGTAAAGTACTGCACAGGGGGTACAGTAAAGTACCTCACAGGGTGTACAGTAAAGTACTGCACAGGGTGTACAGTAAAGAACCGCACAGGGGTTACAGTAAAGAACCGCACAGGGTGTACAGTAAAGTACAGCACAGGGTGTACAGTAAAGTACTGCACAGGGGGTACAGTAAAGTACTGCACAGGGTGTACAGTAAAGTACCGCACAGGGTGTACAGTAAAGAACCGCCCAGGGTGTACAGTAAAGTACAGCACAGGGTGTAAAGTAAAGTACTGCACAGGGGGTACAGTAAAGTACTGCACAGGGTGTACAGTAAAGTACCGCACAGGGTGTACAGTAAAGAACCGCCCAGGGTGTACAGTAAAGTACCGCACAGGGAGTACAATAAAGTACCGCACAGGGGGTACAGTAAAGTACCGCACAGGGGGTACAGTAAAGTACTGCACAGGGTGTACACTAAAGTACTGCACAGGGGGTACAGTAAAGTACTGCACAGGGTGTAAAGTAAAGTACCGCACAGGGTGTACAGTAAAGTACAGCACAGGGTGTACAGTAAAGTACTGCACAGGGGGTACAGTAAAGTACCACACAGTGGGTACAGTAAAGTACCACACAGGGGGTACAGTAAAGTACCGCACAGGGGGTACAGTAAAGTACCGCACAGGGTGTACAGTAAAGTACCGCACAGGGGGTACAGTAAAGTACTGCACAGGGTGTACAGTAAAGTACTGCACAGGGGTTACAGTAAAGTACCACACAGGGTGTACAGTAAAGTACCGCACAGTGGTTACAGTAACGTATCGCACAGGGGGTACAGTAAAGTACAGCACAGGGTGTACACTAAAGTACCGCACAGGGTGCATAATAAAGTACCGCACAGGGGGTACAGTAAAGTACAGCACAGGGTGTACAGTAAAGTACCGCAGAGGGTGTACAATAAAGTACCACACAGGGGGTACAGTAAAGTACTGCACAGGGGGTACAGTAAAGTACCGCACAGAGGGCACAGTAAAGTACTGCACAGGGTGGAGAGTAAAGTACCGCACAGAGGGCACAGTAAAGTACTGCACAGGGTGTACAGTAAAGTACTGCACAGGGCGTACAGTAAAGGAACGCACAGGGGGTACAGTAAAGTACCGCACAGGGGGTACAGTAAAGTACTGCACAGGGGATAAGTAAAGTACCACACGGGGGTACAGTAAAGTACCGCACAGGGTGTACCGTAAAGTACTGCACAGAGGGTACAGTAAAGTACCGCACAGGGGGTACAGTAAAGTACTGCACAGGGGGTACAGTAAAGTACCGCACAGGGGGTACAGTAAAGTACCGCACAGGGTGTACAGTGAAGTACAGCACAGGGTGTACAGTAAAGTACCGCACAGGGGTTACAGTAAAGTACCGCACAGGGGGTACAGTAAAGTACAGCACAGGGTGTACAGTAAAGTACCGCACAGGGTGTACAGTAAAGTACAGCACAGGGTGTACAGTAAAGTACCGCACAGGGGTTACAGTAAAGTACTGCACAGGGGGTACAGTAAAGTACCACACAGGGGGTACAGTAAAGTACCGCACAGGGTGTACAGTAAAGTACAGCACAGGGTGTACAGTAAAGTACCGCACAGGGGTTACAGTAAAGTACCACACAGGGGGTACAGTAAAGTACCGCACGGGGGGTACAGTAAAGAACTGCACAGGGTGTACAGTAAAGTACCGCACAGGGGGTACAGTAAAGTAATGCACAGGATGTACAGTAAAGTACCGCACAGGGGGTACAGTAAAGTACCGCACAGGGGGTACAGTAAAGTAATGCACAGGATGTACAGTAAATTACCGCACAGGGTGTACAGTAAAGTACCGCACAGGGTGTACAGTAAAGTACCGCACAGGGTTTACAGTAAAGTACAGCACAGAGTGTACAGTAAAGTACTGCACAGGAGGTACAGTAAAGTATTGCACAGGGGGAACAGTAAAGTAACGCACAGGGTGTACAGTAAAGTACCGCACAGGGGGTACAGTAAAGTACCGCACAGGGGGTACAGTAAAGTACTGCACAGGGGGTACAGTAAAGTACTGCACAGGGGGTACAGTAAAGTACCTCACAGGGTGTACAGTAAAGTACCACACAGGGGGTACAGTAAAGTACCGCACAGGGGGTACAGTAAAGTACTGCACAGGGTGTACAGTAAAGTACCACACAGGGGGTACAGTAAAGTACCGCACAGGGTGTACAGTAAAGTACTGCACAGGGGGTACAGTAAAGTACTGCACAGGGGGTACAGTAAAGTACCTCACAGGGTGTACAGTAAAGTACTGCACAGGGTGTACAGTAAAGAACCGCACAGGGGTTACAGTAAAGAACCGCACAGGGTGTACAGTAAAGTACAGCACAGGGTGTAAAGTAAAGTACTGCACAGGGGGTACAGTAAAGTACTGCACAGGGTGTACAGTAAAGTACCGCACAGGGTGTACAGTAAAGAACCGCCCAGGGTGTACAGTAAAGTACCGCACAGGGAGTACAATAAAGTACCGCACAGGGGGTACAGTAAAGTATCGCACAGGGGGTACAGTAAAGTACTGCACAGGGTGTACACTAAAGTACTGCACAGGGGGTACAGTAAAGTACTGCACAGGGTGTAAAGTAAAGTACCGCACAGGGGGTACAGTAAAGTACCGCACAGGGTGTACAGTAAAGTACCGCAAAGGGTGTACAGTAAAGTTCCGCACAGGGGGTACAGTAAAGTACCGCACAGGGGGTACAGTAAAGTACTGCACAGGGTGTACAGTAAAGTACCGCACAGGGTGTACAGTAAAGTTCCGCAAAGGGGGTACAGTAAAGTACTGCACAGGGGATACAGTAAAGTACTGCACAGGAGGTACAGTAAAGTACAGCACAGGGGTACAGTAAAGTACCACACGGGGGGTACAGTAAAGTACAGCACAGGGGTACACTAAAGTACTGCACAGGGGATACAGTAAAGTACTGCACGGGGGGTACAGTAAAGTATTGCACAGGGTGTACAGTAAAGTACCGCACAGGGTGTACAGTAAAGTACTGCACAGGGGTTACAGTAAAGTACTGCACAGGAGGTACAGTAAAGTATTGCACAGGGGGTACAGTAAAGTAACGCACAGGGTGTACAGTAAAGTACGGCACAGGGGGTACAGTAAAGTACCGCACAGGGGGTACAGTAACGTACTGCACAGGATGTACAGTAAAGTACTGCACAGGGGTTACAGTAAAGTACTGCACAGGGGGTACAGTAAAGTACCTCACAGGGTGTACAGTAAAGTACTGCACAGGGTGTACAGTAAAGAACCGCACAGGGGTTTCAGTCAAGAACCGCACAGGGTGTACAGTAAAGTACAGCACAGGGTGTACAGTAAAGTACTGCACAGGGGGTACAGTAAAGTACCACACAGGGGGTACAGTAATGTACCGCACAGGGGGTACAGTAAAGTACTGCACAGGGTGTACAGTAAAGTACCACACAGGGGGTACAGTAAAGTACCGCACAGGGTGTACAGTAAAGTACTGCACAGGGGGTACAGTAAAGTACTGCACAGGGGGTACAGAAAAGTACCTCACAGGGTGTACAGTAAAGTACTGCACAGGGTGTACAGTAAAGAACCGCACAGGGGTTACAGTAAAGAACCGCACAGGGTGTACAGTAAAGTACAGCACAGGGTGTACAGTAAAGTACTGCACAGGGGGTACAGTAAAGTACCACACAGTGGGTACAGTAAAGTACTGCACAGGGGGTACAGTAAAGTACCGCACAGGGGGTACAGTAAAGTACCGCACAGGGTGTACAGTAAAGTACCGCACAGGGGGTACAGTAAAGTACTGCACAGGGTGTACAGTAAAGTACTGCACAGGGGTTACAGTAAAGTACCACACAGGGTGTACAGTAAAGTACCGCACAGTGGTTACAGTAACGTATCGCACAGGGGGTACAGTAAAGTACAGCACAGGGTGTACACTAAAGTACCGCACAGGGTGCATAATAAAGTACCGCACAGGGGGTACAGTAAAGTACAGCACAGGGTGTACAGTAAAGTACCGCAGAGGGTGTACAATAAAGTACCACACAGGGGGTACAGTAAAGTACTGCACAGGGGGTACAGTAAAGTACCGCACAGAGGGCACAGTAAAGTACTGCACAGGGTGTACAGTAAAGTACCGCACAGAGGGCACAGTAAAGTACTGCACAGGGTGTACAGTAAAGTACTGCACAGGGCGTACAGTAAAGGAACGCACAGGGGGTACAGTAAAGTACCGCACAGGGGGTACAGTAAAGTACTGCACAGGGGATAAGTAAAGTACCACACGGGGGTACAGTAAAGTACCGCACAGGGTGTACAGTAAAGTACTGCACAGGGTGTACAGTAAAGAACCGCACAGGGGTTACAGTAAAGAACTTCACAGGGTGTACAGTAAAGTACCGCACAGGGGGGTACAGTAAAGTACTGCACAGGGGGTACAGTAAAGTTCCGCACAGGGGGTACAGTAAAGTACCGCACAGGGGGTACAGTAAAGTACTGCACAGGGTGTACAGTAAAGTACCGCACAGGGTGTACAGTAAAGTTCCGCAAAGGGGGTACAGTAAAGTACTGCACAGGGGATACAGTAAAGTACTGCACAGGAGGTACAGTAAAGTACAGCACAGGGGTACAGTAAAGTACCACACGGGGGGTACAGTAAAGTACAGCACAGGGGTACACTAAAGTACTGCACAGGGGATACAGTAAAGTACTGCACGGGGGGTACAGTAAAGTATTGCACAGGGTGTACAGTAAAGTACCGCACAGGGTGTACAGTAAAGTACTGCACAGGGGTTACAGTAAAGTACTGCACAGGAGGTACAGTAAAGTATTGCACAGGGGGTACAGTAAAGTAACGCACAGGGTGTACAGTAAAGTACGGCACAGGGGGTACAGTAAAGTACCGCACAGGGGGTACAGTAACGTACTGCACAGGATGTACAGTAAAGTACTGCACAGGGGTTACAGTAAAGTACTGCACAGGGGGTACAGTAAAGTACCTCACAGGGTGTACAGTAAAGTACTGCACAGGGTGTACAGTAAAGAACCGCACAGGGGTTTCAGTCAAGAACCGCACAGGGTGTACAGTAAAGTACAGCACAGGGTGTACAGTAAAGTACTGCACAGGGGGTACAGTAAAGTACCACACAGGGGGTACAGTAATGTACCGCACAGGGGGTACAGTAAAGTACTGCACAGGGTGTACAGTAAAGTACCACACAGGGGGTACAGTAAAGTACCGCACAGGGTGTACAGTAAAGTACTGCACAGGGGGTACAGTAAAGTACTGCACAGGGGGTACAGAAAAGTACCTCACAGGGTGTACAGTAAAGTACTGCACAGGGTGTACAGTAAAGAACCGCACAGGGGTTACAGTAAAGAACCGCACAGGGTGTACAGTAAAGTACAGCACAGGGTGTACAGTAAAGTACTGCACAGGGGGTACAGTAAAGTACCACACAGTGGGTACAGTAAAGTACTGCACAGGGGGTACAGTAAAGTACCGCACAGGGGGTACAGTAAAGTACCGCACAGGGTGTACAGTAAAGTACCGCACAGGGGGTACAGTAAAGTACTGCACAGGGTGTACAGTAAAGTACTGCACAGGGGTTACAGTAAAGTACCACACAGGGGGTACAGTAAAGTACCGCACAGTGGTTACAGTAACGTATCGCACAGGGGGTACAGTAAAGTACAGCACAGGGTGTACACTAAAGTACCGCACAGGGTGCATAATAAAGTACCGCACAGGGGGTACAGTAAAGTACAGCACAGGGTGTACAGTAAAGTACCGCAGAGGGTGTACAATAAAGTACCACACAGGGGGTACAGTAAAGTACCGCACAGAGGGCACAGTAAAGTACTGCACAGGGTGTACAGTAAAGTACCGCACAGAGGGCACAGTAAAGTACTGCACAGGGTGTACAGTAAAGTACTGCACAGGGCGTACAGTAAAGGAACGCACAGGGGGTACAGTAAAGTACCGCACAGGGGGTACAGTAAAGTACTGCACAGGGGATAAGTAAAGTACCACACGGGGGTACAGTAAAGTACCGCACAGGGTGTACCGTAAAGTACTGCACAGGGGGTACAGTAAAGTACCGCACAGGGGGTACAGTAAAGTACTGCACAGGGGGTACAGTAAAGTACCGCACAGGGGGTACAGTAAAGTACCGCACAGGGTGTACAGTGAAGTACAGCACAGGGTGTACAGTAAAGTACCGCACAGGGGTTACAGTAAAGTACCGCACAGGGGGTACAGTAAAGTACAGCACAGGGTGTACAGTAAAGTACCGCACAGGGTGTACAGTAAAGTACAGCACAGGGTGTACAGTAAAGTACCGCACAGGGGTTACAGTAAAGTACTGCACAGGGGGTACAGTAAAGTACCACACAGGGGGTACAGTAAAGTACCGCACAGGGTGTACAGTAAAGTACAGCACAGGGTGTACAGTAAAGTACCGCACAGGGGTTACAGTAAAGTACCACACAGGGGGTACAGTAAAGTACCGCACGGGGGGTACAGTAAAGAACTGCACAGGGTGTACAGTAAAGTACCGCACAGGGGGTACAGTAAAGTAATGCACAGGATGTACAGTAAAGTACCGCACAGGGGGTACAGTAAAGTACCGCACAGGGGGTACAGTAAAGTAATGCACAGGATGTACAGTAAATTACCGCACAGGGTGTACAGTAAAGTACCGCACAGGGTGTACAGTAAAGTACCGCACAGGGTTTACAGTAAAGTACAGCACAGAGTGTACAGTAAAGTACTGCACAGGAGGTACAGTAAAGTATTGCACAGGGGGAACAGTAAAGTAACGCACAGGGTGTACAGTAAAGTACCGCACAGGGGGTACAGTAAAGTACCGCACAGGGGGTACAGTAAAGTACTGCACAGGGGGTACAGTAAAGTACTGCACAGGGGGTACAGTAAAGTACCTCACAGGGTGTACAGTAAAGTACTGCACAGGGTGTACAGTAAAGAACCGCACAGGGGTTACAGTAAAGAACCGCACAGGGTGTACAGTAAAGTACAGCACAGGGTGTACAGTAAAGTACTGCACAGGGGGTACAGTAAAGTACCACACAGGGGGTACAGTAAAGTACCGCACAGGGGGTACAGTAAAGTACTGCACAGGGTGTACAGTAAAGTACCACACAGGGGGTACAGTAAAGTACCGCACAGGGTGTACAGTAAAGTACTGCACAGGGGGTACAGTAAAGTACTGCACAGGGGGTACAGTAAAGTACCTCACAGGGTGTACAGTAAAGTACTGCACAGGGTGTACAGTAAAGAACCGCACAGGGGTTACAGTAAAGAACCGCACAGGGTGTACAGTAAAGTACAGCACAGGGTGTAAAGTAAAGTACTGCACAGGGGGTACAGTAAAGTACTGCACAGGGTGTACAGTAAAGTACCGCACAGGGTGTACAGTAAAGAACCGCCCAGGGTGTACAGTAAAGTACCGCACAGGGAGTACAATAAAGTACCGCACAGGGGGTACAGTAAAGTACCGCACAGGGGGTACAGTAAAGTACTGCACAGGGTGTACACTAAAGTACTGCACAGGGGGTACAGTAAAGTACTGCACAGGGTGTAAAGTAAAGTACCGCACAGGGTGTACAGTAAAGTACAGCACAGGGTGTACAGTAAAGTACTGCACAGGGGGTACAGTAAAGTACCACACAGTGGGTACAGTAAAGTACCACACAGGGGGTACAGTAAAGTACCGCACAGGGGATACAGTAAAGTACCGCACAGGGTGTACAGTAAAGTACCGCACAGGGGGTACAGTAAAGTACTGCACAGGGTGTACAGTAATGTACTGCACAGGGGTTACAGTAAAGTACCACACAGGGTGTACAGTAAAGTACCGCACAGTGGTTACAGTAACGTATCGCACAGGGGGTACAGTAAAGTACAGCACAGGGTGTACACTAAAGTACCGCACAGGGTGCATAATAAAGTACCGCACAGGGGGTACAGTAAAGTACAGCACAGGGTGTACAGTAAAGTACCGCAGAGGGTGTACAATAAAGTACCACACAGGGGGTACAGTAAAGTACTGCACAGGGGGTACAGTAAAGTACCGCACAGAGGGCACAGTAAAGTACTGCACAGGGTGGAGAGTAAAGTACCGCACAGAGGGCACAGTAAAGTACTGCACAGGGTGTACAGTAAAGTACTGCACAGGGCGTACAGTAAAGGAACGCACAGGGGGTACAGTAAAGTACCGCACAGGGGGTACAGTAAAGTACTGCACAGGGGATAAGTAAAGTACCACACGGGGGTACAGTAAAGTACCGCACAGGGTGTACCGTAAAGTACTGCACAGGGGGTACAGTAAAGTACCGCACAGGGGGTACAGTAAAGTACTGCACAGGGGGTACAGTAAAGTACCGCACAGGGGGTACAGTAAAGTACCGCACAGGGTGTACAGTGAAGTACAGCACAGGGTGTACAGTAAAGTACCGCACAGGGGTTACAGTAAAGTACCGCACAGGGGGTACAGTAAAGTACAGCACAGGGTGTACAGTAAAGTACCGCACAGGGTGTACAGTAAAGTACAGCACAGGGTGTACAGTAAAGTACCGCACAGGGGTTACAGTAAAGTACTGCACAGGGGGTACAGTAAAGTACCACACAGGGGGTACAGTAAAGTACCGCACAGGGTGTACAGTAAAGTACAGCACAGGGTGTACAGTAAAGTACCGCACAGGGGTTACAGTAAAGTACCACACAGGGGGTACAGTAAAGTACCGCACGGGGGGTACAGTAAAGAACTGCACAGGGTGTACAGTAAAGTACCGCACAGGGGGTACAGTAAAGTAATGCACAGGATGTACAGTAAAGTACCGCACAGGGGGTACAGTAAAGTACCGCACAGGGGGTACAGTAAAGTAATGCACAGGATGTACAGTAAATTACCGCACAGGGTGTACAGTAAAGTACCGCACAGGGTGTACAGTAAAGTACCGCACAGGGTTTACAGTAAAGTACAGCACAGAGTGTACAGTAAAGTACTGCACAGGAGGTACAGTAAAGTATTGCACAGGGGGAACAGTAAAGTAACGCACAGGGTGTACAGTAAAGTACCGCACAGGGGGTACAGTAAAGTACCGCACAGGGGGTACAGTAAAGTACTGCACAGGGGGTACAGTAAAGTACTGCACAGGGGGTACAGTAAAGTACCTCACAGGGTGTACAGTAAAGTACTGCACAGGGTGTACAGTAAAGAACCGCACAGGGGTTACAGTAAAGAACCGCTCAGGGTGTACAGTAAAGTACAGCACAGGGTGTACAGTAAAGTACTGCACAGGGGGTACAGTAAAGTACCACACAGGGGGTACAGTAAAGTACCGCACAGGGGGTACAGTAAAGTACTGCACAGGGTGTACAGTAAAGTACCACACAGGGGGTACAGTAAAGTACCGCACAGGGTGTACAGTAAAGTACTGCACAGGGGGTACAGTAAAGTACTGCACAGGGGGTACAGTAAAGTACCTCACAGGGTGTACAGTAAAGTACTGCACAGGGTGTACAGTAAAGAACCGCACAGGGGTTACAGTAAAGAACCGCACAGGGTGTACAGTAAAGTACAGCACAGGGTGTAAAGTAAAGTACTGCACAGGGGGTACAGTAAAGTACTGCACAGGGTGTACAGTAAAGTACCGCACAGGGTGTACAGTAAAGAACCGCCCAGGGTGTACAGTAAAGTACCGCACAGGGAGTACAATAAAGTACCGCACAGGGGGTACAGTAAAGTACCGCACAGGGGGTACAGTAAAGTACTGCACAGGGTGTACACTAAAGTACTGCACAGGGGGTACAGTAAAGTACTGCACAGGGTGTAAAGTAAAGTACCGCACAGGGGGTACAGTAAAGTACCGCACAGGGTGTACAGTAAAGTACCGCAAAGGGTGTACAGTAAAGTTCCGCACAGGGGGTACAGTAAAGTACCGCACAGGGGGTACAGTAAAGTACTGCACAGGGTGTACAGTAAAGTACCGCACAGGGTGTACAATAAAGTTCCGCAAAGGGGGTACAGTAAAGTACTGCACAGGGGATACAGTAAAGTACTGCACAGGAGGTACAGTAAAGTACAGCACAGGGGTACAGTAAAGTACCACACGGGGGGTACAGTAAAGTACAGCACAGGGGTACACTAAAGTACTGCACAGGGGATACAGTAAAGTACTGCACGGGGGGTACAGTAAAGTATTGCACAGGGTGTACAGTAAAGTACCGCACAGGGTGTACAGTAAAGTACTGCACAGGGGTTACAGTAAAGTACTGCACAGGAGGAACAGTAAAGTATTGCACAGGGGGTACAGTAAAGTAACGCACAGGGTGTACAGTAAAGTACGGCACAGGGGGTACAGTAAAGTACCGCACAGGGGGTACAGTAAAGTACTGCACAGGGGGTACAGTAAAGTACCTCACAGGGTGTACAGTAAAGTACTGCACAGGGTGTACAGTAAAGAACCGCACAGGGGTTTCAGTCAAGAACCGCACAGGGTGTACAGTAAAGTACAGCACAGGGTGTACAGTAAAGTACTGCACAGGGGTTACAGTAAAGTACTGCACAGGGGGTACAGTAAAGTACCTCACAGGGTGTACAGTAAAGTACTGCACAGGGTGTACAGTAAAGAACCGCACAGGGGTTTCAGTCAAGAACCGCACAGGGTGTACAGTAAAGTACAGCACAGGGTGTACAGTAAAGTACTGCACAGGGGGTACAGTAAAGTACCACACAGGGGGTACAGTAATGTACCGCACAGGGGGTACAGTAAAGTACTGCACAGGGTGTACAGTAAAGTACCACACAGGGGGTACAGTAAAGTACCGCACAGGGTGTACAGTAAAGTACTGCTCAGGGGGTACAGTAAAGTACTGCACAGGGGGTACAGAAAAGTACCTCACAGGGTGTACAGTAAAGTACTGCACAGGGTGTACAGTAAAGAACCGCACAGGGGTTACAGTAAAGAACCGCACAGGGTGTACAGTAAAGTACAGCACAGGGTGTACAGTAAAGTACTGCACAGGGGGTACAGTAAAGTACCACACAGTGGGTACAGTAAAGTACTGCACAGGGGGTACAGTAAAGTACCGCACAGGGGGTACAGTAAAGTACCGCACAGGGTGTACAGTAAAGTACCGCACAGGGGGTACAGTAAAGTACTGCACAGGGTGTACAGTAAAGTACCGCAGAGGGTGTACAATAAAGTACCACACAGGTGGTACAGTAAAGTACTGCACAGGGGGTACAGTAAAGTACCGCACAGAGGGCACAGTAAAGTACTGCACAGGGTGTACAGTAAAGTACCGCACAGAGGGCACAGTAAAGTACTGCACAGGGTGTACAGTAAAGTACTGCACAGGGGGTACAGTAAAGGAACGCACAGGGGGTACAGTAAAGTACCGCACAGGGGGTACAGTAAAGTACTGCACAGGGGATAAGTAAAGTACCACACGGGGGTACAGTAAAGTACCGCACAGGGTGTACCGTAAAGTACTGCACAGGGGGTACAGTAAAGTACCGCACAGGGGGTACAGTAAAGTACCGCACAGGGGGTACAGTAAAGTACCGCACAGGGTGTACAGTGAAGTACTGCACAGGGTGTACAGTAAAGTACCGCACAGGGGTTACAGTAAAGTACCGCACAGGGGGTGCAGTAAAGTACAGCACAGGGTGTACAGTAAAGTACCGCACAGGGTGTATAGTAAAGTAAAGCACAGGGTGTACAGTAAAGTACCGCACAGGGGTTACAGTAAAGTACTGCACAGGGGGTACAGTAAAGTACCACACAGGGGGTACAGTAAAGTACCGCACAGGGTGTACAGTAAAGTACAGCACAGGGTGTACAGTAAAGTACCGCACAGGGGTTACAGTAAAGTACCACACAGGGGGTACAGTAAAGTACCGCACGGGGGGTACAGTAAAGAACTGCACAGGGTGTACAGTAAAGTACCGCACAGGGGGTACAGTAAAGTAATGCACAGGATGTACAGTAAAGTACCGCACAGGGGGTACAGTAAAGTACCGCACAGGGGGTACAGTAAAGTAATGCACAGGATGTACAGTAAATTACCGCACAGGGTGTACAGTAAAGTACCGCACAGGGTGTACAGTAAAGTACCGCACAGGGTTTACAGTAAAGTACAGCACAGAGTGTACAGTAAAGTACTGCACAGGAGGTACAGTAAAGTATTGCACAGGGGGAACAGTAAAGTAACGCACAGGGTGTACAGTAAAGTACCGCACAGGGGGTACAGTAAAGTACCGCACAGGGGGTACAGTAAAGTACTGCACAGGGGGTACAGTAAAGTACTGCACAGGGGGTACAGTAAAGTACCTCACAGGGTGTACAGTAAAGTACTGCACAGGGTGTACAGTAAAGAACCGCACAGGGGTTACAGTAAAGAACCGCACAGGGTGTACAGTAAAGTACAGCACAGGGTGTACAGTAAAGTACTGCACAGGGGGTACAGTAAAGTACCACACAGGGGGTATAGTAAAGTACCGCACAGGGGGTACAGTAAAGTACTGCACAGGGTGTACAGTAAAGTACCACACAGGGGGTACAGTAAAGTACCGCACAGGGTGTACAGTAAAGTACTGCACAGGGGGTACAGTAAAGTACTGCACAGGGGGTACAGTAAAGTACCTCACAGGGTGTACAGTAAAGTACTGCACAGGGTGTACAGTAAAGAACCGCACAGGGGTTACAGTAAAGAACCGCACAGGGTGTACAGTAAAGTACAGCACAGGGTGTAAAGTAAAGTACTGCACAGGGGGTACAGTAAAGTACCGCACAGGGGGTACAGTAAAGTACCGCACAGGGGGTACAGTAAAGTACCGCACAGGGTGTACAGTAAAGTACCGCACAGGGGGTACAGTAAAGTACTGCACAGGGTGTACAGTAAAGTACTGCACAGGGGTTACAGTAAAGTACCACACAGGGTGTACAGTAAAGTACCGCACAGTGGTTACAGTAATGTATCGCACAGGGGGTACAGTAAAGTACAGCACAGGGTGTACACTAAAGTACCGCACAGGGTGTATAATAAAGTACCGCACAGGGGGTACAGTAAAGTACAGCACAGGGTGTACAGTAAAGTACCGCAGAGGGTGTACAATAAAGTACCACACAGGGGGTACAGTAAAGTACCGCACAGGGGGTACAGTAAAGTACCGCACAGAGGGCACAGTAAAGTACTGCACAGGGTGTACAGTAAAGTACCGCACAGAGGGAACAGTAAAGTACTGCACAGGGTGTACAGTAAAGTACTGCACAGGGGGTACAGTAAAGGAACGCACAGGGGGTACAGTAAAGTACCGCACAGGGGGTACAGTAAAGTACTGCACAGGGGATAAGTAAAGTACCACACGGGGGTACAGTAAAGTACCGCACAGGGTGTACCGTAAAGTACTGCACAGGGGGTACAGTAAAGTACCGCACAGGGGGTACAGTAAAGTACAGCACAGGGTGTACAGTAAAGTACCGCACAGGGTGTACAGTAAAGTACTGCACAGGGGGTACAGTAAAGTACCGCACAGGGGGTACAGTAAAGTACCGCACAGGGTGTACAGTGAAGTACAGCACAGGGTGTACAGTAAAGTACCGCACAGGGGTTACAGTAAAGTACCGCACAGGGGGTACAGTAAAGTACAGCACAGGGTGTACAGTAAAGTACCGCACAGGGTGTACAGTAAAGTACAGCACAGGGTGTACAGTAAAGTACCGCACAGGGGTTACAGTAAAGTACTGCACAGGGGGTACAGTAAAGTACCACACAGGGGGTACAGTAAAGTACCGCACAGGGTGTACAGTAAAGTACAGCACAGGGTGTACAGTAAAGTACCGCACAGGGGTTACAGTAAAGTACCACACAGGGGGTACAGTAAAGTACCGCACGGGGGGTACAGTAAAGAACTGCACAGGGTGTACAGTAAAGTACCGCACAGGGGGTACAGTAAAGTAATGCACAGGATGTACAGTAAAGTACCGCACAGGGGGTACAGTAAAGTACCGCACAGGGGGTACAGTAAAGTAATGCACAGGATGTACAGTAAAGTACCGCACAGGGTGTACAGTAAAGTACCGCACAGGGTGTACAGTAAAGAACCGCACAGGGTTTACAGTAAAGTACAGCACAGAGTGTACAGTAAAGTACTGCACAGGGGGTACAGTAAAGTACCGCACAGGGGGTACAGTAAAGTAATGCACAGGATGTACAGTAAAGTACCGCACAGGGTGTACAGTAAAGTACCGCACAGGGTGTACAGTACAGTACCGCACAGGGGGTACAGTAAAGTAATGCACAGGATGTACAGTAAAGTACTGCACAGGGTGTACAGTAAAGTAATGCACAGGGAGTACAGTAAAGTACCGCACAGGGGGTACAGTAAAGTAATGCACAGGATGTACTGTAAAGTACCACACAGGGTGTACAGTAAAGTACTGCACAGGGAGTACAGTAAAGTACCGCACAGGGGGTACAGTAAAGTACCGCACAGGGGTTACAGCAAAGTACCACACAGGGGGTACAGTAAAGTACCGCACGGGGGGTACAGTAAAGAACTGCACAGGGTGTACAGTAAAGTACCGCACAGGGGGTACAGTAAAGTAATGCACAGGATGTACAGTAAAGTACCGCACAGGGGGTACAGTAAATTACCGCACAGGGGGTACAGTAAAGTAATGCACAGGATGTACAGTAAAGTACCGCACAGGGTGTACAGTAAAGTACCGCACAGGGTTTACAGTAAAGTACAGCACAGGGTGTACAGTAAAGTACTGCACAGGGGGTACAGTAAAGTACCGCACAGGGGGTACAGTAAAGCAATGCACAGGATGTACAGTAAATTACCGCACAGGGTGTACAGTAAAGTACCGCAAGGGTGTACAGTAAAGTACCGCACAGGGGGTACAGTAAAGTAATGCACAGGATGTACAGTAAAGTACTGCACAGGGTGTACAGTAAAGTAATGCACAGGGAGTACAGTAAAGTACCGCACAGGGGGTACAGTAAAGTAATGCACAGGATGTACAGTAAAGTACCACACAGGGTGTACAGTAAAGTACTGCACAGGGTGTACAGTAAAGTACCGCACAGGGGGTTCAGTAAAGTACCGCACAGGGTGTACAGTAAAGTACCGCACAGGGTGTACAGTAAAGTACCGCACAGGGTGTACAGTAAAGTACTGCACAGGGTGTAAAGTAAAGTACCGCACAGGGGGTTCAGTAAAGTACCGCACAGGGTGTACAGTAAAGTAATGCACAAGGTGTACAGTAAAGTACCGCACAGGGGGTACAGTAAAGTACCGCACAGGGGGTACAGTAAAGTACTGCACAGGGGGTACAGTAAAGTACCGCACAGGGTGTACAGTAAAGAACCGCACAGGGTGTACAGTAAAGTACCGCACAGGGGGTAGAGTAAAGTACTGCACAGGGGGTACAGTAAAGTACTGCACAGGGGGTACAGTAACGTATCGCACAGGGGGTACAGTAAAGTACAGCACAGGGTGTACAGTAAAGTACTGCACAGGGGGTACAGTAAAGTACCGCACAGGGGGTACAGTAAAGTACCGCACAGGGGGTACAGTAAAGAACTGCACAGGGGGTACAGTAAAGTACCGCACGGGGGCTACAGTAACGTACTGCACAGGGTGTACAGTAAAGTACCGCACAGGGGGTACAGTAAAGTACCGCACAGGGTCTACAGTAACGTACTGCACAGGGTGTACAGTAAAGTACTGCACAGGGGGTACAGTAAAGTACCGCACAGGGGGTACAGTAAAGTACTGCACAGGGGGTGCAGTAAAGTACCGCACAGGGTGTACAGTAAAGTACAGCACAGGGGGTACAGTAAAGTACCGCACAGGGGGTACAGTAAAGTACCACACAGGGGGTACAGTAAAGTATTGCACAGGGGGTACAGTAAAGTACTGCACAGGGGGTACAGTAAAGTACCGCACAGGGTTTACAGTAAAGTACTGCACAGGGTGTACAGAAAAGAACTGCACAGGGGGTACAGTAAAGGACCGCACAGGGGGTACAGTAAAATACTGCACAGGGTGCACAGTAAAGTAACGCACAGGGGGTACAGTAAAGTACCGCACAGCGGGTACATTACTGTACCGCACAGGGGGTACAGTAAAGTACCGCACAGGGGGTACAGTAAAGTACTGCACAGGGGGTACAGTAAAGTGCTGCACAGGGGGTACAGTAAAGTACTGCACAGGGGGTACAGTAAAGTACCGCACAGGGGGTACAGTAAAGTACCGCACAGGGGGTACAGTAAAGTACTGCACAGGGTGTACAGTAAAGTACCGCACAGGGGATACAGTAAAGTACCGCACAGGGGGTACAGTAAAGTACTGCACAGGGGGTACAGTAAAGTACCGCACAGGGGGTACAGTAAAGTAACGCACAGGGGGTACATTAAAGTACTGCACAGGGGGTACAGTAAAGTACCGCACAGGGTGTACAGTAAAGTACCGAACAGGGGGGTACAGTAAAGTACCGCACAGGGTGCTACAGTAAAGTACCGCACAGGGGGTACAGTAAAGTACCTCACAGGGTGTACAGTAAAGTACCGCACAGGGGGTACAGTAAAGTACCAGACAGGGGGTACAGTAAAGTACCGCACAGGGGGTACAGTAAAGTACCGCACAGAGGGCACAGTAAAGTACTGCACAGGGTGTACAGTAAAGTACTGCACAGAGGGCACAGTAAAGTACTGCACAGGGTGTACAGTAAAGTACTGCACAGGGGATACAGTAAAGTACCGCACAGGGTGTACAGTAAAGTACCGCACAGGGGGTATAGTAAAGTACTGCACAGGGGGGACAGTAAAGTGCCGCACAGGGGGTTAAGTAAAGTACCGCACTGGGGGTACAGTAAAGTACCGCACAGGGGGTACAGTAAAGTACCGCACAGGGGGTACAGTAAAGTACCGCACAGGGGGTACAGTAAAGTACCGCACAGGAGGTACAGTAAAGTACTGCACAGGGGTACAGTAAAGTACTGCACAGGGTGTACAGTAACGTACTGCACAGGGTGTACAGTAAAGTACCGCACAGGGGGTACAGTAAATTACTGCATAGGGGATACAGTAAAGTACCTCCCAGGGAGTACAGTAAAGTACTGCACAGGGGGTACAGTAAAGTACCGCACAGGGGGTACAGTAAAGTCCCGGACAGGGGGTACAGTAAAGTACCGCACAGGGTGTACAGTAAAGTACCGCACAGGGGGTAGAGTAAAGTACTGCACAGGGGGTACAGTAAGGTACTGCACAGGGGGTACAGTAAAGTACCACACAGGGGGTACAGTAAAGTACTGCACAGGCGGTACAGTAAAGTACAGCACAGGGTGTACAGTAAAGTACCGCACAGGGGGTACAGTAAAGTACTGCACAGGGGGTACAGTAAATTACAGCAGAGGGTGTACAGTAAAGTACCACACAGGGGGTACAGTAAGGTACTGCACAGGGGGTACAGTAACGTACAGCACAGGGTGTACAGTAAAGCACCGCACAGGGGGTAGAGTAAAGTACCACACAGGGGGTACAGTAAAGTACCACACAGGGTGTACAGTAAAGTACCACACAGGAGGTACAGTAAAGTACTGCACAGCGGGTACAGTAAAGTACCACACAGGGGGTATATTAAAGTACCACACAGGGGGTACAGTAAAGACCCGCATAGAGGGTACAGTAAAGTACTGCACAGGGGGGTACAGTAAAGACCCGCACAGGGGGTACAGTAAAGTACTGCACAGGGGGGTACAGTAAAGTACTGCACAGGGGGTACAGAAAAGTACCACACAGGGGGTACAATAAAGACCCGCATAGAGGGTACAGTAAAGTACTGCACAGGGGGTACAGTAAAGTACTGCACAGGGTGTACAGTAAAGTACTGCATAGAGGGTACAGTAAAGTACCGCACAGGGGGTACAGTAAAGTACTGCACAGGGTGTACAGTAAAGTACTGCACAGGGGGTACAGTAAAGTACTGCACAGGGGGTACAGTAAAGTACCGCACAGGGTGTACAGTAAAGTACTGCACAGGGGGTACAGTAAATTACAGCAGAGGGTGTACAGTAAAGTACCACACAGGGGGTACAGTAATGTACTGCACAGGGGGTACAGTAAAGTACAGCACAGGGTGTACAGTAAAGCACCGCACAGGGGGTAGAGTAAAGTACCACACAGGGGGTACAGTAAAGTACCTCACAGGGGGTACAGTAAAGTACCACACAGGGGGTACAGTAAAGTACCACACAGGGGTTACAGTAAAGTACTGCACAGTGGGTACAGTAAAGTACCACAAAGGGGGGTACATTAAAGTACCACACAGGGGGTACAGTAAAGACCCGCATAGAGGGTACAGTAAAGTACTGCACAGGGGGGTACAGTAAAGACCCGCACAGGGGGTACAGTAAAGTACTGCACAGGGGGGTACAGTAAAGTACTGCACAGGGGGTACAGAAAAGTACCACACAGGGGGTACAATAAAGACCCGCATAGAGGGTACAGTAAAGTACTGCACAGGGGGTACAGTAAAGTACTGCACAGGGTGTACAGTAAAGTACTGCATAGAGGGTACAGTAAAGTACCGCACAGGGGGTACAGTAAAGTACTGCACAGGGTGTACAGTAAAGTACTGCACAGGGGGTACAGTAAAGTACTGCACAGGGGGTACAGTAAAGTACCGCACAGGGTGTACAGTAAAGTACTGCACAGGGGGTACAGTAAAGTACTGCACAGGGGGTACAGTAAAGTACCGCACAGGGGGTACAGTAAAGTACTGCACAGGGTGTACAGTAAAGTACCACACAGGGGGTAGTGTAAAGTACTGCACAGGGTGTACAGTAAAGTACCACACAGGGGGTACAGTAAAGTACTGCACAGGGTGTACATTAAAGTACCACACAAGAGGTACAGTAAAGTACTGCACAGGGTGTACAGTAAAGTACCACACAGGGGGTACAGTAAAGTAGCGCACAGGGGGTACAGTAAAGTACCGCACAGGGGGTACAGTAAAGTACCGCAATTGGTGTACAGTAAAGTACTGCACAGAGGGTACAGTAAAGTACTGCACAGGGGGTTACAGTAAATTACTGCACAGAGGGTACAGTAAAGTACTGCACAGGGGGGTACAGTAAAGACCCGCACAGGGGGTACAGTAAAGTAGAGCACAGGGGGTACAGTAAAGTACCGCAATTGGTGTACAGTATAGTACCACACGGGGTGTACAGTAAAGTACCACACGGGGTGTACAGTACAGCACTGCACAGGGTGTACAGTAAAATACTGCACAGGGGGTACAGTAAAGTACCGCACGGGGGCTACAGTAACGTACTGCACAGGGTGTACAGTAAAGTACAGCACAGGGGGTACAGTAAAGTACCGCACAGGGGGTACAGTAAAGTACCACACAGGGGGTACAGTAAAGTATTGCACAGGGGGTACAGTAAAGTACTGCACAGGGGGTACAGTAAAGTACCGCACAGGGTTTACAGTAAAGTACTGCACAGGGTGTACAGAAAAGAACTGCACAGGGGGTACAGTAAAGGACCGCACAGGGGGTACAGTAAAATACTGCACAGGGTGCACAGTAAAGTAACGCACAGGGGGTACAGTAAAGTACCGCACAGCGGGTACATTACTGTACCGCACAGGGGGTACAGTAAAGTACCGCACAGGGGGTACAGTAAAGTACTGCACAGGGGGTACAGTAAAGTGCTGCACAGGGGGTACAGTAAAGTACTGCACAGGGGGTACAGTAAAGTACCGCACAGGGGGTACAGTAAAGTACCGCACAGGGGGTACAGTAAAGTACTGCACAGGGTGTACAGTAAAGTACCGCACAGGGGATACAGTAAAGTACCGCACAGGGGGTACAGTAAAGTACTGCACAGGGGGTACAGTAAAGTACCGCACAGGGGGTACAGTAAAGTAACGCACAGGGGGTACAGTAAAGTACTGCACAGGGGGTACAGTAAAGTACCGCACAAGGTGTACAGTAAAGTACCGAACAGGGGGGTACAGTAAAGTACCGCACAGGGTGCTACAGTAAAGTACCGCACAGGGGGTACAGTAAAGTACCTCACAGGGTGTACAGTAAAGTACCGCACAGGGGGTACAGTAAAGTACCAGACAGGGGGTACAGTAAAGTACCGCACAGGGGGTACAGTAAAGTACCGCACAGAGGGCACAGTAAAGTACTGCACAGGGTGTACAGTAAAGTACTGCACAGAGGGCACAGTAAAGTACTGCACAGGGTGTACAGTAAAGTACTGCACAGGGGATACAGTAAAGTACCGCACAGGGTGTACAGTAAAGTACCGCACAGGGGGTATAGTAAAGTACTGCACAGGGGGGACAGTAAAGTGCCGCACAGGGGGTTAAGTAAAGTACCGCACTGGGGGTACAGTAAAGTACCGCACAGGGGGTACAGTAAAGTACCGCACAGGGGGTACAGTAAAGTACCGCACAGGGGGTACAGTAAAGTACCGCACAGGAGGTACAGTAAAGTACTGCACAGGGGTACAGTAAAGTACTGCACAGGGTGTACAGTAACGTACTGCACAGGGTGTACAGTAAAGTACCGCACAGGGGGTACAGTAAATTACTGCATAGGGGATACAGTAAAGTACCTCCCAGGGAGTACAGTAAAGTACTGCACAGGGGGTACAGTAAAGTACCGCACAGGGGGTACAGTAAAGTCCCGGACAGGGGGTACAGTAAAGTACCGCACAGGGTGTACAGTAAAGTACCGCACAGGGGGTAGAGTAAAGTACTGCACAGGGGGTACAGTAAGGTACTGCACAGGGGGTACAGTAAAGTACCACACAGGGGGTACAGTAAAGTACTGCACAGGCGGTACAGTAAAGTACAGCACAGGGTGTACAGTAAAGTACCGCACAGGGGGTACAGTAAAGTACTGCACAGGGGGTACAGTAAATTACAGCAGAGGGTGTACAGTAAAGTACCACACAGGGGGTACAGTAAGGTACTGCACAGGGGGTACAGTAACGTACAGCACAGGGTGTACAGTAAAGCACCGCACAGGGGGTAGAGTAAAGTACCACACAGGGGGTACAGTAAAGTACCACACAGGGTGTACAGTAAAGTACCACACAGGAGGTACAGTAAAGTACTGCACAGCGGGTACAGTAAAGTACCACACAGGGGGTATATTAAAGTACCACACAGGGGGTACAGTAAAGACCCGCATAGAGGGTACAGTAAAGTACTGCACAGGGGGGTACAGTAAAGACCCGCACAGGGGGTACAGTAAAGTACTGCACAGGGGCGTACAGTAAAGTACTGCACATGGGGTACAGTAAAGTAACACACAGGGGGTACAGTAAAGACCCGCATAGAGGGTACAGTAAAGTACTGCACAGGGGGGTACAGTAAAGACCCGCACAGGGGGTACAGTAAAGTACCACACAGGGTGTACAGTAAAGTACTGCACGGGGGGGTACAGTACAGACCCGCACAGGGGGTACAGTAAAGTACTGCACAGGGGGTACAGTAAAGTACTGCACAGGGGGTACAGTAAAGTACTGCACAGGGTGTACAGTAAAGTACCGCACAGGGGTTACAGTAAAGTACCACACAGGGGGCACAGTAAAGTACCGCACGGGGGGTACAGTAAAGAACTGCACAGGGTGTACAGTAAAGTACCGCACAGGGGGTACAGTAAAGTAATGCACAGGATGTACAGTAAAGTACCGCACAGGGGGTACAGTAAAGTACCGCACAGGGGGTACAGTAAAGTAATGCACAGGATGTACAGTAAAGTACCGCACAGGGTGTACAGTAAAGTACCGCACAGGGTGTACAGTAAAGTACCGCACAGGGTTTACAGTAAAGTACAGCACAGAGTGTACAGTAAAGTACTGCACAGGGGGTACAGTAAAGTACCGCACAGGGGGTACAGTAAAGTAATGCACAGGATGTACAGTAAAGTACCGCACAGGGTGTACAGTAAAGTACCGCACAGGGGGTACAGTAAAGTAATGCACAGGATGTACAGTAAAGTACTGCACAGGGTGTACAGTAAAGTAATGCACAGGGAGTACAGTAAAGTACCGCACAGGGGGTACAGTAAAGTAATGCACAGGATGTACAGTAAAGTACCACACAGGGTGTACAGTAAAGTACTGCACAGGGTGTACAGTAAAGTACCGCACAGGGGGTACAGTAAAGTACCGCACAGGGGTTACAGCAAAGTACCACACAGGGGGTACAGTAAAGTACCGCACGGGGGGTACAGTAAAGAACTGCACAGGGTGTACAGTAAAGTACCGCACAGGGGGTACAGTAAAGTAATGCACAGGATGTACAGTAAAGTACCGCACAGGGGGTACAGTAAAGTACCGCACAGGGGGTACAGTAAAGTAATGCACAGGATGTACAGTAAAGTACCGCACAGGGTGTACAGTAAAGTACCGCACAGGGTTTACAGTAAAGTACAGCACAGGGTGTACAGTAAAGTACTGCACAGGGGGTACAGTAAAGTACCGCACAGGGGGTACAGTAAAGCAATGCACAGGATGTACAGTAAAGTACCGCACAGGGTGTACAGTAAAGTACCGCACAGGGTGTACAGTAAAGTACCGCACAGAGGGTACAGTAAAGTAATGCACAGGGTGTACAGTAAAGTACTGCACAGGGGGTACAGTAAAGTACCGCACAGGGTGTACAGTAAAGAACCGCACAGGGTGTACAGTAAAGTACCGCACAGGGGGTACAGTAAAGTACTGCACAGGGGGTACAGTAACGTTTCGCACAGGGGGTACAGTAAAGTACTGCACAGGGTGTACAGTAAAGTACTGCACAGGGGTTACAGTAAAGTACCACACAGGGTGTACAGTAAAGTACCGCACAGTGGTTACAGTAATGTATCGCACAGGGGGTACAGTAAAGTACAGCACAGGGTGTACACTAAAGTACCGCACAGGGTGTATAATAAAGTACCGCACAGGGGGTACAGTAAAGTACAGCACAGGGTGTACAGTAAAGTACCGCAGAGGGTGTACAATAAAGTACCACACAGGGGGTACAGTAAAGTACCGCACAGGGGGTACAGTAAAGTACCGCACAGAGGGCACAGTAAAGTACTGCACAGGGTGTACAGTAAAGTACCGCACAGAGGGAACAGTAAAGTACTGCACAGGGTGTACAGTAAAGTACTGCACAGGGGGTACAGTAAAGGAACGCACAGGGGGTACAGTAAAGTACCGCACAGGGGGTACAGTAAAGTACTGCACAGGGGATAAGTAAAGTACCACACGGGGGTACAGTAAAGTACCGCACAGGGTGTACCGTAAAGTACTGCACAGGGGGTACAGTAAAGTACCGCACAGGGGGTACAGTAAAGTACAGCACAGGGTGTACAGTAAAGTACCGCACAGGGTGTACAGTAAAGTACTGCACAGGGGGTACAGTAAAGTACCGCACAGGGGGTACAGTAAAGTACCGCACAGGGTGTACAGTGAAGTACAGCACAGGGTGTACAGTAAAGTACCGCACAGGGGTTACAGTAAAGTACCGCACAGGGGGTACAGTAAAGTACAGCACAGGGTGTACAGTAAAGTACCGCACAGGGTGTACAGTAAAGTACAGCACAGGGTGTACAGTAAAGTACCGCACAGGGGTTACAGTAAAGTACTGCACAGGGGGTACAGTAAAGTACCACACAGGGGGTACAGTAAAGTACCGCACAGGGTGTACAGTAATGTACAGCACAGGGTGTACAGTAAAGTACCGCACAGGGGTTACAGTAAAGTACCACACAGGGGGTACAGTAAAGTACCGCACGGGGGGTACAGTAAAGAACTGCACAGGGTGTACAGTAAAGTACCGCACAGGGGGTACAGTAAAGTAATGCACAGGATGTACAGTAAAGTACCGCACAGGGTGTACAGTAAAGTACCGCACAGGGGGTACAGTAAAGTAATGCACAGGATGTACAGTAAAGTACCGCAAAGGGTGTACAGTAAAGTACCGCACAGGGTGTACAGTAAAGTACCGCACAGGGTTTACAGTAAAGTACAGCACAGAGTGTACAGTAAAGTACTGCACAGGGGGTACAGTAAAGTACCGCACAGGGGGTACAGTAAAGTAATGCACAGGATGTACAGTAAAGTACCGCACAGGGTGTACAGTAAAGTACCGCACAGGGTGTACAGTACAGTACCGCACAGGGGGTACAGTAAAGTAATGCACAGGATGTACAGTAAAGTACTGCACAGGGTGTACAGTAAAGTAATGCACAGGGAGTACAGTAAAGTACCGCACAGGGGGTACAGTAAAGTAATGCACAGGATGTACTGTAAAGTACCACACAGGGTGTACAGTAAAGTACTGCACAGGGAGTACAGTAAAGTACCGCACAGGGGGTACAGTAAAGTACCGCACAGGGGTTACAGCAAAGTACCACACAGGGGGTACAGTAAAGTACCGCACGGGGGGTACAGTAAAGAACTGCACAGGGTGTACAGTAAAGTACCGCACAGGGGGTACAGTAAAGTAATGCACAGGATGTACAGTAAAGTACCGCACAGGGGGTACAGTAAATTACCGCACAGGGGGTACAGTAAAGTAATGCACAGGATGTACAGTAAAGTACCGCACAGGGCGTACAGTAAAGTACCGCACAGGGTTTACAGTAAAGTACAGCACAGGGTGTACAGTAAAGTACTGCACAGGGGGTACAGTAAAGTACCGCACAGGGGGTACAGTAAAGCAATGCACAGGATGTACAGTAAATTACCGCACAGGGTGTACAGTAAAGTACCGCAAGGGTGTACAGTAAAGTACCGCACAGGGGGTACAGTAAAGTAATGCACAGGATGTACAGTAAAGTACTGCACAGGGTGTACAGTAAAGTAATGCACAGGGAGTACAGTAAAGTACCGCACAGGGGGTACAGTAAAGTAATGCACAGGATGTACAGTAAAGTACCACACAGGGTGTACAGTAAAGTACTGCACAGGGTGTACAGTAAAGTACCGCACAGGGGGTTCAGTAAAGTACCGCACAGGGTGTACAGTAAAGTACCGCACAGGGTGTACAGTAAAGTACCGCACAGGGTGTACAGTAAAGTACTGCACAGGGTGTAAAGTAAAGTACCGCACAGGGGGTTCAGTAAAGTACCGCACAGGGTGTACAGTAAAGTAATGCACAAGGTGTACAGTAAAGTACCGCACAGGGGGTACAGTAAAGTACCGCACAGGGGGTACAGTAAAGTACTGCACAGGGGGTACAGTAAAGTACCGCACAGAGGGTACAGTAAAGTAATGCACAGGGTGTACAGTAAAGTACTGCACAGGTGGTACAGTAAAGTACCGCACAGGGTGTACAGTAAAGAACCGCACAGGGTGTACAGTAAAGTACCGCACAGGGGGTAGAGTAAAGTACTGCACAGGGGGTACAGTAAAGTACTGCACAGGGGGTACAGTAACGTATCGCACAGGGGGTACAGTAAAGTACAGCACAGGGTGTACAGTAAAGTACTGCACAGGGGGTACAGTAAAGTACCGCACAGGGGGTACAGTAAAGTACCGCACAGGGGGTACAGTAAAGAACTGCACAGGGGGTACAGTAAAGTACAGCACAGGGTGTACAGTAAAGTACCGCACAGGGTGTACAGTAAAGTACCGCACTGGGGGTAGAGTAAAGTACTGCACAGGGGGTACAGTAAAGTACAGCACAGGGTGTACAGTAAAGTACCGCACAGGGTGTACAGTAAAGTACCGCACAGGGGGTACAGTAAAGTACTGCACAGGGTGTACAGTAAAGTACAGCACAGGGGGTACAGTAAAGTACTGCATAGGGTGTACAGTAAAGTACAGCACAGGGGGTACAGTAAAGTACTGCACAGGGGGTACAGTAAAGTACCGCACAGGGTGTACAGTAAAGTACTGCACAGGGTGTGCAGTAAAGTACCGCACAGGTGGTAGAGTAAAGTACTGCACAGGGGGTACAGTAAAGTACTGCACAGGGGGTACAGTAAAGTACTGCACAGGGGTTACAGTAAAGTACCGCACAGGGAGTACAGTAAAGTACCGCACAGGGGGTACAGTAACGTATCGCACAGGGGGTACAGTAAAGAACAGCACAGGGTGTACAGTAAAGTACCGCAAAGGGTGTACAGTAAAGTACCGCACAGGGGGTACAGTAAAGTACCACACAGGGGGTACAGTAAAGTACCGCACAGTGTGTACAGTAAAGTACCGCACAGGGGGTACAGTAAAGTACCAGACAGGGGGTACAGTAAAGTACCGCACAGGGGGTACAGTAAAGTACCGCACAGGGGGTACAGTAAAGTACCGCACAGAGGGCACAGTAAAGTACTGCACAGGGTGTACAGTAAAGTACTGCACAGAGGGCGCAGTAAAGTACTGCACAGGGTGTACAGTAAAGTACTGCACAGGGGATACAGTAAAGTACCGCACAGGGGGTACAGTAAAGTACCGCACAGGGGGTACAGTAAAGTACCGCACAGAGGGCACAGTAAAGTACCGCACAGGGGGTACAGTAAAGTACTGCACAGGGGGTACAGTAAATTACAGCAGAGGGTGTACAGTAAAGTACCACACAGGGGGTACAGTAAGGTACTGCACAGGGGGTACAGTAAAGTACAGCACAGGGTGTACAGTAAAGCACCGCACAGGGGGTAGAGTAAAGTACCACACAGGGGGTACAGTAAAGTACCTCACAGGGGGTACAGTAAAGTACCACACAGGGGGTACAGTAAAGTACCACACAGGGGTTACAGTAAAGTACTGCACAGTGGGTACAGTAAAGTACCACAAAGGGGGGTACAGTAAAGTACCACACAGGGGGTACAGTAAAGACCCGCATAGAGGGTACAGTAAAGTACTGCACAGGGGGGTACAGTAAAGACCCGCACAGGGGGTACAGTAAAGTACTGCACAGGGGGGTACAGTAAAGTACTGCACAGGGGGTACAGAAAAGTACCACACAGGGGGTACAATAAAGACCCGCATAGAGGGTACAGTAAAGTACTGCAAAGGGGGTACAGTAAAGTACTGCACAGGGTGTACAGTAAAGTACTGCATAGAGGGTACAGTAAAGTACCGCACAGGGGGTACAGTAAAGTACTGCACAGGGTGTACAGTAAAGTACTGCACAGGGGGTACAGTAAAGTACTGCACAGGGGGTACAGTAAAGTACCGCACAGGGTGTACAGTAAAGTACTGCACAGGGGGTACAGTAAAGTACTGCACAGGGGGTACAGTAAAGTACCGCACAGGGGGTACAGTAAAGTACTGCACAGGGTGTACAGTAAAGTACCACACAGGGGGTAGTGTAAAGTACTGCACAGGGTGTACAGTAAAGTACCACACAGGGGGTACAGTAAAGTACTGCACAGGGTGTACAGTAAAGTACCACACAAGAGGTACAGTAAAGTACTGCACAGGGTGTACAGTAAAGTACCACACAGGGGGTACAGTAAAGTACCGCACAGGGGGTACAGTAAAGTACCGCACAGGGGGTACAGTAAAGTACCGCAATTGGTGTACAGTAAAGTACTGCACAGAGGGTACAGTAAAGTACTGCACAGGGGGTTACAGTAAATTACTGCACAGGGGGTACAGTAAAGTACTGCACAGGGGGGTACAGTAAAGACCCGCACAGGGGGTACAGTAAAGTAGAGCACAGGGGGTACAGTAAAGTACCGCAATTGGTGTACAGTATAGTACCACACGGGGTGTACAGTAAAGTACCACACGGGGTGTACAGTACAGTACTGCACAGGGTGTACAGTAAAATACTGCACAGGGGGTACAGTAAAGTACCGCACGGGGGCTACAGTAACGTACTGCACAGGGTGTACAGTAAAGTACCGCACAGGGGGTACAGTAAAGTACCGCACAGGGTCTACAGTAACGTACTGCACAGGGTGTACAGTAAAGTACTGCACAGGGGGTACAGTAAAGTACTGCACAGGGGGTGCAGTAAAGTACCGCACAGGGTGTACAGTAAAGTACAGCACAGGGGGTACAGTAAAGTACCGCACAGGGGGTACAGTAAAGTACCACACAGGGGGTACAGTAAAGTATTGCACAGGGGGTACAGTAAAGTACTGCACAGGGGGTACAGTAAAGTACCGCACAGGGTTTACAGTAAAGTACTGCACAGGGTGTACAGAAAAGAACTGCACAGGGGGTACAGTAAAGGACCGCACAGGGGGTACAGTAAAATACTGCACAGGGTGCACAGTAAAGTAACGCACAGGGGGTACAGTAAAGTACCGCACAGCGGGTACATTACTGTACCGCACAGGGGGTACAGTAAAGTACCGCACAGGGGGTACAGTAAAGTACTGCACAGGGGGTACAGTAAAGTGCTGCACAGGGGGTACAGTAAAGTACTGCACAGGGGGTACAGTAAAGTACCGCACAGGGGGTACAGTAAAGTACCGCACAGGGGGTACAGTAAAGTACTGCACAGGGTGTACAGTAAAGTACCGCACAGGGGATACAGTAAAGTACTGCACAGGGGGTACAGTAAAGTACCGCACAGGGGGTACAGTAAAGTAACGCACAGGGGGTACAGTAAAGTACTGCACAGGGGGTACAGTAAAGTACCGCACAGGGTGTACAGTAAAGTACCGAACAGGAGGGTACAGTAAAGTACCGCACAGGGTGCTACAGTAAAGTACCGCACAGGGGGTACAGTAAAGTACCTCACAGGGTGTACAGTAAAGTACCGCACATGGGGTACAGTAAAGTACCAGACAGGGGGTACAGTAAAGTACCGCACAGGGGGTACAGTAAAGTACCGCACAGAGGGCACAGTAAAGTACTGCACAGGGTGTACAGTAAAGTACTGCACAGAGGGCACAGTAAAGTACTGCACAGGGTGTACAGTAAAGTACTGCACAGGGGGTACAGTAAAGTACTGCACAGGGGGTGCAGTAAAGTACCGCACAGGGTGTACAGTAAAGTACAGCACAGGGGGTACAGTAAAGTACCGCACAGGGGGTACAGTAAAGTACCACACAGGGGGTACAGTAAAGTATTGCACTGGGGGTACAGTAAAGTACTGCACAGGGGGTACAGTAAAGTACCGCACAGGGTTTACAGTAAAGTACTGCACAGGGTGTACAGAAAAGAACTGCACAGGGGGTACAGTAAAGGACCGCACAGGGGGTACAGTAAAATACTGCACAGGGTGCACAGTAAAGTAACGCACAGGGGGTACAGTAAAGTACCGCACAGCGGGTACATTACTGTACCGCACAGGGGGTACAGTAAAGTACCGCACAGGGGGTACAGTAAAGTACTGCACAGGGGGTACAGTAAAGTGCTGCACAGGGGGTACAGTAAAGTACTGCACAGGGGGTACAGTAAAGTACCGCACAGGGGGTACAGTAAAGTACCGCACAGGGGGTACAGTAAAGTACTGCACAGGGTGTACAGAAAAGTACCGCACAGGGGATACAGTAAAGTACTGCACAGGGGGTACAGTAAAGTACCGCACAGGGGGTACAGTAAAGTAACGCACAGGGGGTACAGTAAAGTACTGCACAGGGGGTACAGTAAAGTACCGCACAGGGTGTACAGTAAAGTACCGAACAGGGGGGTACAGTAAAGTACCGCACAGGGTGCTACAGTAAAGTACCGCACAGGGGGTACAGTAAAGTACCTCACAGGGTGTACAGTAAAGTACCGCACAGGGGGTACAGTAAAGTACCAGACAGGGGGTACAGTAAAGTACCGCACAGGGGGTACAGTAAAGTACCGCACAGAGGGCACAGTAAAGTACTGCACAGGGTGTACAGTAAAGTACTGCACAGAGGGCACAGTAAAGTACTGCACAGGGTGTACAGTAAAGTACTGCACAGGGGATACAGTAAAGTACCGCACAGGGTGTACAGTAAAGTACCGCACAGGGGGTATAGTAAAGTACTGCACAGGGGGGACAGTAAAGTGCCGCACAGGGGGTTAAGTAAAGTACCGCACTGGGGGTACAGTAAAGTACCGCACAGGGGGTACAGTAAAGTACCGCACAGGGGGTACAGTAAAGTACCGCACAGGGGGTACAGTAAAGTACCGCACAGGAGGTACAGTAAAGTACTGCACAGGGGTACAGTAAAGTACTGCACAGGGTGTACAGTAACGTACTGCACAGGGTGTACAGTAAAGTACCGCACAGGGGGTACAGTAAATTACTGCATAGGGGATACAGTAAAGTACCGCCCAGGGAGTACAGTAAAGTACTGCACAGGGGGTACAGTAAAGTACCGCACAGGGGGTACAGTAAAGTCCCGGACAGGGGGTACAGTAAAGTACCGCACAGGGTGTACAGTAAAGTACCGCACAGGGGGTAGAGTAAAGTACTGCACAGGGGGTACAGTAAGGTACTGCACAGGGGGTACAGTAAAGTACCACACAGGGGGTACAGTAAAGTACTGCACAGGCGGTACAGTAAAGTACAGCACAGGGTGTACAGTAAAGTACCGCACAGGGGGTACAGTAAAGTACTGCACAGGGGGTACAGTAAATTACAGCAGAGGGTGTACAGTAAAGTACCACACAGGGGGTACAGTAAGGTACTGCACAGGGGGTACAGTAACGTACAGCACAGGGTGTACAGTAAAGCACCGCACAGGGGGTAGAGTAAAGTACCACACAGGGGGTACAGTAAAGTACCACACAGGGTGTACAGTAAAGTACCACACAGGAGGTACAGTAAAGTACTGCACAGCGGGTACAGTAAAGTACCACACAGGGGGTATATTAAAGTACCACACAGGGGGTACAGTAAAGACCCGCATAGAGGGTACAGTAAAGTACTGCACAGGGGGGTACAGTAAAGACCCGCACAGGGGGTACAGTAAAGTACTGCACAGGGGCGTACAGTAAAGTACTGCACATGGGGTACAGTAAAGTAACACACAGGGGGTACAGTAAAGACCCGCATAGAGGGTACAGTAAAGTACTGCACAGGGGGGTACAGTAAAGACCCGCACAGGGGGTACAGTAAAGTACCACACAGGGTGTACAGTAAAGTACTGCACGGGGGGGTACAGTACAGACCCGCACAGGGGGTACAGTAAAGTACTGCACAGGGGGTACAGTAAAGTACTGCACAGGGGGTACAGTAAAGTACTGCACAGGGTGTACAGTAAAGTACCGCACAGGGGTTACAGTAAAGTACCACACAGGGGGCACAGTAAAGTACCGCACGGGGGGTACAGTAAAGAACTGCACAGGGTGTACAGTAAAGTACCGCACAGGGGGTACAGTAAAGTAATGCACAGGATGTACAGTAAAGTACCGCACAGGGGGTACAGTAAAGTACCGCACAGGGGGTACAGTAAAGTAATGCACAGGATGTACAGTAAAGTACCGCACAGGGTGTACAGTAAAGTACCGCACAGGGTGTACAGTAAAGTACCGCACAGGGTTTACAGTAAAGTACAGCACAGAGTGTACAGTAAAGTACTGCACAGGGGGTACAGTAAAGTACCGCACAGGGGGTACAGTAAAGTAATGCACAGGATGTACAGTAAAGTACCGCACAGGGTGTACAGTAAAGTACCGCACAGGGGGTACAGTAAAGTAATGCACAGGATGTACAGTAAAGTACTGCACAGGGTGTACAGTAAAGTAATGCACAGGGAGTACAGTAAAGTACCGCACAGGGGGTACAGTAAAGTAATGCACAGGATGTACAGTAAAGTACCACACAGGGTGTACAGTAAAGTACTGCACAGGGTGTACAGTAAAGTACCGCACAGGGGGTACAGTAAAGTACCGCACAGGGGTTACAGCAAAGTACCACACAGGGGGTACAGTAAAGTACCGCACGGGGGGTACAGTAAAGAACTGCACAGGGTGTACAGTAAAGTACCGCACAGGGGGTACAGTAAAGTAATGCACAGGATGTACAGTAAAGTACCGCACAGGGGGTACAGTAAAGTACCGCACAGGGGGTACAGTAAAGTAATGCACAGGATGTACAGTAAAGTACCGCACAGGGTGTACAGTAAAGTACCGCACAGGGTTTACAGTAAAGTACAGCACAGGGTGTACAGTAAAGTACTGCACAGGGGGTACAGTAAAGTACCGCACAGGGGGTACAGTAAAGCAATGCACAGGATGTACAGTAAAGTACCGCACAGGGTGTACAGTAAAGTACCGCACAGGGTGTACAGTAAAGTACCGCACAGAGGGTACAGTAAAGTAATGCACAGGGTGTACAGTAAAGTACTGCACAGGGGGTACAGTAAAGTACCGCACAGGGTGTACAGTAAAGAACCGCACAGGGTGTACAGTAAAGTACCGCACAGGGGGTACAGTAAAGTACTGCACAGGGGGTACAGTAAAGTTTCGCACAGGGGGTACAGTAATGTACAGCACAGGGTGTACAGTAAAGTACTGCACAGGGGGTACAGTAAAGTACCGCACAGGGGGTACAGTAAAGAACTGCACAGGGGGTACAGTAAAGTACAGCACAGGGTGTACAGTAAAGTACCGCACAGGGTGTACAGTAAAGTACCGCACTGGGGGTAGAGTAAAGTACTGCACAGGGGGTACAGTAAAGTTCTGCACAGGGGGTACAGTAACGTATCGCACAGGGGGTACAGTAAAGTACAGCACAGGGTGTACAGTAAAGTACCGCACAGGGTGTACAGTAAAGTACCGCACAGGAGGTACAGTAAAGTACTGCACAGGGTGTACAGTAAAGTACAGCACAGGGGGTACAGTAAAGTACTGCACAGGGTGTACAGTAAAGTACTGCACAGGGTGTACAGTAAAGTACAGCACAGGGGGTACAGTAAAGTACTGCACAGGGGGTACAGTAAAGTACCGCACAGGGTGTACAGTAAAGTACTGCACAGGGTGTACAGTAAAGTACCGCACAGGGGGTAGAGTAAAGTACTGCACAGGGGGTACAGTAAAGTACTGCACAGGGGGTACAGTAAAGTACTGCACAGGGGTTACAATAAAGTACCGCTCAGGGAGTACAGTAAAGTACCGCACAGGGGGTACAGTAACGTATCGCACAGGGGGTACAGTAAAGTACAGCACAGGGTGTACAGTAAAGTACCGCTCAGGGTGTACAGTAAAGTACCGCACAGGGGGTACAGTAAAGTACCACACAGGGGGTACAGTAAAGTACCGCACAGTGGGTACAGTAAAGTACCGCACAGGGGGTACAGTAAAGTACCAGACAGGGGGTACAGTAAAGTACCGCACAGGGTGTACAGTAAAGTACCGCACAGGGTGTACAGTAAAGTACCGCACAGGGTTTACAGTAAAGTACAGCACAGAGTGTACAGTAAAGTACTGCACAGGGGGTACAGTAAAGTACCGCACAGGGGGTACAGTAAAGTAATGCACAGGATGTACAGTAAAGTACCACACAGGGTGTACAGTAAAGTACTGCACAGGGTGTACAGTAAAGTACCGCACAGGGGGTACAGTAAAGTACTGCACAGGGGTTACAGCAAAGTACCACACAGGGGGTACAGTAAAGTACCGCACGGGGGGTACAGTAAAGAACTGCACAGGGTGTACAGTTAAGTACCGCACAGGGGGTACAGTAAAGTACTGCACAGGGTGTACAGTAAAGTACCGCACAGGGGGTACAGTAAAGTAATGCACAGGATGTACAGTAAAGTACCGCACAGGGTGTACAGTAAAGTACCGCACAGGGTTTACAGTAAAGTACAGCACAGGGGGTTCAGTAAAGTACCGCACAGGGGGTTCAGTAAAGTACCGCACAGGGTGTACAGTAAAGTACTGCACAGGGTGTACAGTAAAGTACCGCACAGGGTGTACAGTAAATTACCGCACAGGGTGTACAGTAAAGTACTGCACAGGGTGTACAGTAAAGTACCGCACAGGGGGTTCAGTAAAGTACCGCACAGGGTGTACAGTAAAGTAATGCACAGGGTGTACAGTAAAGTACCGCACAGGGGGTACAGTAAAGTACCGCACAGGGGGTACAGTAAAGTACTGCACAGGGGGTACAGTAAAGTACCGCACAGAGGGTACAGTAAAGTAATGCACAGGGTGTACAGTAAAGTACTGCACAGGGGGTACAGTAAAGTACCGCACAGGGTGTACAGTAAAGAACCGCACAGGGTGTACAGTAAAGTACCGCACAGGGGGTAGAGTAAAGTACTGCACAGGGTGTACAGTAAAGTACTGCACAGGGGGTACAGTAACGTATCGCACAGGGGGTACAGTAAAGTACAGCACAGGGTGTACAGTAAAGTACTGCACAGGGGGTACAGTAAAGTACCGCACAGGGGGTACAGTAAAGTACTGCACAGGGGGTACAGTAAAGTACTGCACAGGGGGTACAGTAAAGTACTGCACAGGGGTTACAGTAAAGTACCGCACAGGGAGTACAGTAAAGTACCGCACAGGGGGTACTGTAACGTATCGCACAGGGGGTACAGTAAAGTACAGCACAGGGTGTACAGTAAAGTACCGCACAGGGTGTACAGTAAAGTCCCGCACAGGGGGTACAGTAAAGTACCACACAGGGGGTACAGTAAAGTACCGCACAGTGGGTACAGTAAAGTACCGCACAGGGGGTACAGTAAAGTACCAGACAGGGGGTACAGTAAAGTACCGCACAGGGGGTACAGTAAAGTACCGCACAGGGGGTACAGTAAAGTACCGCACAGAGGGCACAGTAAAGTACTGCACAGGGTGTACAGTAAAGTACTGCACAGAGGGCGCAGTAAAGTACTGCACAGGGTGTACAGTAAAGTACTGCACAGGGGATACAGTAAAGTACCGCACAGGGGGTACAGTAAAGTACCGCACAGGGGGTACAGTAAAGTACCGCACAGAGGGCACAGTAAAGTACCGCACAGGGGGTACAGTAAAGTACCGCACAGAGGGCACAGTAAAGTACTGCACAGGGGGTACAGTAAAGTACTGCACAGGGTGTACAGTAAAGTACTGCACAGGGGGTACAGTAAAGTACCGCACAGGGGGTACAGTAAAGTACCGCACAGGGTGTACAGTAAAGTACCGCACAGGGGATACAGTAAAGTACCGCACAGGGGGTACAGTAAAGTACCGCACAGGGGGTACAGTAAAGTACCGCACAGTGGGTACAGTAAGGTACCGCACAGGGTGTACAGTAAAGTACCGCACAGGGTGTACAGTAAAGAACTGCACAGGGGGTACAGTAAAGTTCCGCACAGGGGGTACAGTAAAGTACTGCACAGGGTGTACAGTAAAGTACCGCACAGGGTGTACAGTAAAGTACTGCACAGGGGGTACAGTAAAGTAACGCACAGGGGATACAGTAAAGTACCGCACAGGGTGTACAGTAAAGTACCGCACAGGGTGTACAGTAAAGTACCGCACAGGGGGTACAGTAAAGTAAAGCACAGGGGGTACAGTAAAGTACCGCACAGAGGGCACAGTAAAGTACTGCACAGGGTGTACAGTAAAGTACCGCACAGGGGGTACAGTAAAGTACTGCACAGGGTGTACAGTAAAGTACTGCACAGGGGTTACAGTAAAGTACCACACAGGGTGTACAGTAAACTATTACACAGGGGGTACAGTAAAGTACCGCACAGGGTGTACAGTAAAGTACTGCACAGGGGGTACAGTAAAGTACCGCACAGGGGGTACAGTAAAGTACTGCACTGGGGGTACAGTAAAGTACTGCACAGGGTGTACAGTAAAGTACCGCACAGGGGGCACAGTAAAGTACCGCACAGGGGGTACAGTAAAGTACCGCACAGGGTGTACAGTAAAGTACCGCACAGGGGGTACAGTAAAGTACCGCACAGGGTGTACAGTAAAGAACTGCACAGGGGGTACAGTAAAGTACCGCACAGGGGGTACAGTAAAGTACCGCACAGGGTGTACAGTAAAGAACTGCACAGGGTGTACAGTAAAGTACTGCACAGGGGGTACAGTAAAGTACCACACAGGGTGTACAGTAAAGTACCGCACAGGGGGTACAGTAAAGTACTGCACAGGGGGTACAGTAAAGTAGCACACAGGGTGTACAGTAAAGTACCGCACAGGGGGTACAGTAAAGTACTGCACAGGGGTTACAGTAAAGTACTGCACAGGGTGTACAGTAAAGAACTGCACAGGGGGTTCAGTAAAGTACCGCACAGGGTGTACAGTAAAGTAATGCACAGGGTGTACAGTAAAGTACCGCACAGGGGGTACAGTAAAGTACCACACAGGGCGTACAGTAAAGTACTGCACAGGGGGTACAGTAAAGTACCGCACAGAGGGTACAGTAAAGTAATGCACAGGGTGTACAGTAAAGTACTGCACCGGGGGTACAGTAAAGTACCGCACAGGGTGTACAGTAAAGAACCGCACAGGGTGTACAGTAAAGTACCGCACAGGGGGTAGAGTAAAGTACTGCACAGGGTGTACAGTAAAGTACTGCACAGGGGGTACAGTAACGTATCGCACAGGGGGTACACTAAAGTACAGCACAGGGTGTACAGTAAAGTACTGCACAGGGGGTACAGTAAAGTACCGCACAGGGGGTAGAGTAAAGTACTGCACAGGGGGTACAGTAAAGTACTGCACAGGGGGTACAGTAAAGTACTGCACAGGGGTTACAGTAAAGTACCGCACAGGGAGTACAGTAAAGTACCGCACAGGGGGTACAGTAACGTATCGCACAGGGGGTACAGTAAAGCACAGCACAGGGTGTACAGTAAAGTACCGCACAGGGTGTACAGTAAAGTCCCGCACAGGGGGTACAGTAAAGTACCACACAGGGGGTACAGTAAAGTACCGCACAGTGGGTACAGTAAAGTACCGCACAGGGGGTACAGTAAAGTACCAGACAGGGGGTACAGTAAAGTACCGCACAGGGGGTACAGTAAAGTACCGCACAGGGGGTACAGTAAAGTACCGCACAGAGGGCACAGTAAAGTACTGCACAGGGTGTACAGTAAAGTACTGCACAGAGGGCGCAGTAAAGTACTGCACAGGGTGTACAGTAAAGTACTGCACAGGGGATACAGTAAAGTACCGCACAGGGGGTACAGTAAAGTACCGCACAGGGGGTACAGTAAAGTACCGCACAGAGGGCACAGTAAAGTACCGCACAGGGGGTACAGTAAAGTACCGCACAGAGGGCACAGTAAAGTACTGCACAGGGTGTACAGTAAAGTACTGCACAGGGTGTACAGTAAAGTACTGCACAGGGGGTACAGTAAAGTACCGCACAGGGGGTACAGTAAAGTACCGCACAGGGTGTACAGTAAAGTACCGCACAGGGGATACAGTAAAGTACCGCACAGGGGGTACAGTAAAGTACCGCACAGTGGGTACAGTAAAGTACCGCACAGTGGGTACAGTAAGGTACCGCACAGGGTGTACAGTAAAGAACTGCACAGGGGGTACAGTAAAGTTCCGCACAGGGGGTACAGTAAAGTACTGCACAGGGTGTACAGTAAAGTACCACACAGGGTGTACAGTAAAGTACTGCACAGGGGGTACAGTAAAGTAACGCACAGGGGATACAGTAAAGTACCGCACAGGGTGTACAGTAAAGTACCGCACAGGGTGTACAGTAAAGTACCGCACAGGGGGTACAGTAAAGTAAAGCACAGGGGGTAAAGTAAAGTACCGCATAGAGGGCACAGTAAAGTACTGCACAGGGTGTACAGTAAAGTACCGCACAGGGGGTACAGTAAAGTACTGCACAGGGTGTACAGTAAAGTACTGCACAGGGGTTACAGTAAAGTACCACACAGGGTGTACAGTAAAGTATTACACAGGGGGTACAGTAAAGTACCGCACAGGGTGTACAGTAAAGTACTGCACAGGGGGTACAGTAAAGTACCGCACAGGGGGTACAGTAAAGTACTGCACTGGGGGTACAGTAAAGTACTGCACAGGGTGTACAGTAAAGTACCGCACAGGGGGTACAGTAAAGTACCGCACAGGGGGTACAGTAAAGTACCGCACAGGGTGTACAGTAAAGTACCGCACAGGGGGTACAGTAAAGTACCGCACAGGGTGTACAGTAAAGAACTGCACAGGGGGTACAGTAAAGTACCGCACAGGGGGTACAGTAAAGTACCGCACAGGGTGTACAGTAAAGAACTGCACAGGGTGTACAGTAAAGTACTGCACAGGGGGTACAGTAAAGTACCACACAGGGTGTACAGTAAAGTACCGCACAGGGGGTGCAGTAAAGTACTGCACAGGGGGAACAGTAAAGTACCACACAGGGTGTACAGTAAAGTACCGCACAGGGGGTACAGTAAAGTACTGCACAGGGGGTACAGTAAAGTACTGCACAGGGTGTACAGTAAAGTACCGCACAGGGGGTACAGTAAAGTACCGCACAGGGGGTACAGTAAAGTACCACACAGGGGTACAGTAAAGTGCCGCACAGGGGGTTAAGTAAAGTACCGCACTGGGGGTACAGTAAAGTACCGCACAGGGGGTACAGTAAAGTACCGCACAGGGGGTACAGTAAAGTACCGCACAGGGGGTACAATAAAGTACCGCACAGGGGGTACAGTAAAGTACCGCACAGGGGGTACAGTAAAGTACCGCACAGGAGGTACAGTAAAGTACTGCACAGGGGTACAGTAAAGTACTGCACAGGGTGTACAGTAACGTACCGCACAGGGTGTACAGTAAAGTACTGCACAGGGGGTACAGTAAAGTACCGCACAGGGTGTACAGTAAAGTACCGCACATGGGGTACAGTAAAGAACTGCACAGCGGGTACAGTAAAGTACCACACAGGGGTACAGTAAAGTACCGCACAGGGGGTTAAGTAAAGTACCGCACAGGGGGTACAGTAAAGTACTGCACAGGGGGTACAGTAAAGTACTGCACAGGGGGGACAGTAAAGTACCGCACAGGGGATACAGTAAAGTACTGCACAGGGGGTACAGTAAAGAACCGCACAGGGGATACAGTAAAGTACCGCACAGGGGGTACAGTAAAGTACTGCACAGGGGGTACAGTCAAGTACTGCACAGGGGGTAAAGTAAAGTACCGCACAGGGGGTACAGTAAATTACTGCATAGGGGATACAGTAAAGTACCGCCCAGGGGGTACAGTAAAGTACTGCACAGGGGGTTCAGTAAAGTACCGCACAGGGGGTACAGTAAAGTACCGGACAGGGGGTACAGTAAAGTACCGCACAGGGGGTACAGTAAAGTACCCCACAGGGGGTAGAGTAAAGTACTGCACAGGGGGTACAGTAAGGTACTGCACAGGGGGTACAGTAAGGTACTGCACAGGGGGTACAGTAAAGTACCACACAGGGGGTACAGTATAGTACTGCACAGGGGGTACAGTAAATTACAGCAGAGGGTGTACAGTAAAGTACCGCACAGGGGGTACAGTAAAGTACTGCACAGGGGTTACAGTAAATTACAGCAGAGGCTGTACAGTAAAGTACCACACAGGGGGTACAGTAAGGTACTGCACAGGGGGTACAGTAAAGTACAGCACAGGGTGTACAGTAAAGCACCGCACAGGGGGTAGAGTAAAGTACCACACAGGGGGTACAGTAAAGTACCTCACAGGGGGTACAGTAAAGTACCACACAGGGGGTACAGTAAAGTACCACACAGGGGTTACAGTAAAGTACTGCACAGTGGGTACAGTAAAGTACCACACAGGGGGGTACATTAAAGTACCACACAGGGGGTACAGTAAAGACCCGCATAGAGGGTACAGTAAAGTACTGCACAGGGGGGTACAGTAAAGACCCGCACAGGGGGTACAGTAAAGTACTGCACAAGGGGGTACAGTAAAGTACTGCACAGGGGGTACAGAAAAGTACCACACAGGGGGTACAATAAAGACCCGCATAGAGGGTACAGTAAAGTACTGCACAGGGGGTACAGTAAAGTACTGCACAGTGTGTACAGTAAAGTACTGCACAGGGGGTACAGTAAAGTACTGCACAGGGGGGTACAGTAAAGTACTGCACAGGGGGTACAGTAAAGTACCGCACAGGGGGTACAGTAAAGACCCGCATAGAGGGTACAGTAAAGTACCGCACAGGGGGTACAGTAAAGTACTGCACAGGGTGTACAGTAAAGTACTGCACAGGGGGTACAGTAAAGTACTGCACAGGGGGTACAGTAAAGTACCGCACAGGGTGCAGAGTAAAGTACTGCACAGGGGGTACAGTAAAGTACTGCACAGGGGGTACAGTAAAGTACCGCACAGGGGGTACAGTAAAGTACCGCACAGGGGGTACAGTAAAGTACTGCACAGGGTTTACAGTAAAGTACCACACAGGGGGTACAGTAAAGTACTGCACAGGGTGTACAGTAAAGTACCACACAGGGGGTACAGTAAAGTACTGCACAGGGTGTACAGTAAAGTACCACACAAGAGGTACAGTAAAGTACTGCACAGGGTGTACAGTAAAGTACCACACAGGGGGTACAGTAAAGTACCGCACAGGGGGTACAGTAAAGTACCGCACAGGGGGTACAGTAAAGTACCGCAATTGGTGTACAGTAAAGTACTGCACAGAGGGTACAGTAAAGTACTGCACAGGGGGTTACAGTAAATTACTGCACAGGGGGTACAGTAAAGTACTGTACAGGGGGGTACAGTAAAGACCCGCACAGGGGGTACAGTAAAGTAGAGCACAGGGGGTACAGTAAAGTACCGCAATTGGTGTACAGTAAAGTACCACACGGGGTGTGCAGTAAAGTACCACACGGGGTGTACAGTAAAGTACTGCACAGGGTGTACAGTAAAATACTGCACAGGGGGTACAGTAAAGTACCGCACGGGGGCTACAGTAACGTACTGCACAGGGTGTACAATAAAGTACCGCACAGGGGGTAAAGTAAAGTACCGCACAGGGTCTACAGTAACGTACTGCACAGGGTGTACAGTAAAGTACTGCACAGGGGGTACAGTAAAGTACCGCACAGGGGGTACAGTAAAGTACTGCACAGGGGGTGCAGTAAAGTACCGCACAGGGTGTACAGTAAAGTACAGCACAGGGGGTACAGTAAAGTACCGCACAGGGGGTACAGTAAAGTACCACACAGGGGGTACAGTAAAGTATTGCACAGGGGGTACAGTAAAGTACTGCACAGGGGGTACAGTAAAGTACCGCACAGGGTTTACAGTAAAGTACTGCACAGGGTGTACAGTAAAGAACTGCACAGGGGGTACAGTAAAGGACCGCACAGGGGGTACAGTAAAATACTGCACAGGGTGCACAGTAAAGTAACACACAGGGGGTACAGTAAAGTACCGCACAGCGGGTACATTACTGTACCGCACAGGGGGTACAGTAAAGTACCGCACAGGGGGTACAGTAAAGTACTGCACAGGGGGTACAGTAAAGTGCTGCACAGGGGGTACAGTAAAGTACTGCACAGGGGGTACAGTAAAGTACCGCACAGGGGGTACAGTAAAGTACTGCACTGGGGGTACAGTAAAGTACTGCACAGGGTGTACAGTAAAGTACCGCACAGGGGGTACAGTAAAGTACCGCACAGGGGGTACAGTAAAGTACCGCACAGGGTGTACAGTAAAGTACCGCACAGGGGGTACAGTAAAGTACCGCACAGGGTGTACAGTAAAGAACTGCACAGGGGGTACAGTAAAGTACTGCACAGGGGGTACAGTAAAGTACCGCACAGGGTGTACAGTAAAGAACTGCACAGGGTGTACAGTAAAGTACTGCACAGGGGGTACAGTAAAGTACCACACAGGGTGTACAGTAAAGTACCGCACAGGGGGTACAGTAAAGTACTGCACAGGGGGTACAGTAAAGTACCACACAGGGTGTACAGTAAAGTACCGCACAGGGGGTACAGTAAAGTACTGCACAGGGGGTACAGTAAAGTACTGCACAGGGTGTACAGTAAAGAACTGCACAGGGGGTGCAGTAAAGTACCGCACAGGGGGTACAGTAAAGTACTGCACAGGGGGTACAGTAAAGTACCACACAGGGGTACAGTAAAGTGCCGCACAGGGGGTTAAGTAAAGTACCGCACTGGGGGTACAGTAAAGTACCGCACAGGGGGTACAGTAAAGTTCCGCACAGGGGGTACAGTAAAGTACCGCACAGGGGGTACAATAAAGTACCGCACAGGGGGTACAGTAAAGTACCGCACAGGGGGTACAGTAAAGTACCGCACAGGAGGTACAGTAAAGTACTGCACAGGGGTACAGTAAAGTACTGCACAGGGTGTACAGTAACGTACTGCACAGGGTGTACAGTAAAGTACCGCACAGGGGGTACAGTAAAGTACTGCACAGGGTGTACAGTAAAGTACCGCACAGGGTGTACAGTAAAGTACTGCACAGGGGGTACAGTAAAGTACCGCACAGGGTGTACAGTAAAGTACCGCACATGGGGTACAGTAAAGAACTGCACAGCGGGTACAGTAAAGTACCACACAGGGGTACAGTAAAGTACCGCACAGGGGGTTAAGTAAAGTACCGCACAGGGGGTACAGTAAAGTACTGCACAGGGGGTACAGTAAAGTACTGCACAGGGGGGACAGTAAAGTACCGCACAGGGGATACAGTAAAGTACTGCACAGGGGGTACAGTAAAGAACCGCACAGGGGATACAGTAAAGTACCGCACAGGGGGTACAGTAAAGTACTGCACAGGGGGTACAGTCAAGTACTGCACAGGGGGTAAAGTAAAGTACCGCACAGGGGGTACAGTAAATTACTGCATAGGGGATACAGTAAAGTACCGCCCAGGGGGTACAGTAAAGTACTGCACAGGGGGTACAGTAAAGTACCGCACAGGGGGTACAGTAAAGTACCGGACAGGGGGTACAGTAAAGTACCGCACAGGGGGTACAGTACAGTACCGCACAGGGGGTAGAGTAAAGTACTGCACAGGGGGTACAGTAAGGTACTGCACAGGGGGTACAGTAAGGTACTGCACAGGGGGTACAGTAAAGTACCACACAGGGGGTACAGTATAGTACTGCACAGGGGGTACAGTAAATTACAGCAGAGGGTGTACAGTAAAGTACCGCACAGGGGGTACAGTAAAGTACTGCACAGGGGTTACAGTAAATTACAGCAGAGGGTGTACAGTAAAGTACCACACAGGGCGTACAGTAAGGTACTGCACAGGGGGTACAGTAAAGTACAGCACAGGGTGTACAGTAAAGCACCGCACAGGGGGTAGAGTAAAGTACCACACAGGGGGTACAGTAAAGTACCTCACAGGGGGTACAGTAAAGTACCACACAGGGGGTACAGTAAAGTACCACACAGGGGTTACAGTAAAGTACTGCACAGTGGGTACAGTAAAGTACCACACAGGGGGGTACATTAAAGTACCACACAGGGGGTACGGTAAAGACCCGCATAGAGGGTACAGTAAAGTACTGCACAGGGGGGTACAGTAAAGACCCGCACAGGGGGTACAGTAAAGTACTGCACAAGGGGGTACAGTAAAGTACTGCACAGGGGGTACAGTAAAGTACCACACAGGGGGTACAATAAAGACCCGCATAGAGGGTACAGTAAAGTACTGCACAGGGGGTACAGTAAAGTACTGCACAGGGTGTACAGTAAAGTACTGCACAGGGGGTACAGTAAAGTACTGCACAGGGGGGTACATTAAAGTACTGCACAGGGGGTACAGTAAAGTACCGCACAGGGGGTACAGTAAAGACCCGCATAGAGGGTACAGTAAAGTACCGCACAGGGGGTACAGTAAAGTACTGCACAGGGTGTACAGTAAAGTACTGCACAGGGGGTACAGTAAAGTACTGCACAGGGGGTACAGTAAAGTACCGCACAGGGTGTACAGTAAAGTACTGCACAGGGGGTACAGTAAAGTACTGCACAGGGGGTACAGTAAAGTACCGCACAGGGGGTACAGTAAAGTACCGCACAGGGGGTACAGTAAAGTACTGCACAGGGTGTACAGTAAAGTACCACACAGGGGGTACAGTAAAGTACTGCACAGGGTGTACAGTAAAGTACCACACAGGTGGTACAGTAAAGTACTGCACAGGGTGTACAGTAAAGTACCACACAAGAGGTACAGTAAAGTACTGCACAGGGTGTACAGTAAAGTACCACACAGGGGGTACAGTAAAGTACCGCACAGGGGGTACAGTAAAGTACCGCACAGGGGGTACAGTAAAGTACCGCAATTGGTGTACAGTAAAGTACTGCACAGAGGGTACAGTAAAGTACTGCACAGGGGGTTACAGTAAATTACTGCACAGGGGGTACAGTAAAGTACTGCACAGGGGGGTACAGAAAAGACCCGCACAGGGGGTACAGTAAAGTAGAGCACAGGGGGTACAGTAAAGTACCGCAATTGGTGTACAGTAAAGTACCACACGGGGTGTACAGTAAAGTACCACACGGGGTGTACAGTAAAGTACTGCACAGGGTGTACAGTAAAATACTGCACAGGGGGTACAGTAAAGTACCGCACGGGGGCTACAGTAACGTACTGCACAGGGTGTACAATAAAGTACCGCACAGGGGGTACAGTAAAGTACCGCACAGGGTCTACAGTAACGTACTGCACAGGGTGTACAGTAAAGTACCGCACAGGGGGTACAGTAAAGTACTGCACAGGGGGTGCAGTAAAGTACCGCACAGGGTGTACAGTAAAGTACAGCACAGGGGGTACAGTAAAGTACCGCACAGGGGGTACAGTAAAGTACCACACAGGGGGTACAGTAAAGTACTGCACAGGGGGTACAGTAAAGTACCGCACAGGGTTTACAGTAAAGTACTGCACAGGGTGTACAGTAAAGAACTGCACAGGGGGTACAGTAAAGGACCGCACAGGGGGTACAGTAAAATACTGCACAGGGTGCACAGTAAAGTAACACACAGGGGGTACAGTAAAGTACCGCACAGTGGGTACATTACTGTACCGCACAGGGGGTACAGTAAAGTACCGCACAGGGGGTACAGTAAAGTACTGCACAGGGGGTACAGTAAAGTGCTGCACAGGGGGTACAGTAAAGTACTGCACAGGGGGTACAGTAAAGTACCGCACAGGGTGTACAGTAAAGTACCGCACAGGGGGTACAGTAAAGTACTGCACAGGGTGTACAGTAAAGTACCGCACAGGGGATACAGTAAAGTACCGCACAGGGGGTACAGTAAAGTACTGCACAGGGGGTACAGTAAAGTACCGCACAGGGGGTACAGTAAAGTAACGCACAGGGGGTACAGTAAAGTACTGCACAGGGGGTACAGTAAAGTACCGCACAGGGTGTACAGTAAAGTACCGAACAGGGGGGTACAGTAAAGTACCGCACAGGGTGCTACAGTAAAGTACCGCACAGGGGGTACAGTAAAGTACCACACAGGGTGTACAGTAAAGTACCGCACAGGGGGTACAGTAAAGTACCAGACAGGAGGTACAGTAAAGTACCGCACAGGGGGTACAGTAAAGTACTGCACAGGGTGTACAGTAAAGTACCACACAGGGGGTACAGTAAGGTACTGCACAGGGTGTACAGTAAAGTACTGCACAGAGGGCACAGTAAAGTACCGCACAGAGGGCACAGTAAAGTACCGCACAGAGGGTACAGTAAAGTACTGCACAGAGGGCACAGTAAAGTACTGCACAGGGTGTACAGTAAAGTACTGCACAGGGGATACAGTAAAGTACCGCACAGGGGGTACAGTAAAGTACTGCACAGGGGGTATAGTAAAGTACTGCACAGGGGGTACAGTAAAGTGCTGCACAGGGGGTACAGTAAAGTACTGCACAGGGTGTACAGTAAAGAACTGCACAGGGGGTGCAGTAAAGTACCGCACAGGGGGTACAGTAAAGTACTGCACAGGGGGTACAGTAAAGTACCACACAGGGGTACAGTAAAGTGCCGCACAGGGGGTTAAGTAAAGTACCGCACTGGGGGTACAGTAAAGTACCGCACAGGGGGTACAGTAAAGTACCGCACAGGGGGTACAGTAAAGTACCGCACAGGGGGTACAGTAAAGTACCGCACAGGGGGTACAGTAAAGTACCGCACAGGAGGTACAGTAAAGTACTGCACAGGGGTACAGTAAAGTGCTGCACAGGGTGTACAGTAACGTACTGCACAGGGTGTACAGTAAAGTACCGCACAGGGGGTACAGTAAATTACTGCATAGGGGATACAGTAAAGTACCGCCCAGGGAGTACAGTAAAGTACTGCACAGGGGGTACAGTAAAGTACCGCACAGGGGGTACAGTAAAGTACCGGACAGGGGGTACAGTAAAGTACCGCACAGGGGGTACAGTAAAGTACCGCACAGGGGGTAGAGTAAAGTACTGCACAGGGGGTACACTAAGGTACTGCACAGGGGGTACAGTAAAGTACCACACAGGGGGTACAGTAAAGTACTGCACAGGGGGTACAGTAAAGTACAGCACAGGGTGTACAGTAAAGTACCGCACAGGGGGTACAGTAAAGTACTGCACAGGGGGTACAGTAAATTACAGCAGAGGGTGTACAGTAAATTACCACACAGGGGGTACAGTAAGGTACTGCACAGGGGGTACAGTAAAGTACAGCACAGGGTGTACAGTAAAGCACCGCACAGGGGGTAGAGTAAAGTACCACACAGGGGGTACAGTAAAGTACCACACAGGGTGTACAGTAAAGTACCACACAGGAGGTACAGTAAAGTACTGCACAGCGGGTACAGTAAAGTACCACACAGGGGGTATATTAAAGTACCACACAGGGGGTACAGTAAAGACCCGCATAGAGGGTACAGTAAAGTACTGCACAGGGGGGTACAGTAAAGACCCGCACAGGGGGTACAGTAAAGTACTGCACAGGGGGGTACAGTAAAGTACTGCACATGGGGTACAGTAAAGTAACACACAGGGGGTACAGTAAAGACCCGCATAGAGGGTACAGTAAAGTACTGCACAGGGGGGTACAGTAAAGACCCGCACAGGGGGTACAGTAAAGTACCACACAGGGTGTACAGTAAAGTACTGCACGGGGGGGTACAGTAAAGACCCGCACAGGGGGTACAGTAAAGTACCGCACAGGGAGTACAGTAAAGTACTGCACAGGGGGTACAGTAAAGTACTGCACAGGGGGTACAGTAAAGTACTGCACAGGGGGAACAGTAAAGTAATGCACAGGGGGTACAGTAAAGTACTGCACAGGGGGTACAGTAAAGTACTGCACAGGGTGTACAGTAAAGTACCGCACAGGGGGTACAGTAAAGTACCGCACAGGGGGTACAGTAAAGTACTGCACAGGGGGTACAGTAAAGTACTGCACAGGGGGTACAGTAAAGTAACTCACAGGGGGTACAATAAAGTACCACACAGGGGGTACAGTAAAGTACCACACAGGGGGTACAGTAAAGTACTGCACAGTGGGTACAGTAAAGTACCACACAGGGGGGTACATTAAAGTACCACACAGGGGGTACAGTAAAGACCCGCATAGAGGGTACAGTAAAGTACTGCACAGGGGGGTACAGTAAAGACCCGCACAGGGGGTACAGTAAAGTACTGCACAGGGGGGTACAGTAAAGTACTGCACAGGGGGTACAGTAAAGTACCACACAGGGGGAACAATAAAGACCCGCATAGAGGGTACAGTAAAGTACTGCACAGGGGGTACAGTAAAGTACTGCACAGGGTGTACAGTAAAGTACTGCACAGGGGGTACAGTAAAGTACTGCACAGGGGGGTACAGTAAAGTACTGCCCAGGGGGTACAGTAAAGTACCGCACAGGGGGTACAGTAAAGACCCGCATAGAGGGTACAGTAAAGTACCGCACAGGGGGTACAGTAAAGTACTGCACAGGGTGTACAGTAAAGTACTGCACAGGGGGTACAGTAAAGTACTGCACAGGGGGTACAGTAAAGTACCGCACAGGGTGTACAGTAAAGCACTGCACAGGGGGTACAGAAAAGTACTGAACAGGGGGTACAGTAAAGTACTGCACAGGGGGTACAGTAAAGTACCGCACAGGGGGTACAGTAAAGTACTGCACAGGGTGTACAGTAAAGTACCACACAGGGGGTACAGTAAAGTACTGCACAGGATGTACAGTAAAGTACCACACAGGGGGTACAGTAAAGTACTGCACAGGGTGTACAGTAAAGTACCACACAGGGGGTACAGTAAAGTACTGCACAGGGTGTACAGTAAAGTACCACACAGGGGGTACAGTAAAGTACCGCACAGGGGGTACAATAAAGTACCGCACAGGGGGTACAGTAAAGTACCGCAATTGGTGTACAGTAAAGTGCTGCACAGAGGGTACAGTAAAGTACTGCACAGGGGGTTACAGTAAATTACTGCACAGGGGGTACAGTAAATTACTGCACAGGGGGGTACAGTAAAGACCCGCACAGGGGGTACAGTAAAGTAGAGCACAGGGGGTACAGTAAAGTACCGCAATTGGTGTACAGTAAAGTACCACACGGGATGTACAGTAAAGTACCACACGGGGTGTACAGTAAAGTACTGCACAGGGTGTACAGTAAAATACTGCACAGGGGGTACAGTAAAGTACCGCACGGGGGCTACAGTAACGTACTGCACAGGGTGTACAGTAAAGTACCGCACAGGGGGTACAGTAAAGTACCGCACAGGGTCTACAGTAACGTACTGCACAGGGTGTACAGTAAAGTACTGCACAGGGGGTACAGTAAAGTACCGCACAGGGGGTACAGTAAAGTACTGCACAGGGGGTGCAGTAAAGTACCGCACAGGGTGTACAGTAAAGTACAGCACAGGGGGTACAGTAAAGTACCGCACAGGGGGTACAGTAAAGTACCACACAGGGGGTACAGTAAAGTATTGCACAGGGGGTACAGTAAAGTACTGCACAGGGGGTACAGTAAAGTACCGCACAGGGTTTACAGTAAAGTACTGCACAGGGTGTACAGTAAAGAACTGCACAGGGGGTACAGTAAAGGACCGCACAGGGGGTACAGTAAAATACTGCACAGGGTGCACAGTAAAGTAACGCACAGGGGGTACAGTAAAGTACCGCACAGCGGGTACATTACTGTACCGCACAGGGGGTACAGTAAAGTACCGCACAGGGGGTACAGTAAAGTACTGCACAGGGGGTACAGTAAAGTGCTGCACAGGGGGTACAGTAAAGTACTGCACAGGGGGTACAGTAAAGTACCGCACAGGGGGTACAGTAAAGTACCGCACAGGGGGTACAGTAAAGTACTGCACAGGGTGTACAGTAAAGTACTGCACAGGGGATACAGTAAAGTACCGCACAGGGGGTACAGTAAAGTACTGCACAGGGGGTACAGTAAAGTACCGCACAGGGGGTACAGTAAAGTAACGCACAGGGGGTACAGTAAAGTACTGCACAGGGGGTACAGTAAAGTACCGCACAGGGTGTACAGTAAAGTACCGAAAAGGGGGGTACAGTAAAGTACCGCACAGGGTGCTACAGTAAAGTACCGCACAGGGGGTACAGTAAAGTACCGCACAGGGTGTACAGTAAAGTACCGCACAGGGGGTACAGTAAAGTACCAGACAGGGGGTACAGTAAAGTACCGCACAGGTGGTACAGTAAAGTACCGCACAGAGGGCACAGTAAAGTACTGCACAGGGTGTACAGTAAAGTACTGCACAGAGGGCACAGTAAAGTACTGCACAGGGTGTACAGTAAAGTACTGCACAGGGGATACAGTAAAGTACTGCACAGGGGGTACAGTAAAGTACCGCACAGGGGGTACAGTAAAGTACTGCACAGGGGGTACAGTAAAGTGCTGCACAGGGGGTACAGTAAAGTACCGCACAGGGGGTACAGTAAAGTACTGCACAGGGGGTACAGTAAATTACCGCACAGGGTGTACAGTAAAGTACCGCACAGGGGGTACAGTAAAGTACAGCACAGGGTGTACAGTAAAGTACCGCACAGGGTGTACAGTAAAGTACCGCACAGAGGGCACAGTAAAGTACTGCACAGGGTGTACAGTAAAGTACTGCACAGAGGGCACAGTAAAGTACTGCACAGGGTGTACAGTAAAGTACTGCACAGGGGATACAGTAAAGTACCGCACAGGGGGTACAGTAAAGTACCGCACAGGGGGTACAGTAAAGTACTGCACAGGGGGTACAGTAAAGTGCTGCACAGGGGGTACAGTAAAGTACCGCACAGGGGGTACAGTAAAGTACTGCACAGGGGGTACAGTAAAGTACCGCACAGGGTGTACAGTAAAGTACCGCACAGGGGGTACAGTAAAGTACAGCACAGGGTGTACAGTAAAGTACCGCACAGGGGGTACAGTAAAGTACCGCACAGGGTGTACAGTAAAGTACCGCTCAGGGGATACAGTAAAGTACCGCACATGGGGTACAGTAAAGTACCGCACAGGGGGTACAGTAAAGTACCACACAGTGGGTACAGTAAAGTACCGCACAGGGTGTACAGTAAAGTACCGCACAGGGTGTACAGTAAAGTTCCGCACAGGGGGTACAGTAAAGTACTGCACAGGGTGTACAGTAAAGTACCGCACAGGGTGTACAGTAAAGTACTGCACAGGGGGTACAGTAAAGTAACGCACAGGGGATACAGTAAAGTACCGCACAGGGTGTACAGTAAAGTACTGCACAGGGGGTACAGTAAAGTAAAGCACAGTGGGTACAGTTAAGTACTGCACAGGGTGTACAGTAAAGTACTGCACAGGGGGTACAGTAAAGTACTGCACAGGGGGGTACAGTAAAGTACTGCCCAGGGGGTACAGTAAAGTACCGCACAGGGGGTACAGTAAAGACCCGCATAGAGGGTACAGTAAAGTACCGCACAGGGGGTACAGTAAAGTACTGCACAGGGTGTACAGTAAAGTACTGCACAGGGGGTACAGTAAAGTACTGCACAGGGGGTACAGTAAAGTACCGCACAGGGTGTACAGTAAAGCACTGCACATCGGGTACAGAAAAGTACTGAACAGGGGGTACAGTAAAGTACCGCACAGGGGGTACAGTAAAGTACCGCACAGGGGGTACAGTAAAGTACCACACAGGGGGTACAGTAAAGTACTGCACAGGATGTACAGTAAAGTACCACACAGGGGGTACAGTAAAGTACTGCACAGGGTGTACAGTAAAGTACCACACAGGGGGTACAGTAAATTACTGCACAGGGTGTACAGTAAAGTACCACACAGGGGGTACAGTAAAGTACCGCACAGGGGGTACAATAAAGTACCGCACAGGGGGTACAGTAAAGTACCGCAATTGGTGTACAGTAAAGTGCTGCACAGAGGGTACAGTAAAGTACTGCACAGGGGGTTACAGTAAATTACTGCACAGGGGGTACAGTAAATTACTGCACAGGGGGGTACAGTAAAGACCCGCACAGGGGGTACAGTAAAGTAGAGCACAGGGGGTACAGTAAAGTACCGCAATTGGTGTACAGTAAAGTACCACACGGGATGTACAGTAAAGTACCACACGGGGTGTACAGTAAAGTACTGCACAGGGTGTACAGTAAAATACTGCACAGGGGGTACAGTAAAGTACCGCACGGGGGCTACAGTAACGTACTGCACAGGGTGTACAGTAAAGTACCGCACAGGGGGTACAGTAAAGTACCGCACAGGGTCTACAGTAACGTACTGCACAGGGTGTACAGTAAAGTACTGCACAGGGGGTACAGTAAAGTACCGCACAGGGGGTACAGTAAAGTACTGCACAGGGGGTGCAGTAAAGTACCGCACAGGGTGTACAGTAAAGTACAGCACAGGGGGTACAGTAAAGTACCGCACAGGGGGTACAGTAAAGTACCACACAGGGGGTACAGTAAAGTATTGCACAGGGGGTACAGTAAAGTACTGCACAGAGGGTACAGTAAAGTACCGCACAGGGTTTACAGTAAAGTACTGCACAGGGTGTACAGTAAAGAACTGCACAGGGGGTACAGTAAAGGACCGCACAGGGGGTACAGTAAAATACTGCACAGGGGGTACAGTAAAGTACCGCACGGGGGCTACAGTAACGTACTGCACAGGGTGTACAGTAAAGTACCGCACAGGGGGTACAGTAAAGTACCGCACAGGGTCTACAGTAACGTACTGCACAGGGTGTACAGTAAAGTACTGCACAGGGGGTACAGTAAAGTACCGCACAGGGGGTACAGTAAAGTACTGCACAGGGGGTGCAGTAAAGTACCGCACAGGGTGTACAGTAAAGTAGAGCACAGGGGGTACAGTAAAGTACCGCACAGGGGGTACAGTAAAGTACCACACAGGGGGTACAGTAAAGTATTGCACAGGGGGTACAGTAAAGTACTGCACAGGGGGTACAGTAAAGTACCGCACAGGGTTTACAGTAAAGTACTGCACAGGGTGTACAGTAAAGAACTGCACAGGGGGTACAGTAAAGGACCGCACAGGGGGTACAGTAAAATACTGCACAGGGTGCACAGTAAAGTAACGCACAGGGGGTACAGTAAAGTACCGCACAGCGGGTACATTACTGTACCGCACAGGGGGTACAGTAAAGTACCGCACAGGGGGTACAGTAAAGTACTGCACAGGGGGTACAGTAAAGTGCTGCACAGGGGGTACAGTAAAGTACTGCACAGGGGGTACAGTAAAGTACCGCACAGGGGGTACAGTAAAGTACCGCACAGGGGGTACAGTAAAGTACTGCACAGGGTGTACAGTAAAGTACTGCACAGGGGATACAGTAAAGTACCGCACAGGGGGTACAGTAAAGTACTGCACAGGGGGTACAGTAAAGTACCGCACAGGGGGTACAGTAAAGTAACGCACAGGGGGTACAGTAAAGTACTGCACAGGGGGTACAGTAAAGTACCGCACAGGGTGTACAGTAAAGTACCGAAAAGGGGGGTACAGTAAAGTACCGCACAGGGTGCTACAGTAAAGTACCGCACAGGGGGTACAGTAAAGTACCGCACAGGGTGTACAGTAAAGTACCGCACAGGGGGTACAGTAAAGTACCAGACAGGGGGTACAGTAAAGTACCGCACAGGTGGTACAGTAAAGTACCGCACAGAGGGCACAGTAAAGTACTGCACAGGGTGTACAGTAAAGTACTGCACAGAGGGCACAGTAAAGTACTGCACAGGGTGTACAGTAAAGTACTGCACAGGGGATACAGTAAAGTACTGCACAGGGGGTACAGTAAAGTACCGCACAGGGGGTACAGTAAAGTACTGCACAGGGGGTACAGTAAAGTGCTGCACAGGGGGTACAGTAAAGTACCGCACAGGGGGTACAGTAAAGTACTGCACAGGGGGTACAGTAAATTACCGCACTGGGTGTACAGTAAAGTACCGCACAGGGGGTACAGTAAAGTACAGCACAGGGTGTACAGTAAAGTACCGCACAGGGTGTACAGTAAAGTACCGCACAGAGGGCACAGTAAAGTACTGCACAGGGTGTACAGTAAAGTACTGCACAGAGGGCACAGTAAAGTACTGCACAGGGTGTACAGTAAAGTACTGCACAGGGGATACAGTAAAGTACCGCACAGGGGGTACAGTAAAGTACCGCACAGGGGGTACAGTAAAGTACTGCACAGGGGGTACAGTAAAGTGCTGCACAGGGGGTACAGTAAAGTACCGCACAGGGGGTACAGTAAAGTACTGCACAGGGGGTACAGTAAAGTACCGCACAGGGTGTACAGTAAAGTACCGCACAGGGGGTACAGTAAAGTACAGCACAGGGTGTACAGTAAAGTACCGCACAGGGGGTACAGTAAAGTACCGCACAGGGTGTACAGTAAAGTACCGCTCAGGGGATACAGTAAAGTACCGCACATGGGGTACAGTAAAGTACCGCACAGGGGGTACAGTAAAGTACCACACAGTGGGTACAGTAAAGTACCGCACAGGGTGTACAGTAAAGTACCGCACAGGGTGTACAGTAAAGTTCCGCACAGGGGGTACAGTAAAGTACTGCACAGGGTGTACAGTAAAGTACCGCACAGGGTGTACAGTAAAGTACTGCACAGGGGGTACAGTAAAGTAACGCACAGGGGATACAGTAAAGTACCGCACAGGGTGTACAGTAAAGTACTGCACAGGGGGTACAGTAAAGTAAAGCACAGTGGGTACAGTTAAGTACTGCACAGGGTGTACAGTAAAGTACTGCACAGGGGGTACAGTAAAGTACTGCACAGGGGGGTACAGTAAAGTACTGCCCAGGGGGTACAGTAAAGTACCGCACAGGGGGTACAGTAAAGACCCGCATAGAGGGTACAGTAAAGTACCGCACAGGGGGTACAGTAAAGTACTGCACAGGGTGTACAGTAAAGTACTGCACAGGGGGTACAGTAAAGTACTGCACAGGGGGTACAGTAAAGTACCGCACAGGGTGTACAGTAAAGCACTGCACATCGGGTACAGAAAAGTACTGAACAGGGGGTACAGTAAAGTACCGCACAGGGGGTACAGTAAAGTACCGCACAGGGGGTACAGTAAAGTACCACACAGGGGGTACAGTAAAGTACTGCACAGGATGTACAGTAAAGTACCACACAGGGGGTACAGTAAAGTACTGCACAGGGTGTACAGTAAAGTACCACACAGGGGGTACAGTAAATTACTGCACAGGGTGTACAGTAAAGTACCACACAGGGGGTACAGTAAAGTACCGCACAGGGGGTACAATAAAGTACCGCACAGGGGGTACAGTAAAGTACCGCAATTGGTGTACAGTAAAGTGCTGCACAGAGGGTACAGTAAAGTACTGCACAGGGGGTTACAGTAAATTACTGCACAGGGGGTACAGTAAATTACTGCACAGGGGGGTACAGTAAAGACCCGCACAGGGGGTACAGTAAAGTAGAGCACAGGGGGTACAGTAAAGTACCGCAATTGGTGTACAGTAAAGTACCACACGGGATGTACAGTAAAGTACCACACGGGGTGTACAGTAAAGTACTGCACAGGGTGTACAGTAAAATACTGCACAGGGGGTACAGTAAAGTACCGCACGGGGGCTACAGTAACGTACTGCACAGGGTGTACAGTAAAGTACCGCACAGGGGGTACAGTAAAGTACCGCACAGGGTCTACAGTAACGTACTGCACAGGGTGTACAGTAAAGTACTGCACAGGGGGTACAGTAAAGTACCGCACAGGGGGTACAGTAAAGTACTGCACAGGGGGTGCAGTAAAGTACCGCACAGGGTGTACAGTAAAGTACAGCACAGGGGGTACAGTAAAGTACCGCACAGGGGGTACAGTAAAGTACCACACAGGGGGTACAGTAAAGTATTGCACAGGGGGTACAGTAAAGTACTGCACAGAGGGTACAGTAAAGTACCGCACAGGGTTTACAGTAAAGTACTGCACAGGGTGTACAGTAAAGAACTGCACAGGGGGTACAGTAAAGGACCGCACAGGGGGTACAGTAAAATACTGCACAGGGTGCACAGTAAAGTAACGCACAGGGGGTACAGTAAAGTACCGCACAGCGGGTACATTACTGTACCGCACAGGGGGTACAGTAAAGTACCGCACAGGGGGTACAGTAAAGTACTGCACAGGGGGTACAGTAAAGTGCTGCACAGGGGGTACAGTAAAGTACTGCACAGGGGGTACAGTAAAGTACCGCACAGGGGGTACAGTAAAGTACTGCACAGGGTGTACAGTAAAGTACTGCACAGGGGATACAGTAAAGTACCGCACAGGGGGTACAGTAAAGTACTGCACAGGGGGTACAGTAAAGTACCGCACAGGGGGTACAGTAAAGTAACGCACAGGGGGTACAGTAAAGTACTGCACAGGGGGTACAGTAAAGTACCGCACAGGGTGTACAGTAAAGTACCGAACAGGGGGGTACAGTAAAGTACCGCACAGGGTGCTACAGTAAAGTACCGCACAGGGGGTACAGTAAAGTACCGCACAGGGTGTACAGTAAAGTACCGCACAGGGGGTACAGTAAAGTACCAGACAGGGGGTACAGTAAAGTACCGCACAGGTGGTACAGTAAAGTACCGCACAGAGGGCACAGTAAAGTACTGCACAGGGTGTACAGTAAAGTACTGCACAGAGGGCACAGTAAAGTACAGCACAGGGTGTACAGTAAAGTACTGCACAGGGGATACAGTAAAGTACTGCACAGGAGGTACAGTAAAGTACCGCATAGGGGGTACAGTAAAGTACTGCACAGGGGGTACAGTAAAGTGCTGCACAGGGGGTACAGTAAAGTACCGCACAGGGGGTACAGTAAAGTACTGCACAGGGGGTACAGTAAATTACCGCACAGGGTGTACAGTAAAGTACCGCACAGGGGGTACAGTAAAGTACAGCACAGGGTGTACAGTAAAGTACCGCACAGGGTGTACAGTAAAGTACCGCACAGAGGGCACAGTAAAGTACTGCACAGGGTGTACAGTAAAGTACTGCACAGAGGGCACAGTAAAGTACTGCACAGGGTGTACAGTAAAGTACTGCACAGGGGATACAGTAAAGTACCGCACAGGGGGTACAGTAAAGTACCGCACAGGGGGTACAGTAAAGTACTGCACAGGGGGTACAGTAAAGTGCTGCACAGGGGGTACAGTAAAGTACCGCACAGGGGGTACAGTAAAGTACCGCACAGGGGGTACAGTAAAGTACCGCACAGGGTGTACAGTAAAGTACCGCACAGGGGGTACAGTAAAGTACAGCACAGGGTGTACAGTAAAGTACCGCACAGGGGGTACAGTAAAGTACCGCACAGGGTGTACAGTAAAGTACCGCTCAGGGGATACAGTAAAGTACCGCACATGGGGTACAGTAAAGTACCGCACAGGGGGTACAGTAAAGTACCGCACAGTGGGTACAGTAAAGTACCGCACAGGGTGTACAGTAAAGTACCGCACAGGGTGTACAGTAAAGTTCCGCACAGGGGGTACAGTAAAGTACTGCACAGGGTGTACAGTAAAGTACCGCACAGGGTGTACAGTAAAGTACTGCACAGGGGGTACAGTAAAGTAACGCACAGGGGATACAGTAAAGTACCGCACAGGGTGTACAGTAAAGTACTGCACAGGGGGTACAGTAAAGTAAAGCACAGTGGGTACAGTTAAGTACTGCACAGGGTGTACAGTAAAGTACCGCACAGGGGGTACAGTAAAGTACTGCACAGGGTGTACAGTAAAGTACTGCACAGGGGTTACAGTAAAGTACCACACAGGGTGTACTGTAAAGTATTGCACAGGGGGTACAGTAAAGTACCGCACAGGGGGTACAGTAAAGTACCGCACAGGGGGTACAGTAAAGTACCACACAGGGGGTACAGTAAAGTACTGCACAGGGGGTACAGTAAAGTACCGCACAGGGGGTACAGTAAAGTACTGCACAGGGGGTACAGTAAAGTACCGCACAGGGGATACAGTAAAGTACCGCACAGGGGATACAGTAAAGTACCGCACAGGGGGTACAATAAAGTACCGCACAGGGGGTAAAGTAAAGTACCGCACAGGGGGTACAGTAAAGTACCGCACAGGAGGTACAGTAAAGTACTGCACAGTGGTACAGTAAAGTACTCCACACGGTGTACAGTAACGTACTGCACAGGGTGTACAGTAAAGTACCGCACAGGGGGTACAGTAAAGTACTGCACAGCGGGTACAGTAAAGTACCACACAGGGTTTACAGTAAAGTACCGCACAGGGGGTTAAGTAAAGTACCGCACAGGGGGTACAGTAAAGTACTGCACAGGGGGTACAGTAAAGTACTGCACAGGGGTGACAGTAAAGTACCGCACAGGGGATACAGTAAAGTACTGCACAGGGGCTACAGTAAAGAACCGCACAGGGGATACAGTAAAGTACCGCACAGGGTGTACAGTAAAGTACCGAAAAGGGGGGTACAGTAAAGTACCGCACAGGGTGCTACAGTAAAGTACCGCACAGGGGGTACAGTAAAGTACCGCACAGGGTGTACAGTAAAGTACCGCACAGGGGGTACAGTAAAGTACCAGACAGGGGGTACAGTAAAGTACCGCACAGGTGGTACAGTAAAGTACCGCACAGAGGGCACAGTAAAGTACTGCACAGGGTGTACAGTAAAGTACTGCACAGAGGGCACAGTAAAGTACTGCACAGGGTGTACAGTAAAGTACTGCACAGGGGATACAGTAAAGTACTGCACAGGGGGTACAGTAAAGTACCGCACAGGGGGGTACAGTAAAGTACTGCACAGGGGGTACAGTAAAGTGCTGCACAGGGGGTACAGTAAAGTACCGCACAGGGGGTACAGTAAAGTACTGCACAGGGGGTACAGTAAATTACCGCACAGGGTGTACAGTAAAGTACCGCACAGGGGGTACAGTAAAGTACAGCACAGGGTGTACAGTAAAGTACCGCACAGGGTGTACAGTAAAGTACCGCACAGAGGGCACAGTAAAGTACTGCACAGGGTGTACAGTAAAGTACTGCACAGAGGGCACAGTAAAGTACTGCACAGGGTGTACAGTAAAGTACTGCACAGGGGATACAGTAAAGTACCGCACAGGGGGTACAGTAAAGTACCGCACAGGGGGTACAGTAAAGTACTGCACAGGGGGTACAGTAAAGTGCTGCACAGGGGGTACAGTAAAGTACCGCACAGGGGGTACAGTAACGTACTGCACAGGGGGTACAGTAAAGTACCGCACAGGGTGTACAGTAAAGTACCGCACAGGGGGTACAGTAAAGTACAGCACAGGGTGTACAGTAAAGTACCGCACAGGGGGTACAGTAAAGTACCGCACAGGGTGTACAGTAAAGTACCGCTCAGGGGATACAGTAAAGTACCGCACATGGGGTACAGTAAAGTACCGCACAGGGGGTACAGTAAAGTACCGCACAGTGGGTACAGTAAAGTACCGCACAGGGTGTACAGTAAAGTACCGCACAGGGTGTACAGTAAAGTTCCGCACAGGGGGTACAGTAAAGTACTGCACAGGGTGTACAGTAAAGTACCGCACAGGGTGTACAGTAAAGTACTGCACAGGGGGTACAGTAAAGTAACGCACAGGGGATACAGTAAAGTACCGCACAGGGTGTACAGTAAAGTACTGCACAGGGGGTACAGTAAAGTAAAGCACAGTGGGTACAGTTAAGTACTGCACAGGGTGTACAGTAAAGTACTGCACAGGGGGTACAGTAAAGTACTGCACAGGGGGGTACAGTAAAGTACTGCCCAGGGGGTACAGTAAAGTACCGCACAGGGGGTACAGTAAAGACCCGCATAGAGGGTACAGTAAAGTACCGCACAGGGGGTACAGTAAAGTACTGCACAGGGTGTACAGTAAAGTACTGCACAGGGGGTACAGTAAAGTACTGCACAGGGGGTACAGTAAAGTACCGCACAGGGTGTACAGTAAAGCACTGCACATCGGGTACAGAAAAGTACTGAACAGGGGGTACAGTAAAGTACTGCACAGGGGGTACAGTAAAGTACAGCACAGGGTGTACAGTAAAGTACCGCACATGGGGTACAGTAAAGTACTGCACAGGGGGTACAGTAAATTACAGCAGAGGGTGTACAGTAAAGTACCACACAGGGGGTACAGTAAGGTACTGCACAGCGGGTACAGTAAAGTACAGCACAGGGTGTACAGTAAAGTACCGCACAGGGGGTACAGTAAAGTACCACACAGGGGGTACAGTAAAGTACCACACAGGGTGTACAGTAAAGTACCATTCAGGAGGTACAGTAAAGTACTGCACAGCGGGTACAGTAAAGTACCACACAGGGGGTATATTAAAGTACCGCACAGGGGGTACAGTAAAGACCCGCATAGAGGGTACAGTAAAGTACTGCACAGGGGGGTACAGTAAAGACCCGCACAGGGGGTACAGTAAAGTACTGCACAGGGGGGTACAGTAAAGTACTGCACATGGGGTACAGTAAAGTACCACACAGGGGGTACAGTAAAGACCCGCATAGAGGGTACAGTAAAGTACTGCACAGGGGGGGTACAGTAAAGACCCGCACAGGGGGTACAGTAAAGTACTGCACAGTGGGTACAGTAAAGTACCACACAGGGGGGTTCATTAAAGTACCACACAGGGGGTACAGTAAAGACCCGCATAGAGGGTACAGTAAAGTACTGCACAGGGGGGTACAGTAAAGACCCGCACAGAGGGTACAGTAAAGAACTGCACAGGGGGTACAGTAAAGTACTGCACAGGGGGTACAGTAAAGTACCACACAGGGGGTACAGTAAAGAACCGCATAGGGGGTACAGTAAAGTACTGCACAGGGGGGTACAGTAAAGTACTGCACAGGGTGTACAGTAAAGTACTGCACAGGGGATACAGTAAAGTACTGCACAGGGGGGTACAGTATAGTACTGCACAGGGGGTACAGTAAAGTAGCGCACAGGGGCTACAGTAAAGACCCGCATAGAGGGTACAGTAAAGTACCGCACAGGGGGTACAGTAAAGTACTGCACAGGGTGTACAGTAAAGTACTGCACAGGGGGTACAGCAAAGTACCGCACAGGGTGTACAGTAAAGTACCGCACAGGGGGTACAGTAAAGTACTGCACAGGGGGTACAGTAAGGTACTGCACAGGGTGTACAGTAAAGTTCCGCACAGGGGGTACAGTAAAGTACTGCACAGGGTGTACAGTAAAGTACCGCACAGGGTGTACAGTAAAGTACTGCACAGGGGGTACAGTAAAGTAACGCACAGGGGATACAGTAAAGTACCGCACAGGGTGTACAGTAAAGTACTGCACAGGGGGTACAGTAAAGTAAAGCACAGTGGGTACAGTTAAGTACTGCACAGGGTGTACAGTAAAGTACTGCACAGGGGGTACAGTAAAGTACTGCACAGGGGGGTACAGTAAAGTACTGCCCAGGGGGTACAGTAAAGTGCCGCACAGGGGGTACAGTAAAGACCCGCATAGAGGGTACAGTAAAGTACCGCACAGGGGGTACAGTAAAGTACTGCACAGGGTGTACAGTAAAGTACTGCACAGGGGGTACAGTAAAGTACTGCACAGGGGGTACAGTAAAGTACCGCACAGGGTGTACAGTAAAGCACTGCACAGGGGGTACAGAAAAGTACTGAACAGGGGGTACAGTAAAGTACCGCACAGGGGGTACAGTAAAGTACCGCACAGGGGGTACAGTAAAGTACAGCACAGGGTGTACAGTAAAGTACCACACAGGGGGTACAGTAAAGTACTGCACAGGATGTACAGTAAAGTACCACACAGGGGGTACAGTAAAGTACTGCACAGGGTGTACAGTAAAGTACCACACAGGGGGTACAGTAAAGTACTGCACAGGGTGTACAGTAAAGTACCACACAGGGGGTACAGTAAAGTACCGCACAGGGGGTACAATAAAGTACCGCACAGGGGGTACAGTAAAGTACCGCAATTGGTGTACAGTAAAGTGCTGCACAGAGGGTACAGTAAAGTACTGCACAGGGGGTTACAGTAAATTACTGCACAGGGGGTACAGTAAATTACTGCACAGGGGGGTACAGTAAAGACCCGCACAGGGGGTACAGTAAAGTAGAGCACAGGGGGTACAGTAAAGTACCGCAATTGGTGTACAGTAAAGTACCACACGGGATGTACAGTAAAGTACCACACGGGGTGTACAGTAAAGTACTGCACAGGGTGTACAGTAAAATACTGCACAGGGGGTACAGTAAAGTACCGCACGGGGGCTACAGTAACGTACTGCACAGGGTGTACAGTAAAGTACCGCACAGGGGGTACAGTAAAGTACCGCACAGGGGGTACAGTAAAGTACTGCACAGGGGGTGCAGTAAAGTACCGCACAGGGTGTACAGTAAAGTACAGCACAGGGGGTACAGTAAAGTACCGCACAGGGGGTACAGTAAAGTACCACACAGGGGGTACAGTAAAGTATTGCACAGGGGGTACAGTAAAGTACTGCACAGGGGGTACAGTAAAGTACCGCACAGGGTTTACAGTAAAGTACTGCACAGGGTGTACAGTAAAGAACTGCACAGGGGGTACAGTAAAGGACCGCACAGGGGGTACAGTAAAATACTGCACAGGGTGCACAGTAAAGTAACGCACAGGGGGTACAGTAAAGTACCGCACAGCGGGTACATTACTGTACCGCACAGGGGGTACAGTAAAGTACCGCACAGGGGGTACAGTAAAGTACTGCACAGGGGGTACAGTAAAGTGCTGCACAGGGGGTACAGTAAAGTACTGCACAGGGGGTACAGTAAAGTACCGCACAGGGGGTACAGTAAAGTACCGCACAGGGGGTACAGTAAAGTACTGCACAGGGTGTACAGTAAAGTACTGCACAGGGGATACAGTAAAGTACCGCACAGGGGGTACAGTAAAGTACTGCACAGGGGGTACAGTAAAGTACCGCACAGGGGGTACAGTAAAGTAACGCACAGGGGGTACAGTAAAGTACTGCACAGGGGGTACAGTAAAGTACCGCACAGGGTGTACAGTAAAGTACCGAACAGGGGGGTACAGTAAAGTACCGCACAGGGTGCTACAGTAAAGTACCGCACAGGGGGTACAGTAAAGTACCGCACAGGGTGTACAGTAAAGTACCGCACAGGGGGTACAGTAAAGTACCAGACAGGGGGTACAGTAAAGTACCGCACAGGTGGTACAGTAAAGTACCGCACAGAGGGCACAGTAAAGTACTGCACAGGGTGTACAGTAAAGTACTGCACAGAGGGCACAGTAAAGTACTGCACAGGGTGTACAGTAAAGTACTGCACAGGGGATACAGTAAAGTACTGCACAGGGGGTACAGTAAAGTACCGCACAGGGGGTACAGTAAAGTACTGCACAGGGGGTACAGTAAAGTGCTGCACAGGGGGTACAGTAAAGTACCGCACAGGGGGTACAGTAAAGTACTGCACAGGGGGTACAGTAAATTACCGCACAGGGTGTACAGTAAAGTACCGCACAGGGGGTACAGTAAAGTACAGCACAGGGTGTACAGTAAAGTACCGCACAGGGTGTACAGTAAAGTACCGCACAGAGGGCACAGTAAAGTACTGCACAGGGTGTACAGTAAAGTACTGCACAGAGGGCACAGTAAAGTACTGCACAGGGTGTACAGTAAAGTACTGCACAGGGGATACAGTAAAGTACCGCACAGGGGGTACAGTAAAGTACCGCACAGGGGGTACAGTAAAGTACTGCACAGGGGGTACAGTAAAGTACCGCACAGGGGGTACAATAAAGTACCGCACAGGGGGTACAGTAAAGTACCGCAATTGGTGTACAGTAAAGTGCTGCACAGAGGGTACAGTAAAGTACTGCACAGGGGGTTACAGTAAATTACTGCACAGGGGGTACAGTAAATTACTGCACAGGGGGGTACAGTAAAGACCCGCACAGGGGGTACAGTAAAGTAGAGCACAGGGGGTACAGTAAAGTACCGCAATTGGTGTACAGTAAAGTACCACACGGGATGTACAGTAAAGTACCACACGGGGTGTACAGTAAAGTACTGCACAGGGTGTACAGTAAAATACTGCACAGGGGGTACAGTAAAGTACCGCACGGGGGCTACAGTAACGTACTGCACAGGGTGTACAGTAAAGTACCGCACAGGGGGTACAGTAAAGTACCGCACAGGGGGTACAGTAAAGTACTGCACAGGGGGTGCAGTAAAGTACCGCACAGGGTGTACAGTAAAGTACAGCACAGGGGGTACAGTAAAGTACCGCACAGGGGGTACAGTAAAGTACCACACAGGGGGTACAGTAAAGTATTGCACAGGGGGTACAGTAAAGTACTGCACAGGGGGTACAGTAAAGTACCGCACAGGGTTTACAGTAAAGTACTGCACAGGGTGTACAGTAAAGAACTGCACAGGGGGTACAGTAAAGGACCGCACAGGGGGTACAGTAAAATACTGCACAGGGTGCACAGTAAAGTAACGCACAGGGGGTACAGTAAAGTACCGCACAGCGGGTACATTACTGTACCGCACAGGGGGTACAGTAAAGTACCGCACAGGGGGTACAGTAAAGTACTGCACAGGGGGTACAGTAAAGTGCTGCACAGGGGGTACAGTAAAGTACTGCACAGGGGGTACAGTAAAGTACCGCACAGGGGGTACAGTAAAGTACCGCACAGGGGGTACAGTAAAGTACTGCACAGGGTGTACAGTAAAGTACTGCACAGGGGATACAGTAAAGTACCGCACAGGGGGTACAGTAAAGTACTGCACAGGGGGTACAGTAAAGTACCGCACAGGGGGTACAGTAAAGTAACGCACAGGGGGTACAGTAAAGTACTGCACAGGGGGTACAGTAAAGTACCGCACAGGGTGTACAGTAAAGTACCGAACAGGGTGGTACAGTAAAGTACCGCACAGGGTGCTACAGTAAAGTACCGCACAGGGGGTACAGTAAAGTACCGCACAGGGTGTACAGTAAAGTACCGCACAGGGGGTACAGTAAAGTACCAGACAGGGGGTACAGTAAAGTACCGCACAGGTGGTACAGTAAAGTACCGCACAGAGGGCACAGTAAAGTACTGCACAGGGTGTACAGTAAAGTACTGCACAGAGGGCACAGTAAAGTACTGCACAGGGTGTACAGTAAAGTACTGCACAGGGGATACAGTAAAGTACTGCACAGGGGGTACAGTAAAGTACCGCACAGGGGGTACAGTAAAGTACTGCACAGGGGGTACAGTAAAGTGCTGCACAGGGGGTACAGTAAAGTACCGCACAGGGGGTACAGTAAAGTACTGCACAGGGGGTACAGTAAATTACCGCACAGGGTGTACAGTAAAGTACCGCACAGGGGGTACAGTAAAGTACAGCACAGGGTGTACAGTAAAGTACCGCACAGGGTGTACAGTAAAGTACCGCACAGAGGGCACAGTAAAGTACTGCACAGGGTGTACAGTAAAGTACTGCACAGAGGGCACAGTAAAGTACTGCACAGGGTGTACAGTAAAGTACTGCACAGGGGATACAGTAAAGTACCGCACAGGGGGTACAGTAAAGTACCGCACAGGGGGTACAGTAAAGTACTGCACAGGGGGTACAGTAAAGTGCTGCACAGGGGGTACAGTAAAGTACCGCACAGGGGGTACAGTAAAGTACTGCACAGGGGGTACAGTAAAGTACCGCACAGGGTGTACAGTAAAGTACCGCACAGGGGGTACAGTAAAGTACAGCACAGGGTGTACAGTAAAGTACCGCACAGGGGGTACAGTAAAGTACCGCACAGGGTGTACAGTAAAGTACCGCTCAGGGGATACAGTAAAGTACCGCACATGGGGTACAGTAAAGTACCGCACAGGGGGTACAGTAAAGTACCGCACAGAGGGTACAGTAAAGTACCGCACAGGGTGTACAGTAAAGTACCGCACAGGGTGTACAGTAAAGTTCCGCACAGGGGGTACAGTAAAGTACTGCACAGGGTGTACAGTAAAGTACCGCACAGGGTGTACAGTAAAGTACTGCACAGGGGGTACAGTAAAGTAACGCACAGGGGATACAGTAAAGTACCGCACAGGGTATACAGTAAAGTACTGCACAGGGGGTACAGTAAAGTAAAGCACAGTGGGTACAGTTAAGTACTGCACAGGGTGTACAGTAAAGTACCGCACAGGGGGTACAGTAAAGTACTGCACAGGGTGTACAGTAAAGTACTGCACAGGGGTTACAGTAAAGTACCACACAGGGTGTACTGTAAAGTATTGCACAGGGGGTACAGTAAAGTACCGCACAGGGGGTACAGTAAAGTACCGCACAGGGGGTACAGTAAAGTACCACACAGGGGGTACAGTAAAGTACCACACAGGGGGTACAGTAAAGTACCGCACTGGGGGTACAGTAAAGTACTGCACAGGGGGTACAGTAAAGTACCGCACAGGGGATACAGTAAAGTACCGCACAGGGGATACAGTAAAGTACCGCACAGGGGGTACAATAAAGTACCGCACAGGGGGTAAAGTAAAGTACCGCACAGGGGGTACAGTAAAGTACCGCACAGGAGGTACAGTAAAGTACTGCACAGTGGTACAGTAAAGTACTGCACACGGTGTACAGTAACGTACTGCACAGGGTGTACAGTAAAGTACCGCACAGGGGGTACAGTAAAGTACTGCACAGCGGGTACAGTAAAGTACCACACAGGGTTTACAGTAAAGTACCGCACAGGGGGTTAAGTAAAGTACCGCACAGGGGGTACAGTAAAGTACTGCACAGGGGGTACAGTAAAGTACTGCACAGGGGGGACAGTAAAGTACCGCACAGGGGATACAGTAAAGTACTGCACAGGGGGTACAGTAAAGAACCGCACAGGGGATACAGTAAAGTACCGCACAGGGGGTACAGTAAAGTACTGCACAGGGGGTACAGTAAAGTACCGCACAGGGGGTACAGTAAAGTACCGCACAGGGTGTACAGTAAAGTACCGCACAGGGGGTACAGTAAATTACTGCATAGGGGATACAGTAAAGTACCGCCCAGGGGGTACAGTAAAGTACTGCACAGGGGGTACAGTAAAGTACCGGACAGGGGGTACAGTAAAGTACCGCACAGGGGGTTCAGTAAAGTACCGCACAGGGGGTAGAGTAAAGTACTGCACAGGGGGTACAGTAAGGTACTGCACAGGGGGTACAGTAAGGTACTGCACATGGGGTACAGTAAAGTACCACACAGGGGGTACAGTAAAGTACTGCACAGGGGGTACAGTAAAGTACAGCACAGGGTGTACAGTAAAGTACCGCACATGGGGTACAGTAAAGTACTGCACAGGGGGTACAGTAAATTACAGCAGAGGGTGTACAGTAAAGTACCACACAGGGGGTACAGTAAGGTACTGCACAGCGGGTACAGTAAAGTACAGCACAGGGTGTACAGTAAAGTACCGCACAGGGGGTACAGTAAAGTACCACACAGGGGGTACAGTAAAGTACCACACAGGGTGTACAGTAAAGTACCATTCAGGAGGTACAGTAAAGTACTGCACAGCGGGTACAGTAAAGTACCACACAGGGGGTATATTAAAGTACCGCACAGGGGGTACAGTAAAGACCCGCATAGAGGGTACAGTAAAGTACTGCACAGGGGGGTACAGTAAAGACCCGCACAGGGGGTACAGTAAAGTACTGCACAGGGGGGTACAGTAAAGTACTGCACATGGGGTACAGTAAAGTACCACACAGGGGGTACAGTAAAGACCCGCATAGAGGGTACAGTAAAGTACTGCACAGGGGGGTACAGTAAAGACCCGCACAGGGGGTACAGTAAAGTACTGCACAGTGGGTACAGTAAAGTACCACACAGGGGGGTTCATTAAAGTACCACACAGGGGGTACAGTAAAGACCCGCATAGAGGGTACAGTAAAGTACTGCACAGGGGGGTACAGTAAAGACCCGCACAGAGGGTACAGTAAAGAACTGCACAGGGGGTACAGTAAAGAACTGCACAGGGGGTACAGTAAAGTACCACACAGGGGGTACAGTAAAGAACCGCATAGGGGGTACAGTAAAGTACTGCACAGGGGGTACAGTAAAGTACTGCACAGGGTGTACAGTAAAGTACTGCACAGGGGATACAGTAAAGTACTGCACAGGGGGGTACAGTATAGTACTGCACAGGGGGTACAGTAAAGTAGCGCACAGGGGCTACAGTAAAGACCCGCATAGAGGGTACAGTAAAGTACCGCACAGGGGGTACAGTAAAGTACTGCACAGGGTGTACAGTAAAGTACTGCACAGGGGGTACAGCAAAGTACCGCACAGGGTGTACAGTAAAGTACCGCACAGGGGGTACAGTAAAGTACTGCACAGGGGGTACAGTAAAATACTGCACAGGGTGTACAGTAAAGTACCACACAGGGGGTACAGTAAGGTACTGCACAGGGTGTACAGTAAAGTACCACACAGGGGGTACAGTAAAGTACCGCACAGGGGGTACAGTAAAGTACCGCACAGGGGGTACAGTAAAGTACCGCAATTGGTGTACAGTAAAGTACTGCACAGAGGGTACAGTAAAGTACTGCACAGGGGGGTACAGTAAAGACCCGCACAGGGGGTACAGTAAAGTAGAGCACAGGGGGTACAGTAAAGTACCGCAATTGGTGTACAGTAAAGTACCACACGGGGTGTACAGTAAAGTACCGCACAGGGGGTACAGTAAAGTACTGCACAGGGGGTACAGTAAAGTACTGCACAGGGGGGACAGTAAAGTACCGCACAGGGGGTACAGTAAAGTACCGCACAGGGGGTACAGTAAAGTACCAGACAGGGGGTACAGTAAAGTACCGCACAGGTGGTACAGTAAAGTACCGCACAGAGGGCACAGTAAAGTACTGCACAGGGTGTACAGTAAAGTACTGCACAGAGGGCACAGTAAAGTACTGCACAGGGTGTACAGTAAAGTACTGCACAGGGGATACAGTAAAGTACTGCACAGGGGGTACAGTAAAGTACCGCACAGGGGGTACAGTAAAGTACTGCACAGGGGGTACAGTAAAGTGCTGCACAGGGGGTACAGTAAAGTACCGCACAGGGGGTACAGTAAAGTACTGCACACGGGGTACCGTAAATTACCGCACAGGGTGTACAGTAAAGTACCGCACAGGGGGTACAGTAAAGTACAGCACAGGGTGTACAGTAAAGTACCGCACAGGGTGTACAGTAAAGTACCGCACAGAGGGCACAGTAAAGTACTGCACAGGGTGTACAGTAAAGTACTGCACAGAGGGCACAGTAAAGTACTGCACAGGGTGTACAGTAAAGTACTGCACAGGGGATACAGTAAAGTACCGCACAGGGGGTACAGTAAAGTACCGCACAGGGGGTACAGTAAAGTACTGCACAGGGGGTACAGTAAAGTGCTGCACAGGGGGTACAGTAAAGTACCGCACAGGGTGTACAGTAAAGTACTGCACAGGGGGTACAGTAAAGTACCGCACAGGGTGTACAGTAAAGTACCGCACAGGGGGTACAGTAAAGTACAGCACAGGGTGTACAGTAAAGTACCGCACAGGGGGTACAGTAAAGTACCGCACAGGGTGTACAGTAAAGTACCGCTCAGGGGATACAGTAAAGTACCGCACATGGGGTACAGTAAAGTACCGCACAGGGGGTACAGTAAAGTACCGCACAGTGGGTACAGTAAAGTACCGCACAGGGTGTACAGTAAAGTACCGCACAGGGTGTACAGTAAAGTTCCGCACAGGGGGTACAGTAAAGTACTGCACAGGGTGTACAGTAAAGTACCGCACAGGGTGTACAGTAAAGTACTGCACAGGGGGTACAGTAAAGTAACGCACAGGGGATACAGTAAAGTACCGCACAGGGTGTACAGTAAAGTACTGCACAGGGGGTACAGTAAAGTAAAGCACAGTGGGTACAGTTAAGTACTGCACAGGGTGTACAGTAAAGTACCGCACAGGGGGTACAGTAAAGTACTGCACAGGGTGTACAGTAAAGTACTGCACAGGGGTTACAGTAAAGTACCACACAGGGTGTACTGTAAAGTATTGCACAGGGGGTACAGTAAAGTACCGCAGAGGGGGTACAGTAAAGTACCGCACAGGGGGTACAGTAAAGTACCACACAGGGGGTACAGTAAAGTACCGCACAGGGGGTACAGTAAAGTACCGCACAGGGGGTACAGTAAAGTACCGCACAGGGGGTACAGTAAAGTACCGCACAGGGGATACAGTAAAGTACCGCACAGGGGATACAGTAAAGTACCGCACAGGGGGTACAATAAAGTACCGCACAGGGGGTAAAGTAAAGTACCGCACAGGGGGTACAGTAAAGTACCGCACAGGAGGTACAGTAAAGTACTGCACAGTGGTACAGTAAAGTACTGCACACGGTGTACAGTAACGTACTGCACAGGGTGTACAGTAAAGTACCGCACAGGGGGTACAGTAAAGTACTGCACAGCGGGTACAGTAAAGTACCACACAGGGTTTACAGTAAAGTACCGCACAGGGGGTTAAGTAAAGTACCGCACAGGGGGTACAGTAAAGTACTGCACAGGGGGTACAGTAAAGTACTGCACAGGGGGGACAGTAAAGTACCGCACAGGGGATACAGTAAAGTACTGCACAGGGGGTACAGTAAAGAACCGCACAGGGGATACAGTAAAGTACCGCACAGGGGGTACAGTAAAGTACTGCACAGGGGGTACAGTAAAGTACCGCACAGGGGGTACAGTAAAGTACCGCACAGGGTGTACAGTAAAGTACCGCACAGGGGGTACAGTAAATTACTGCATAGGGGATACAGTAAAGTACCGCCCAGGGGGTACAGTAAAGTACTGCACAGGGGGTACAGTAAAGTACCGGACAGGGGGTACAGTAAAGTACCGCACAGGGGGTTCAGTAAAGTACCGCACAGGGGGTAGAGTAAAGTACTGCACAGGGGGTACAGTAAGGTACTGCACAGGGGGTACAGTAAGGTACTGCACATGGGGTACAGTAAAGTACCACACAGGGGGTACAGTAAAGTACTGCACAGGGGGTACAGTAAAGTACAGCACAGGGTGTACAGTAAAGTACCGCACATGGGGTACAGTAAAGTACTGCACAGGGGGTACAGTAAATTACAGCAGAGGGTGTACAGTAAAGTACCACACAGGGGGTACAGTAAGGTACTGCACAGCGGGTACAGTAAAGTACAGCACAGGGTGTACAGTAAAGTACCGCACAGGGGGTACAGTAAAGTACCACACAGGGGGTACAGTAAAGTACCACACAGGGTGTACAGTAAAGTACCATTCAGGAGGTACAGTAAAGTACTGCACAGCGGGTACAGTAAAGTACCACACAGGGGGTATATTAAAGTACCGCACAGGGGGTACAGTAAAGACCCGCATAGAGGGTACAGTAAAGTACTGCACAGGGGGGTACAGTAAAGACCCGCACAGGGGGTACAGTAAAGTACTGCACAGGGGGGTACAGTAAAGTATTGCACATGGGGTACAGTAAAGTACCACACAGGGGGTACAGTAAAGACCCGCATAGAGGGTACAGTAAAGTACTGCACAGGGGGGTACAGTAAAGACCCGCACAGGGGGTACAGTAAAGTACTGCACAGTGGGTACAGTAAAGTACCACACAGGGGGGTTCATTAAAGTACCACACAGGGGGTACAGTAAAGACCCGCATAGAGGGTACAGTAAAGTACTGCACAGGGGGGTACAGTAAAGACCCGCACAGAGGGTACAGTAAAGAACTGCACAGGGGGTACAGTAAAGTACTGCACAGGGGGTACAGTAAAGTACCACACAGGGGGTACAGTAAAGAACCGCATAGGGGGTACAGTAAAGTACTGCACAGGGGGTACAGTAAAGTACTGCACAGGGTGTACAGTAAAGTACTGCACAGGGGATACAGTAAAGTACTGCACAGGGGGGTACAGTATAGTACTGCACAGGGGGTACAGTAAAGTAGCGCACAGGGGCTACAGTAAAGACCCGCATAGAGGGTACAGTAAAGTACCGCACAGGGGGTACAGTAAAGTACTGCACAGGGTGTACAGTAAAGTACTGCACAGGGGGTACAGCAAAGTACCGCACAGGGTGTACAGTAAAGTACCGCACAGGGGGTACAGTAAAGTACTGCACAGGGGGTACAGTAAAATACTGCACAGGGTGTACAGTAAAGTACCACACAGGGGGTACAGTAAGGTACTGCACAGGGTGTACAGTAAAGTACCACACAGGGGGTACAGTAAAGTACCGCACAGGGGGTACAGTAAAGTACCGCACAGGGGGTACAGTAAAGTACCGCAATTGGTGTACAGTAAAGTACTGCACAGAGGGTACAGTAAAGTACTGCACAGGGGGGTACAGTAAAGACCCGCACAGGGGGTACAGTAAAGTAGAGCACAGGGGGTACAGTAAAGTACCGCAATTGGTGTACAGTAAAGTACCACACGGGGTGTACAGTAAAGTACCGCACAGGGGGTACAGTAAAGTACTGCACAGGGGGTACAGTAAAGTACTGCACAGGGGGGACAGTAAAGTACCGCACAGGGGGTACAGTAAAGTACCGCACAGGGGCTACAGTAACGTACTGCACAGGGTGTACAGTAAAGTACTGCACAGGGGGTACAGTAAAGTACCGCACAGGGGGTACAGTAAAGTACTGCACAGGGGGTGCAGTAAAGTACCGCACAGGGTGTACAGTAAAGTACAGCACAGGGGGTACAGTAAAGTACCGCACAGGGGGTACAGTAAAGTACCACACAGGGGGTACAGTAAAGTATTGCACAGGGGGTACAGTAAAGTACTGCACAGGGGGTACAGTAAAGTACCGCACAGGGGGTACAGTAAAGTACTGCACAGGGTGTACAGTAAAGAACTGCACAGGGGGTACAGTAAAGGACCGCACAGGGGGTACAGTAAAATACTGCACAGGGTGCACAGTAAAGTAACGCACAGGGGGTACAGTAAAGTACCGCACAGCGGGTACATTACTGTACCGCACAGGGGGTACAGTAAAGTACTGCACAGGGGGTGCAGTAAAGTACCGCACAGGGTGTACAGTAAAGAACTGCACAGGGGGTACAGTAAAGTACCGCACAGGGTGTACAGTAAAGTACTGCACAGGGTGTACAGTAAAGTACCGCACAGGGGGTACAGTAAAGTACCGCACAGGGGGTACAGTAAAGTACCGCACAGGGGGTACAGTAAAGTACCGCACAGGGTGTACAGTAAAGTACCGCACAGGGTGTACAGTAAAGTACCGCACAGGGTGTACAGTAAAGTACCGCACAGGGGGTACAGTAAAGTACCGCACAGGGGGCACAGTAAAGAACCGCACAGGGGGTGCAGTAAAGTACCGCACAGGGGGTACAGTAAAGTACTACACAGGGGTTACAGTAAAGTACCGCACAGGGTGTACAGTAAAGAACTGCACAGGGGGTACAGTAAAGTACCGCACAGGGGGTACAGTAAAGTACCGCACAGGGGTACAGTAAAGTTCCGCACAGGGGGTTAAGTAAAGTACCGCACAGGGGGTTAATTAAAGTACCGCACTGGGGGTACAGTAAAGTACCGCACAGGGGGTACAGTAAAGTACCGCACAGGGGGTACAGTAAAGTACTGCCCAGGGGGTACAGTAAAGTACCGCACAGGGGATACAGTAAAGTACCGCACAGGGGGTACAGTAAAGTACTGCACAGGGGGTACAGTAAAGTACCACACAGGGGGTACAGTAAAGTACCGCACAGGGGGTACAGTAAAGTACCGCACAGGAGGTACAGTAAAGTACCGCACAGGGTGTACAGTAAAGTACTGCACAGGGTGTACAGTAACGTACTGCACAGGGTGTACAGTAAAGTACCGCACAGGGGGTACAGTAAATTACTGCACAGGGTGTACAGTAAAGTACCGCACAGGGTGTACAGTAAAGTAATGCACAGGGGGTACAGTAAAGTACCGCACAGGGTGTACAGTAAAGTACCGCACATGGGGTACAGTAAAGAACTGCACAGCGGGTACAGTAAAGTACCACACAGTGGTACAGTAAAGTACCGCACAGGGGGTTAAGTAAAGTACCGCACAGGGGTTACAGTAATATACTGCACAGGGGGTACAGTAAAGTACTGCACAGGGGGGACAGTAAAGTACCGCACAGGGGATACAGTAAAGTACTGCACAGGGGGTACAGTAAAGTACCGCACAGGGGATACAGTAAAGCACCGCACAGGGGGTACAGTAAAGTACTGCACAGGGGGTACAGTAAAGTACTGCACAGGGGGTACAGTAAAGTACCGCACAGGGGGTACAGTAAATTACTGCATAGGGGATAAATTACAGTACCGCCCAGGGAGTACAGTAAAGTACTGCACAGGGGGTACAGTAAAGTACCGCACAGGGGTTACAGTAAAGTACCGGACAGGGGGTACAGTAAAGTACCGCAAAGGGGGTACAGTAAAGTACCGCACAGGGGGTAGAGTAAAGTACTGCACAGGGGGTACAGTAAGGTACTGCACAGGGGGTACAGTAAGGTACTGCACAGGGGGTACAGTAAAGTACCACACAGGGGGTACAGTAAAGTACTGCACAGGGTGTACAGTAAAGTACAGCACAGGGTGTACAGTAAAGTACCGCACAGGGGGTACAGTAAAGTACTGCACAGGGGGTACAGTAAATTACAGCAGAGGGTGTACAGTAAAGTACCACACGGGGGGTACAGTAAGGTACTGCACAGGGGGTACAGTAAAGTACAGCACAGGGTGTACAGTAAAGTACCACACAGGGTGTACAGTAAAGTACCACACAGGAGGTACAGTAAAGTACTGCACAGCGGGTACAGTAAAGTACCACACATGGGGTATATTAAAGTACCATACAGGGGGTACAGTAAAGACCCGCATAGAGGGTACAGTAAAGTACTGCACAGGGGGGTACAGTAAAGACCCGCACAGGGGGTACAATAAAGTACTGCACAGGGGGTACAGTAAAGTACTGCACATGGCGTACAGTAAAGTACCACACAGGGGGTACAGTAAAGACCCGCATAGAGGGTACAGTAAAGTACTGCACAGGGGGTACAGTAAAGACCCGCACAGGGGGTACAGTAAAGTACCACACAGGGTGTACAGTAAAGTACTGCACGGGGGGGTACAGTAAAGACCCGCACAGGGGGTACAGTAAAGTACCGCAATTGGTGTTCAGTAAAGTACTGCACAGGGGGTACAGTAAAGTACTGCACAGGGGGTACAGTAAAGTACTGCACAGGGGGTACAGTAAAGTACCGCAAAGGGGGTACAGTAAAGTAATGCACAGGGGGTACAGTAAAGTATTGCACAGGGGGTACAGTAAAGTACTGCACAGTGTGTACAGTAAAGTACCGCACAGGGGGTACAGTAAAGTACCGCACAGGGGGTACAGTAAAGTACTGCACAGGGGGTACAGTAAAGTACTGCACAGGGGGTACAGTAAAGTACCGCACAGGGGGTACAGTAAAGTACCACACAGGGGTTACAGTAAAGTACCTCACAGGGGGTACAGTAAAGTACCAAACAGGGGGTACAGTAAAGTACCACACAGGGGGTATATTAAAGTACTGCACAGTGGGTACAGTAAAGTACCACACAGGGGGGTACATTAAAGTACCACACAGGGGGTACAGTAAAGACCCGCATAGAGGGTACAGTAAAGACCCGCACAGGGGGTACAGTAAAGTACTGCACAGGGGGGTACAGTAAAGTACTGCACAGGGGGTACAGTAAAGTACCACACAGGGGGTACAGTAAAGACGCGCATAGAGGGTACAGTAAAGTACTGCACAGGGGGTACAGTAAAGTACTGCACAGGGTGTACAGTAAAGTACTGCACAGGGGGTACAGTAAAGTACTGCACAGGGGGGTACAGTAAAGTACTGCACAGTGGGTACAGTAAAGTACCACACAGGGGGGTACATTAAAGTACCACACAGGGGGTACAGTAAAGACCCGCATAGAGGGTACAGTAAAGTACTGCACAGCGGGGTACAGTAAAGACCCGCACAGGGGGTACAGTAAAGCACTGCACAGGGGGGTACAGTAAAGTACTGCCCAGGGGGTACAGTAAAGTACCACACAGGGGGTACAGTAAAGACCCGCATAGAGGGTACAGTAAAGTACTGCACAGGGGGTACAGTAAAGTACTGCACAGGGTGTACAGTAAAGTACCACACAGGGGGTACAGTAAAGTACCACACAGGGGGTACAGTAAAGTACCGCACAGGGGGTACAGTAAAGTACCGCAATTGGTATACAGTAAAGTACTGCACAGAGGGTACAGTAAAGTACCGCACAGGGGGTACAGTAAAGTACCGCAATTGGTGTACAGTAAAGTACTGCACAGAGGGTACAGTAAAGTACTGCACAGGGGGGTACAGTAAAGACCCGCACAGGGGGTACAGTAAAGTAGAGCACAGGGGGTACAGTAAAGTACCGCAATTGGTGTACAGTAAAGTACCACACGGGGTGTACAGTAAAGTACCGCACAGGGGGTACAGTAAAGTACTGCACAGGGGGTACAGTAAAGTACTGCACAGGGGGGACAGTAAAGTACCGCACAGGGGGTACAGTAAAGTACCGCACAGAGGGCACAGTAAAGTACTGCACAGGGTGTACAGTAAAGTACTGCACAGAGGGCACAGTAAAGTACTGCACAGGGTGTACAGTAAAGTACTGCACAGGGGATACAGTAAAGTACTGCACAGGGGGTACAGTAAAGTACCGCACAGGGGGTACAGTAAAGTACTGCACAGGGGGTACAGTAAAGTGCTGCACAGGGGGTACAGTAAAGTACCGCACAGGGGGTACAGTAAAGTACTGCGCAGGGGGTACAGTAAATTACCGCACAGGGTGTACAGTAAAGTACCGCACAGGGGGTACAGTAAAGTACAGCACAGGGTGTACAGTAAAGTACCGCACAGGGTGTACAGTAAAGTACCGCACAGAGGGCACAGTAAAGTACTGCACAGGGTGTACAGTAAAGTAATGCACAGAGGGCACAGTAAAGTACTGCACAGGGTGTACAGTAAAGTACTGCACAGGGGATACAGTAAAGTACCGCACAGGGGGTACAGTAAAGTACCGCACAGGGGGTACAGTAAAGTACTGCACAGGGGGTACAGTAAAGTGCTGCACAGGGGGTACAGTAAAGTACCGCACAGGGTGTACAGTAAAGTACTGCACAGGGGGTACAGTAAAGTACCGCACAGGGTGTACAGTAAAGTACCGCACAGGGGGTACAGTAAAGTACAGCACAGGGTGTACAGTAAAGTACCGCACAGGGGGTACAGTAAAGTACCGCACGGGGTGTACAGTAAAGTACCGCTCAGGGGATACAGTAAAGTACCGCACATGGGGTACAGTAAAGTACCGCACAGGGGGTACAGTAAAGTACCGCACAGTGGGTACAGTAAAGTACCGCACAGGGTGTACAGTAAAGTACCGCACAGGGTGTACAGTAAAGTTCCGCACAGGGGGTACAGTAAAGTACTGCACAGGGTGTACAGTAAAGTACCGCACAGGGTGTACAGTAAAGTACTGCACAGGGGGTACAGTAAAGTAACGCACAGGGGATACAGTAAAGTACCACACAGGGTGTACAGTAAAGTACTGCACAGGGGGTACAGTAAAGTAAAGCACAGTGGGTACAGTTAAGTACTGCACAGGGTGTACAGTAAAGTACCGCACAGGGGGTACAGTAAAGTACTGCACAGGGTGTACAGTAAAGTACTGCACAGGGGTTACAGTAAAGTACCACACAGGGTGTACTGTAAAGTATTGCACAGGGGGTACAGTAAAGTACCGCACAGGGGGTACAGTAAAGTACCGCACAGGGGGTACAGTAAAGTACCACACAGGGGGTACAGTAAAGTACCACACAGGGGGTACAGTAAAGTACCGCACAGGGGGTACAGTAAAGTACCGCACAGGGGGTACAGTAAAGTACTGCACAGGGGGTACAGTAAAGTACCGCACAGGGGATACAGTAAAGTACCGCACAGGGGATACAGTAAAGTACCGCACAGGGGGTACAATAAAGTACCGCACAGGGGGTAAAGTAAAGTACCGCACAGGGGGTACAGTAAAGTACCGCACAGGAGGTACAGTAAAGTACTGCACAGTGGTACAGTAAAGTACTGCACACGGTGTACAGTAACGTACTGCACAGGGTGTACAGTAAAGTACCGCACAGGGGGTACAGTAAAGTACTGCACAGCGGGTACAGTAAAGTACCACACAGGGTTTACAGTAAAGTACCGCACAGGGGGTTAAGTAAAGTACCGCACAGGGGGTACAGTAAAGTACTGCACAGGGGGTACAGTAAAGTACTGCACAGGGGGGACAGTAAAGTACCGCACAGGGGATACAGTAAAGTACTGCACAGGGGGTACAGTAAAGAACCGCACAGGGGATACAGTAAAGTACCGCACAGGGGGTACAGTAAAGTACTGCACAGGGGGTACAGTAAAGTACCGCACAGGGGGTACAGTAAAGTACCGCACAGGGTGTACAGTAAAGTACCGCACAGGGGGTACAGTAAATTACTGCATAGGGGATACAGTAAAGTACCGCCCAGGGGGTACAGTAAAGTACTGCACAGGGGGTACAGTAAAGTACCGGACAGGGGGTACAGTAAAGTACCGCACAGGGGGTTCAGTAAAGTACCGCACAGGGGGTAGAGTAAAGTACTGCACAGGGGGTACAGTAAGGTACTGCACAGGGGGTACAGTAAGGTACTGCACATGGGGTACAGTAAAGTACCACACAGGGGGTACAGTAAAGTACTGCACAGGGGGTACAGTAAAGTACAGCACAGGGTGTACAGTAAAGTACCGCACATGGGGTACAGCAAAGTACTGCACAGGGGGTACAGTAAATTACAGCAGAGGGTGTACAGTAAAGTACCACACAGGGGGTACAGTAAGGTACTGCACAGCGGGTACAGTAAAGTACAGCACAGGGTGTACAGTAAAGTACCGCACAGGGGGTACAGTAAAGTACCACACAGGGGGTACAGTAAAGTACCACACAGGGTGTACAGTAAAGTACCATTCAGGAGGTACAGTAAAGTACTGCACAGCGGGCACAGTAAAGTACCACACAGGGGGTATATTAAAGTACCGCACAGGGGGTACAGTAAAGACCCGCATAGAGGGTACAGTAAAGTACTGCACAGGGGGGTACAGTAAAGACCCGCACAGGGGGTACAGTAAAGTACTGCACAGGGGGGTACAGTAAAGTACTGCACATGGGGTACAGTAAAGTACCACACAGGGGGTACAGTAAAGACCCGCATAGAGGGTACAGTAAAGTACTGCACAGGGGGGTACAGTAAAGACCCGCACAGGGGGTACAGTAAAGTACTGCACAGTGGGTACAGTAAAGTACCACACAGGGGGGTTCATTAAAGTACCACACAGGGGGTACAGTAAAGACCCGCATAGAGGGTACAGTAAAGTACTGCACAGGGGGGTACAGTAAAGACCCGCACAGAGGGTACAGTAAAGAACTGCACAGGGGGTACAGTAAAGTACTGCACAGGGGGTACAGTAAAGTACCACACAGGGGGTACAGTAAAGAACCGCATAGGGGGTAAAGTAAAGTACTGCACAGGGGGTACAGTAAAGTACTGCACAGGGTGTACAGTAAAGTACTGCACAGGGGATACAGTAAAGTACTGCACAGGGGGGTACAGTATAGTACTGCACAGGGGGTACAGTAAAGTAGCGCACAGGGGCTACAGTAAAGACCCGCATAGAGGGTACAGTAAAGTACCGCACAGGGGGTACAGTAAAGTACTGCACAGGGTGTACAGTAAAGTACTGCACAGGGGGTACAGCAAAGTACCGCACAGGGTGTACAGTAAAGTACCGCACAGGGGGTACAGTAAAGTACTGCACAGGGGGTACAGTAAAATACTGCACAGGGTGTACAGTAAAGTACCACACAGGGGGTACAGTAAGGTACTGCACAGGGTGTACAGTAAAGTACCACACAGGGGGTACAGTAAAGTACCGCACAGGGGGTACAGTAAAGTACCGCACAGGGGGTACAGTAAAGTACCGCAATTGGTGTACAGTAAAGTACTGCACAGAGGGTACAGTAAAGTACTGCACAGGGGGGTACAGTAAAGACCCGCACAGGGGGTACAGTAAAGTAGAGCACAGGGGGTACAGTAAAGTACCGCAATTGGTGTACAGTAAAGTACCACACGGGGTGTACAGTAAAGTACCGCACAGGGGGTACAGTAAAGTACTGCACAGGGGGTACAGTAAAGTACTGCACAGGGGGGACAGTAAAGTACCGCACAGGGGGTACAGTAAAGTACCGCACAGGGGCTACAGTAACGTACTGCACAGGGTGTACAGTAAAGTACTGCACAGGGGGTACAGTAAAGTACCGCACAGGGGGTACAGTAAAGTACTGCACAGGGGGTGCAGTAAAGTACCGCACAGGGTGTACAGTAAAGTACAGCACAGGGGGTACAGTAAAGTACCGCACAGGGGGTACAGTAAAGTACCACACAGGGGGTACAGTAAAGTATTGCACAGGGGGTACAGTAAAGTACTGCACAGGGGGTACAGTAAAGTACCGCACAGGGGGTACAGTAAAGTACTGCACAGGGTGTACAGTAAAGAACTGCACAGGGGGTACAGTAAAGGACCGCACAGGGGGTACAGTAAAATACTGCACAGGGTGCACAGTAAAGTAACGCACAGGGGGTACAGTAAAGTACCGCACAGCGGGTACATTACTGTACCGCACAGGGGGTACAGTAAAGTACTGCACAGGGGGTGCAGTAAAGTACCGCACAGGGTGTACAGTAAAGAACTGCACAGGGGGTACAGTAAAGTACCGCACAGGGGGTACAGTAAAGTACCGCACAGGGTGTACAGTAAAGTACCGCACAGGGTGTACAGTAAAGTACCGCACAGGGGGTACAGTAAAGTACCGCACAGGGGGTACAGTAAAGTACCGCACAGGGGGTACAGTAAAGTACCGCACAGGGTGTACAGTAAAGTACCGCACAGGGTGTACAGTAAAGTACCGCACAGGGTGTACAGTAAAGTACCGCACAGGGGGTTCAGTAAAGTACCGCACAGGGGGTACAGTAAAGTACCGCACAGGGGGTACAGTAAAGAACCGCACAGGGGGTGCAGTAAAGTACCGCACAGGGGGTACAGTAAAGTACTACACAGGGGTTACAGTAAAGTACCGCACAGGGTGTACAGTAAAGAACTGCACAGGGGGTACAGTAAAGTACCGCACAGGGGGTACAGTAAAGTACCGCACAGGGGTACAGTAAAGTTCCGCACAGGGGGTTAAGTAAAGTACCGCACAGGGGGTTAATTAAAGTACCGCACTGGGGGTACAGTAAAGTACCGCACAGGGGGTACAGTAAAGTACCGCACAGGGGGTACAGTAAAGTACTGCCCAGGGGGAACAGTAAAGTACCGCACAGGGGATACAGTAAAGTACCGCACAGGGGGTACAGTAAAGTACTGCACAGGGGGTACAGTAAAGTACCACACAGGGGGTACAGTAAAGTACCGCACAGGGGGTACAGTAAAGTACCGCACAGGAGGTACAGTAAAGTACCGCACAGGGTGTACAGTAAAGTACTGCACAGGGTGTACAGTAACGTACTGCACAGGGTGTACAGTAAAGTACCGCACAGGGGGTACAGTAAATTACTGCACAGGGTGTACAGTAAAGTACCGCACAGGGTGTACAGTAAAGTAATGCACAGGGGGTACAGTAAAGTACCGCACAGGGTGTACAGTAAAGTACCGCGCATGGGGTACAGTAAAGAACTGCACAGCGGGTACAGTAAAGTACCACACAGTGGTACAGTAAAGTACCGCACAGGGGGTTAAGTAAAGTACCGCACACGGGTTACAGTAATATACTGCACAGGGGGTACAGTAAAGTACTGCACAGGGGGGACAGTAAAGTACCGCACAGGGGATACAGTAAAGTACTGCACAGGGGGTACAGTAAAGTACCGCACAGGGGATACAGTAAAGCACCGCACAGGGGGTACAGTAAAGTACTGCACAGGGGGTACAGTAAAGTACTGCACAGGGGGTACAGTAAAGTACCGCACAGGGGGTACAGTAAATTACTGCATAGGGGATACAGTAAAGTACCGCCCAGGGAGTACAGTAAAGTACTGCACAGGGGGTACAGTAAAGTACCGCACAGGGGTTACAGTAAAGTACCGGACAGGGGGTACAGTAAAGTACCGCAAAGGGGGTACAGTAAAGTACCGCACAGGGGGTAGAGTAAAGTACTGCACAGGGGGTAAAGTAAGGTACTGCACAGGGGGTACAGTAAGGTACTGCACAGGGGGTACAGTAAAGTACCACACAGGGGGTACAGTAAAGTACTGCACAGGGTGTACAGTAAAGTACAGCACAGGGTGTACAGTAAAGTACCGCACAGGGGGTACAGTAAAGTACTGCACAGGGGGTACAGTAAATTACAGCAGAGGGTGTACAGTAAAGTACCACACAGGGGGTACAGTAAGGTACTGCACAGGGGGTACAGTAAAGTACAGCACAGGGTGTACAGTAAAGTACCACACAGGGTGTACAGTAAAGTACCACACAGGAGGTACAGTAAAGTACTGCACAGCGGGTACAGTAAAGTACCACACATGGGGTATATTAAAGTACCATACAGGGGGTACAGTAAAGACCCGCATAGAGGGTACAGTAAAGTACTGCACAGGGGGGTACAGTAAAGACCCGCACAGGGGGTACAATAAAGTACTGCACAGGGGGTACAGTAAAGTACTGCACATGGCGTACAGTAAAGTACCACACAGGGGGTACAGTAAAGACCCGCATAGAGGGTACAGTAAAGTACTGCACAGGGGGTACAGTAAAGACCCGCACAGGGGGTACAGTAAAGTACCACACAGGGTGTACAGTAAAGTACTGCACGGGGGGGTACAGTAAAGACCCGCACAGGGGGTACAGTAAAGTACCGCAATTGGTGTTCAGTAAAGTACTGCACAGGGGGTACAGTAAAGTACTGCACAGGGGGTACAGTAAAGTACTGCACAGGGGGTACAGTAAAGTACCGCACAGGGGGTACAGTAAAGTAATGCACAGGGGGTACAGTAAAGTACTGCACAGGGGGTACAGTAAAGTACTGCACAGTGTGTACAGTAAAGTACCGCACAGGGGGTACAGTAAAGTACCGCACAGGGGGTACAGTAAAGTACTGCACAGGGGGTACAGTAAAGTACTGCACAGGGGGTACAGTAAAGTACCGCACAGGGGGTACAGTAAAGTACCACACAGGGGTTACAGTAAAGTACCTCACAGGGGGTACAATAAAGTACCAAACAGGGGGTACAGTAAAGTACCACACAGGGGGTATATTAAAGTACTGCACAGTGGGTACAGTAAAGTACCACACAGGGGGGTACATTAAAGTACCACACAGGGGGTACAGTAAAGACCCGCATAGAGGGTACAGTAAAGTACTGCACAGGGGGGTACAGTAAAGACCCGCACAGGGGGTACAGTAAAGTACTGCACAGGGGGGTACAGTAAAGTACTGCACAGGGGGTACAGTAAAGTACCACACAGGGGGTACAGTAAAGACGCGCATAGAGGGTACAGTAAAGTACTGCACAGGGGGTACAGTAAAGTACTGCACAGGGTGTACAGTAAAGTACTGCACAGGGGGTACAGTAAAGTACTGCACAGGGGGGTACAGTAAAGTACTGCACAGTGGGTACAGTAAAGTACCACACAGGGGGGTACATTAAAGTACCACACAGGGGGTACAGTAAAGACCCGCATAGAGGGTACAGTAAAGTACTGCACAGCGGGGTACAGTAAAGACCCGCACAGGGGGTACAGTAAAGCACTGCACAGGGGGGTACAGTAAAGTACTGCCCAGGGGGTACAGTAAAGTACCACACAGGGGGTACAGTAAAGACCCGCATAGAGGGTACAGTAAAGTACTGCACAGGGGGTACAGTAAAGTACTGCACAGGGTGTACAGTAAAGTACCACACAGGGGGTACAGTAAAGTACCGCACAGGGGGTACAGTAAAGTACCGCACAGGGGGTACAGTAAAGTACCGCAATTGGTATACAGTAAAGTACTGCACAGAGGGTACAGTAAAGTACTGCACAGGGGGTTACAGTAAATTACTGCACCAGGGGTACAGTAAAGTACTGCACAGGGGGGTACAGTAAAGACCCGCACAGGGGGTACAGTAAAGTAGAGCACAGGGGGTACAGTAAAGTACCGCAATTGGTGTACAGTAAAGTACCACACGGGGTGTACAGTAAAGTACTGCACAGGGGGTACAGTAGAAGTACCACACGGGGTGAACAGTAAAGTACCACACGGGGTGTACAGTAAAGTACTGCACAGGGTGTACAGTAAAATACTGCACAGGGGGTACAGTAAAGTACCGCACGGGGGCTACAGTAACGTACTGCACAGGGTGTACAGTAAAGTACCGCACAGGGGGTACAGTAAAGTACCGCACAGGGTCTACAGTAACGTACTGCACAGGGTGTACAGTAAAGTACTGCACAGGGGGAACAGTAAAGTACCGCACAGGGGGTACAGTAAAGAACTGCACAGGGGGTGCAGTAAAGTAACGCACAGGGTGTACAGTAAAGTACAGCACAGGGGGTACAGTAAAGTACCGCACAGGGGGTACAGTAAAGTACCACACAGGGGGTAAAGTAAAGTATTGCACAGGGGGTACAGTAAAGTACTGCACAGGGTGTACAGTAAAGAACTGCACAGGGGGTACAGCAAAGGACCGCACAGGAGGTACAGTAAAATACTGCACTGGGTGCACAGTAAAGTAACGCACTGGGGGTACAGTAAAGTACCGCACAGCGGGTACATTACTGTACCGCACAGGGGGTACAGTAAAGTACCGCACAGGGGGTACAGTAAAGTGCTGCACAGGGGGTACAGTAAAGTGCTGCACAGGGGGTACAGTAAAGTACCGCACAGGGGGTACAGTAAAGTACTGCACAGGGGGTACAGTAAAGTACCGCACAGGGTGTACAGTAAAGTACCGCACAGGGGGTACAGTAAAGTACTGCACAGGGTGTACAGTAAAGTACCGCACAGGGGATACAGTAAAGTACCGCACAGGGGGTACAGTAAAGTACTGCACAGGGGGTACAGTAAAGTACCGCACAGGGGGTACAGTAAAGTACCGCACAGGGGGTACAGTAGAGTACCGCACAGGGGGTACAGTAAAGTACCGCACAGGGGGTACAGTAAAGTACCGCACAGGGTGTACAGTAAAGTACCGCACAGGGGGTACAGTAAAGTACCGCACAGGGGGGTACAGTAAAGTACCGCACAGGGGGTACAGTAAAGACCCGCACAGGGGGTACAGTAAAGTACCGCACAGGGGGTACAGTAAAGTACCGCACAGGGGGTACAGTAAAGTACCGCACAGGGGTTACAGTAAAGTACCGCACAGGGTGTACAGTAAAGTACCGCACAGGGGGTACAGTAAAGTACCGCACAGGGTGTACAGTAAAGTACTGCACAGGGGGTACAGTAAAGTACCGCACAGGGGGTACAGTAAAGTACCGCACAGGGGGTACAGTAAAGTACCGCACAGGGGGTACAGTAAAGTACTGCACAGGGGGTACAGTAAAGTACCGCACAGGGGGTACAGTAAAGTACCGCACAGGGGGTACAGTAAAGACCCGCACAGGGGGTACAGTAAAGTACCGCACAGGGGGTACAGTAAAGTACTGCACAGGGTGTACAGTAAAGTACCACACAAGGGGTACAGTAAAGTTCCGCACAGGGGGTACAGTAAAGTACTGCACAGGAGGTACAGTAAAGTACCGCACAGGGGGTACAGTAAAGTACCGCACAGGGGGTACAGTAAAGTAGCGCACAGGGGGTACAGTAAAGTACCGCACAGGGTGTACAGTAAAGTACAGCACAGGGGGTACAGTAAAGTACCGCACAGGGTGTACAGTAAAGTACAGCACAGGGGGTACAGTAAAGTACCGCACAGGGTGTACAGTAAAGTACCGCACAGGGTGTACAGTAAAGTACCGCACAGGGGGTACAGTAAAGTACTGCACAGGGTGTACAGTAAAGAACAGCACAGGGGGTACAGTAAAGTACTGCACAGGAGGTACAGTAAAGTACCGCACAGGGGGTACAGTAAAGTACAGCACAGGGGGTACAGTAAAGTACTGCACAGTGGGTACAGTAAAGTACCGCACAGGGGGTACAGTAAAGTACCGCACAGGGGGTACAGTAAAGTACAGCACAGGGTGTACTGTAAAGTACTGCACAGGAGGTACAGTAAAGTACCGCACAGGGGGTACAGAAAAGTACCGCACAGGGGGTACAGTAAAGTTCCGCACAGGGGGTACAGTAAAGTACTGCACAGGGGGTACAGTAAAGTACTGCACAGGGGGTACAGTAAAGTACCGCACAGGGGGTACAGTAAAGTAACGCACGGGGTGTACAGTAAAGTACTGCACAGGGGGTACAGTAAAGTACCGCACAGGGGGTACAGTAACGTATCGCACAGGGGGTATAGTAAAGTACCGCACAGGGTGTACAGCAAAGAACCGCACAGGGTGTACATTAAAGTACATCACAGGGGGTACAGTAAAGTACTGCACAGGGGGTACAGTAAAGTACAGCACAGGGGGTACAGTAAAGTACCGCACAGAGTGTACAGTAAAGTACTGCACAGGGGGTACAGTAAAGTACAGCACAGGGTGTACAGAAAAGTACTGCAAGGGGGCACAGTAAAGTACTGCACAGGGGGTACAGTAAAGTACCGCACAGGGGGTACAGTAAAGTACCGCACAGGGGGTACAGTAAAGTACCGCACACGGGGTACAGTAAAGTACCGCACAGGGGGTACAGTAAAGTACCGCACAGGGGAGACCGTAAAGTACCGCACAGGGGGTACAGTAAAGTACCGCACAGGGGGTACAGTAAAGTACCGCACAGGGGGTACAGTAAAGTACCGCACAGAGGGCACAGAAAAGTACTGCACAGGGTGTACAGTAAAGTACTGCACAGGGGATACAGTAAAGTACCGCACAGGGGGTACAGTAAAGTACCGCACAGGGGGTACAGTAAAGTACCGCACAGGGGGTACAGTAAAATACCGCACAGGGGGTACAGTAAAGTACCGCTCAGGGGGTACCGTAAAGTACCGCACAGGGGGTACAGTAAAGTACCGCACAGGGGGTACAGTAAAGTACCGCACAGGGGGTACAGTAAAGTACCGCACAGGAGGTACAGTAAAGTATTGCACAGGGGGTACAGTAAAGTAACGCACAGTGGGTACAGTAAAGTACCGCACAGGGGGTACAGTAAATTACCGCACAGGGGGTACAGTAAAGTACTGCACAGGGGGTACAGTAAAGTACTGCACAGGAGGTATAGTAAAGTACTGCACAGGGTGTACAGTAAAGTACAGCACAGGGTGTACAGTAAAATACTGCACAGGGTGTACAGTAAAGTACTGCACAGGGTGTACAGTAAAGTACTGCACAGGGGGTACAGTAAAGTACCGCACAGGGTGTACAGTAAAGTACTGCACAGGGTGTACAGTAAAGTACTGCACAGGGGGTACAGTAAAGTACCTCACAGGGTGTACAGTAAAGTACTGCACAGGGTGTACAGTAAAGAACCGCACAGGGTGTACAGTAAAGTACAGCACAGTGTGTACAGTAAAGTACCGCACAGGGGTTACAGTAAAGTACCGCACAGGGGGTATAGTAATGAACCGCACAGGGTGTACAGTAAAGTACTGCACAGGGGTACAGTAAAGTACCACACAGGGGGTACAGTAAAGTACCACACGGGGTGTACAGTAAAGTACTGCACAGGGGTTACAGTAAAGTACCACACAGGGTGTGCAGTAAAGTACAGCACAGGGCTTACAGTAAAGTACCGTACAGGGGGCATAGTAAAGTACCACACAGGGTGTACAGTAAAGTACAGCACAGGCTGTAAAGTAAAGTATCGCACAGGGGGTACAGTAAAGTACCGCACAGGGTGTACAGTAAAATACAGCACAGGGTGTAAAGTAAAGTACCGCACAGGGGGTACAAAGTACCGCACAGGGTGTACAGTAAAGTACCGCACAGGGGGTACAGTAAAGTACCGCACAGGGTGTACAATAAAGTACTGCACAGGGGGTACAGTAAAGTACCGCACAGAGGGTACAGTAAAGTACTGCACAGGGTGTACAGTAAAGTACTGCACAGGGGATACAGTAAAGTACCGCACAGGGGGTACAGTAAAGTACCGCACAGGGGGTACAGTAAAGAACTGCACAGGGTGTACAGTAAAGTACCGCACAGGGTGTACAGTAAAGTACCACACAGTGGGTACATTACTGTACCGCACAGGGTGTACTGTAAAGTACTGCACCGGGTGTACAGTAAAGTAATGCACAGGGGATACAGTAAAGTACTGCACAGGGGGTACAGTAAAGTACTGCACAGGGGGTACAGTAAAGTACCGCACAGGGTGTACAGTAAAGTACTGCACAGGGGGTTAAGTAAAGTACCACACAGGGGGTACAGTAAAGTACTGCACAGGGGGTACAGTAAAGTACTGCACAGGGTGTACAGTAAAGTACTGCACAGGGGGTACAGTAAAGTACCACACAGGGGGTACAGTAAAGTACCACACAGGGGGAACAGTAACGTACCACACAGGGGGTACAGTAAAGTACCGCACAGGGGGTACAGTAAAGTACTGCACAGGGGTTACAGTAAAGTATTGCACAGGGGGTACAGTAAAGTACCGCACAGGGGGTACAGTAAAGTACTGCACAGGGGGTACAGTAAAGTATTGCACAGGGGGTACAGTAAAGTACCGCACAGGGTGTACAGTAAAGTACTGCACAGGGGGTACAGTAAAGTACTGCACAGGGGGTACAGTAAAGTACTGCACAGGGTGTACAGTAAAGTACCGCACAGGGGGTACAGTAAAGTACTGCGCAGGTTGTACAGTAAAGTACTGCACAGGGTGTACAGTAAAGTACCGCACAGGGGGTACAGTAAAGTACCGCACATGGGGTACAGTAAAGTACCACACAGGGGGTACAGTAAAGTACCACACAGGGGGTTCAGTAAAGTACCGCACAGGGGGTACAGTAAAGTACTGCACAGGGTGTACAGTAAAGTTTTGCACAGGGGGGTACAGTAAAGTACTGCACAGGGGGTACAGTAAAGTACTGCACAGGGGGTATAGTAAAGTACCACATGGGGTGTACAGTAAAGTACTGCACAGGGGGTACAGTAAAGTACCACACAGGGGGTACAGTAAAGTACCGCACAGGGGGTACTGTAAAGTACCACACGGGGGGTACAGTAAAGTACCGCACAGGGGGTACAGTAAAGTACCACACGGGGGGTACAATAAAGTACTGCACAGGGGGTACAGTAAAGTACTGCACAGGGTGTACTGTAAAGAACCGCACAGGGTTTACAGTACAGTACCGCACAGGGGGTACAGTAAAGTCCTGCACAGGGGGTACAGTAAAGTACTGCACAGGGTGTACAGTAAAGTACCGCACAGGGTGTACAGTAAAGTACTGCACAGGGTGTACAGTAAAGTACCGCACAGGGTGTACAGTAAAGTACCGCACAGGGTGTACAGTAAAGTACCGCACAGGGTGTACAGTAAAGTACCGCACAGGGGGTACAGTAAAGTACCGCACAGGGGGTACAGTAAAGTACCGCACAGGGTGTACAGTAAAGTACCGCACAGGGGGTACAGTAAAGTACCGCACAGGGTTTACAGTAAAGTACTGCACAGGGTGTACATTAAAGTACTGCACAGGGGGTACAGTAAAGTACTGCACAGGGGGTACATTAAAGTACTGCACAGGGTGTACAGTAAAGTACCGCACAGGCGGTACAGTAAAGTACCGCACAGGGGGTACAGTAAAGTACCGCACAGAGTGTACAGTAAAGTACTGCACAGGGGGTACAGTAAAGTACCTCACAGGGTGTACAGTAAAGTACCGCACAGGGGGTACAGTAAAGTACCGCACAGGGGGTACAGTAAAGTACCGCACAGGGGGTACAGTAAACTACCGCACAGGGTGTACAGTAAAGTACCGCACAGGGTGTACAGTAAAGTACTGCACAGGGTGTACAGTAAAGTACCACACAGGGGGTACAGTAAAGTACCGCACAGGGAGTACAGTAAAGGACAGCACAGGGTGTACAGTAAAGTACCGCACAGGGGGTACATTAAAGTACTGCACAGGGGGTACATTAAAGTACTGCACAGGGTGTACAGTAAAGTACCGCTCAGGGTTTACAGTAAAGTACCTCACAGGGTGTACAGTAAAGTACCGCACAGGGGGTACAGTAAAGTACCGCACAGGGTTTATAGTAAAGTACTGCACAAGGAGTACAGTAAAGTACCGCACAGGGGTTACAGTAAAGTACCACACAGGGGGTACAGTAAAGTACCGCACAGGGGTTACAGTAAAGTACCGCACAGGGGGTATAGTAAAGTACCGCACAGGGTGTACAGTAAAGAACCGCCCAGGGTGTACAGTAAAGTACAGCACAGGGTGTACAGTAAAGTACCGCACAGGGTGTACAATAAAGTACCGCTCAGGGGGTACAGTAAAGTACCGCACAGGGGGTACAGTAAAGTACCGCACAGAGGGCACAGTAAAGTACTGCACAGGGTGTACAGTAAAGTATTGCACAGGGGATACAGTAAAGTACTGCACAGGGGGTACAGTAAAGTACCGCACAGGGGGTACAGTAAAGTACCGCACAGGGGGTACAGTAAAGTATTGCACAGGGGTTTACAGTAAAGTACTGCACAGGGGGTACAGTAAAGTACTGCACAGGGGGTACAGTAAAGTACCGCACAGGGGGTACAGTAAAGTATTGCACAGGGGTTTACAGTAAAGTACTGCACAGGGGGTACAGTAAAGTACTGCACAGGGTGTACAGTAAAGTACCGCACAGGGGGTACAGTAAATTACCACACAGGGGGTACAGTAAAGTACCACACGGGGTGTACAGTAAAGTACTGCACAGGGGGTACAGTAAAGTACCGCACAGGGGGTACAGTAAAGTATTGCACAGGGGTTTACAGTAAAGTACTGCACAGGGGGTACAGTAAAGTACTGCACAGGGTGTACAGTAAAGTACCGCACAGGGGGTACAGTAAATTACCACACAGGGGGTACAGTAAAGTACCACACGGGGTGTACAGTAAAGTACTGCACAGGGGGTACAGTAACGTACCACACAGGGGGTACAGTAAAGAACCGCACAGGGTTTACAGTAAAGTACCACACAGGGGGTACAGTAAAGTACTGCACAGGGGGTACAGTAAAGTACCACACAGGGGGTACAGTAAAGTCCTGCACAGGGGGTACAGTAAAGTCCTGCACAGGGGGTACAGTAAAGTACCCCACAGGGGGTACAGTAAAGTACCACACAGGGTTTATAGTAAAGTACTGCACAAGGGGTACAGTAAAGTACTGCACAGGGGGTACAGTAAAGTACCGCACAGGGTTTACAGTAAAGTACCACACAGGGAGAGCAGTAAAGTACTGCACAGAGTGTACAGTAAAGTACCGCACAGGGGGTACAGTAAAGTACCGCACAGGGTTTATAGTAAAGTACTGCACAAGGGGTACAGTAAAGTACTGCACAGGGGGTACAGTAAAGTACCGCACAGGGGGTACAGTAAAGTACTGCACAGGGGGTACAGTAAAGTTCCGCACAGGGTGTACAGTAAAGTACTGCACAGGGGGTACAGTAAATTACTGCACAGGGTGTACAGTAAAGTACTGCACAGGGGGTACAGTAAAGTACCGCACAGGGGGTACATTAAAGTACCGCACAAGGTTTACAGTAAAGTACCGCACAGGGTTTATAGTAAAGTACTGCACAAGGGGGTACAGTAAAGTACTGCACAGGGGGTACAGTAAAGTACCGCACAGGGGGTACAGTAAAGTACCGCACAGGGTTTACAGTAAAGTACCTCACAGGGTGTACAGTAAAGTACCGCACAGGGGGTACAGTAAAGTACTGCACAGGGCTTATAGTAAAGTACTGCACACGGGGTACAGTAAAGTCCTGCACAGGGGGTACAGTAAAGTACCGCACAGGGTGTACAGTAAAGTACTGCACAGGGGGTACAGTAAAGTACTGCACAATGGGTACAGTAAAGTACCGCACAGGGGGTACAGTAAAGTACCGCACAGGGTTTACAGTAAAGTACCGCATAGGGTTTATAGTAAAGTACTGCACAAGGGGTACAGTAAAGTACTGCACAGGGGGTACAGTAAAGTACCGCACAGGGGGTACAGTAAAGTACCGCACAGGGTTTACAGTAAAGTACCTCACAGGGTGTACAGTAAAGCTCCGCACAGGGGGTACAGTAAAGTACCGCACAGGGTTTATAGTAAAGTACCGCGCAGGGGGTACAGTAAAGTACTGCACAGGGGGTACAGTAAAGTACCGCACAGGGTGTACAGTAAAGTACCGCACAGGCTGTACAGTAAAGTACCGCACAGGGTGTACAGTAAAGTACCGCACAGGGGGTACAGTAAAGTACTGCACAGGGTGTACAGTAAAGTACTGCACAGGGTTTACAGTAAAGAACTGCACAGGGGGTACAGTAAAGTACCGCACAGGGGGTACAGTAAAGTACTGCACAGGGTGTACAGTAAAGTACAGCACAGGGTGTGCAGTAAAGAACGTCACAGGGGGTACAGTAAAGTACCACACAGGGGGTACAGTAAAGTACCGCATAGGGGGTACAGTAAAGTACCGCACAGGGGGTACTGTAAAGTACCGCACAGGGGGTACAGTAAAGTACCCCACAGGGGGTACAGTAAAGTACAGCACAGGGGGTACAGTAAAGTACCACACAGGGTGTACAGTAAAATACCACACAGGGGGTACAGTAAAGTACCGCACAGGTTTTACAGTAAAGTACTGCACAGGGGGTACAGTAAAGTACTGCACAGGGGGTACAGTAAAGTACAGCACAGGGTGTACAGTAAAGAACGTCACAGGGGGTACAGTAAAGTACCACAGAGGGGGTACAGTAAAGTACCGCACAGGGGGTACAGTAAAGTACTGCACAGGGGGTACAGTAAAGTACCGCACAGGGTGTACAGTAAAGTACCGCACAGGGGGTACAGTAAAGTACTGCACAGGGGGTACAGTAAAGTACCGCACAGGGGGTACAGTAAAGTACCGCACAGGGGGTACAGTAACGTACTGCACAGGGTGTACAGTAAAGAACTTCACAGGGTGTACAGTAAAGTACCGCACAGGGGGTACAGTAAAGTACTGCACAGGGGGTACAGTAAAGTACCGCACAGGGGGGTACATTAAAGTACCGCACAGGGTGTACAGTAAAGTACTGCACAGGGTGTACAGTAAAGTACCGCACAGGGGGTACAGTAAAGTACAGCACAGGGGGTACAGTAAAGTACTGCACAGGGTGTACAGTAAAGTACCGCACAGGAGGTACAGTAAAGTACCACACAGGGGTACAGTTAAGTACCACACAGGGGGTACAATAAAGTATTGCACGGGGGCTACAGTAAAGTACTGCACAGGGGGGAAAGTAAAGGTTGGGAACTCACCAGATATTGACAGACAGGCAGAAATATTCTGTAGAAATGAGTGGTCTTTGAGGAAGAGCTTTTTTGCTTACTGCATGGGTGCATTTCCACAATTGCCTGACAGTAACACGACAGCTAATGTCAGTGTTGGGGAAGTTTTTAGAAACAATAATCTGGACAAAATGAACTGCCATTCGACAAGTATGGATGGATATAGGAGAGACAGCACAAATACGTGAAATTGTGTCTGGCTCACTTTTAAAGAGGTAACAAAGAGGGTGAATAAGGCAAGGGTGAATAAGGGTGCAAATGGACTTTCAAAGGGCTGCAAAATAGGCTAGTTAGCAAATTTAAAACCCTTGGGATAAAAGGGAGAGTAGCAGCATGGATACAACATTGGTTAAGGGTCGGAAACAGAGAGGTGTGTGTATGGCTGTGGAACAATAAATACTAGTAATGAAAGAGGCGAAATAGCCGATAAAATCCTACGTACATGAAAGTGAGCTTTCAATACCTTGTCCAATAAAGGAAACCATTCCATATGCTTTCTTGACCACCTTATCCACCTGCCCTGCCACCTTCAGGGGCCTGTGGACATGCACTCCAAGGTCTCTCACTTCTTCAACCTTTCTCAATATCCTCCTGTTTATTAAGTATTCCCTTGCTTTGTTTGCCCTCCCTACACTTTTCCACACTGAATTCCATTTGCCGCTTTTTCACCCACTCAACCAAAACACTGATATCATTCTGGAGACAACAGCTGTCGACTTCATGGCCAACTACATGGCCAATTTTTGTGTCATCCTTCCCTTCCATTCCTTCATGTTGAACCGCACTCGGTCTGTTTGACTGTTTTATTGATCGGTGGTTGCTGCAGCTCTAACTCGTTTCTTTGGGGTGGATGACCATTGTGCTCATCTCCATGTCGCTCCTTTCACTTTCTCGTCAGCGTGTGGGTTGTCTCGATGTCCTCTGTGACTGAGGAAGAGCATTCCTGTGACTAGGCTTGTGCGTTTTGCTGTTGGCAATGACCAGCAGCTACCGGGTTCCAGCATCGTTTGTATCCTTGGCAAGCTGGCTGGGATTTGCAGTGTATGCTCGGTGGTGGCCATGTTGACCTGCTGTGTGGTCATCGGGGCCGGAGGTTGAGGCTCATTGGGCTGCTGGTCACTCTCTTTTACATCCTCCACTGGAGGCAGCATGGTTACCTCCTGGGGGTTTGGCTGGTCTGAACATTGAAGGTTTTTCAGCACCTGTAATGAGAATGAGCTGGTGAGTTGTTTGAACCAAGAGGTCTCTCAGCCACCCTTCTTTGTCCAATAGGACTGTAACACTGGCTCCCATGTCTAATTTAACATTTATTAAATGACCATTGACTGAAATGCCTGAATTCCAAAGTAAGAAACCGAGATCTTTGACCTCACCCAAGAAGCACAGCTGTGTGACTTCCTGGCTTGCTGTCTCGACCTTGTGGATAATCTTTGAGCCTTCTGCGCGTTTCAAAGGTTTTGCTAAGAGCTGTCGCTATGCATGCTGGCACACACAGCTCTATCCAACAACAGACCGACCCCTCGGTGCAAGTCATGTGTTCTCATACAGTATGGAATGGGCATTCCTATACTCAGTCCCACATTAATCTACATGTGCCAGACCCTTACACTACAGTTTTCATATTATCCATTCATGTTTAAATAAAATAGGTAATTATGCATCTGTAAGAAAGGATTCAAACCTGAGTTGAATCCAATCTTTGTTGTTATTATGTTCGTTAAAGACTTCAGGCAAAGATAGTACTTTAAAAGTGTATTTTAAATTGCAATAATTGTTAAGATATATAATTGTTATTTAAAAATTCCACATTGAAATTCAAAAATTGAATATAATTGTGAACATACCAAGAATACAATTGTTTAATATTAAATATTTTAGAATAAAGAACATGCAATTATTTGACCATTCATAAATACTAATGAAATGGAAAATTGCAAAAAAAAATGTTCATTCTGTGTAGCAAACCTAATTCCCTCCAAATTTGCATCAGCTTCAGATTTACTTGAATTTGATTCAATTTGTTAAAATAACCCCATTAGCTATGTCAGTTATTATGTTACAAAAAAATTTCCGATAGAAGGAACTAATAACTTAGAAGCAAAGCAAAAAATATTTAGTGTGTAAGAAACTAGGGTCTTGAATAAACAGACATTTTCAGCATAATACAGCCTCCCTAAAAAACTTCCTGAAAAGGCAACAATTTTTAAACAGTCTGTGAAAACAGGCAAGGTCACTTAGTTCATGTTGTCATTCCTAAGTTAAGATGGCATGTTCTATGCCCCCCCCCCCCCCCCGCCCCCTACCTGTGCAATTGCTTATGACCCTCAGCAGGATGTAAACTAAAAAGCTGACTTTGAACAGAGTGACACATAACGGGGGTGGGGGGGAGAGGGGTGGTAACCACCCTGACATTTTGAGTATCTTTCCTGTATCCATTGGTCAGAATAGTTAGATAGATGATTGACACTGGGTAAGCTACCACGCCCCCAACAAAGGATATATAGATTGGTGTCATATTGGTGAGGTGCTGGTCAGGGGCTGGTCAGGGGCTGGTGAAAGGTTGGTGAGGGGTTGGTGAGGGGTTGGTGAGGGGCTGGTGAGGGGCTGGTGAGGGGTTGGTGAGGGGCTGGTGAGGGGCTGGTGAGGGGTTGCTGAGGGGCTGGTGAGGGGCTGGTGAGGGGCTGATGAGGGGCTAGTGAGGGGCTGGTGAGGGGCTGGTGAGGTGCTGGTGAGGGGCTGGTGAGGTGTTGGTGAGGGGCTGGTGAGGGGTTGATGAGGGGCTGGTGAGGGGTTTGTGAGGGGCTGGTGAGGTGCTGGTGAGGGGCTGGTGAGGGGTTGGTGAGGGTCTGGTGAGGTGCTGGTGAGGGGCTGGTGAGGTGTTGGCAAGGTGCTGGTGAGGGGCTGGTGAGGGGTTGGCAAGGTGCTGGTGAGGGGCTGGTGAGGTGCTGGTGAGGGGCTGGTGAGGGGCTGGTGAGGGGCTGGTGAGGTGCTGGTGAGGGGCTGGTGAAGGGCTGGTGAGAGGTTGGTGAGGGGCTGGTGAGGGGCTGCTGAGGGGTTGGCAAGGTGCTAGTGAGGGGCTGGTGAGGGGCTGGTGAGCGGTTGGTGAGGTGCTGGTGAGGGGCTGGTGAGGGGCTGCTGAGGGGTTGGTGAGGGGCTGGTGAGGGGCTGGTGAGGGGCTGGTGAGGGGCTGGTGAGGTGCTGGTGAGGGGTTGGCAAGGGGCTGGTGAGGTGCTGGTGAGGAGTTGGCGAGGTGCTGGTGATGGGTTGGCAATGTGCTAGTGAGGGGCTGGTGAGGGGTTGACGAGGGGCTGGTGTGGGGCTGGTGAGGGGTTGGCGAGGTGCTGTTGAGGGGCTGGTGAGGGGTTGGCGAGGGGCTGGTGAGGAGCTGGTGAGGGGTTGGTGAGGGGCTGGTGAGGGGCTGGTGAGGGGCTGGTGAGGGGTTGGCGAGGTGCTGGTGAGGGGCTGGTGAGGGGCTAGTGAGGGGCTGGTGAGGGGCTGGTGAGGTGCTGGTGAGGGGCTGGTGAGGTGTTGGTGAGGGGCTGGTGAGGGGTTGATGAGGGGCTGGTGAGGGGTTTGTGAGGGGCTGGTGAGGGGCTGGTGAGGTGCTGGTGAGGGGCTGGTGAGGGGTTGGTGAGGGTCTGGTGAGGTGCTGGTGAGGGGCTGGTGAGGTGTTGGCAAGGTGCTGGTGAGGGGCTGGTGAGGGGTTGGCAAGGTGCTGGTGAGGGGCTGGTGAGGTGCTGGTGAGGGGCTGGTGAGGGGCTGGTGAGGGGCTGGTGAGGTGCTGGTGAGGGGCTGGTGAAGGGCTGGTGAGAGGTTGGTGAGGGGCTGGTGAGGGGCTGCTGAGGGGTTGGCAAGGTGCTGGTGAGGGGCTGGTGAGGTGCTGGTGAGCGGTTGGTGAGGTGCTGGTGAGGGGCTGGTGAGGGGCTGCTGAGGGGTTGGTGAGGGGCTGGTGAGGGGCTGGTGAGGGGCTGGTGAGGGGCTGGTGAGGGGCTGGTGAGGTGCTGGTGAGGGGTTGGCAAGGGGCTGGTGAGGTGCTGGTGAGGAGTTGGCGAGGTGCTGGTGATGGGTTGGCAAGGTGCTAGTGAGGGGCTGGTGAGGGGTTGACGAGGGGCTGGTGAGGGGCTGGTGAGGGGTTGGCGAGGTGCTGTTGAGGGGCTGGTGAGGGGTTGGCGAGGGGCTGGTGAGGAGCTGGTGAGGAGTTGGTGAGGGGCTGGTGAGGGGCTGGTGAGGGGTTGGCGAGGTGCTGGTGAGGGGCTGGTGAGGGGTTGGCGAGGGGCTGGTGAGGAGCTGGTGAGGGGTTGGTGAGGGGTTGGTGAGGGGCTGGTGAGGGGTTGGTGAGGAGCTGGTGAGGGGTTGGTGAGGGGTTGGTGAGGGGCTGGTGAGGGGCTGGTGAGGGGCTGGTGAGGAGTTGGTGAGGGGCTGGTGAGGGGCTGGTGAGGGGCTGGTGAGGGGCTGGTGAGGAGTTGGTGAGGGGTTGGTGAGGGGTTGGTGAGGGGTTTGTGAGGTGCTGGTGAGGGGCTGGTGAGGAGTTGGTGAGGGGTTTGTGAGGTGCTGGTGAGGGGCTGGTGAGGAGTTGGTGAGGGGCTGGTGAGGGGTTGGTGACGCAGTGGTGCTCATTTGGCAGGTGCCTTCTGCACATGGAAGATGGACCTGAGGAGGAGGTGGAGGAGGAGGAAGGTTGAGAGATTGAGGGAAGAATTTCCTAACACTTCGACTGGAGAATGGAATGCTGTTATCACAAGCTGTTACGAGTCTTATACTTTTTCTGTCTAATTCGTTAATGTAACATCATTGTAGAAACTACTGTTTCTTAATCAACTTACTAAACCAGCTTAAAATTACTTATGACTAGTCTACTACCTATTTAAGTATCTGTGGTCCTGGATCCAAAAACCTTACAAATCTGCTTTGAAATGGGGTAGATTAGCTTATTAATGGAAGTAGGATTTGCATTTGGTGGTATAAAATTTCCTCTTTCATAACAAAAGGTTTTCTGCACTTGAAGATTTTTAGGGCACAACATTTCTTGAAAGATGTTGCTTTGCTTTGCCATAATTGTTCAGTCCATTTGCATCATATCTATCACCAAAACTCGATTAAACATGACCCTGCCTTTCCACAGTTGAAATAAACTGTTTACTCCCATTTTTTCACTGTTTACTTCAAATGATGTAAAGGACCCAAATATGACCGTAACATAGGTGTCTAGGGAAATGGTAGGGGTCAAAAAATTTAACCCACAGAAGAAAACCAGGTCTTTTCATTGCACCAAGAGATTTTCTTTCTTTTGCAGCTAAATGGTTCCATTATAATGTTATTTAAACCTCACGCAGTGTTCCAACAACTCTCCCATTCACACTAGAAGGAGTATGTTCTCTTTGTCACTAAGTATTGGATTTGTCCCTTGAGGTTTACATTAGTCTGTAGGTAGTTTTAAAGGATGAAACAGGATTAGATAAAGTTTACTGACTGAGATGACAATCATAGAAACAAGGCTGTTGAAAGTGCACTTCCTTCTTGCATTTCAGACAATCAAACCCCTCTTTGTTTTAATATCACCTCTTCCTTAGAGGATTGCAACTGAGCAAGATGAGAGCTTTGCATGGTTCAGCTCATTTTTCTTAAACCGTAAGATATTAGCTTTTTCCGTTGGAAACTCACTCCTCCTTCAACAAATCCTAATGAAAACTCACTGAAATGGATAATATGAGGCATGATTTTGTTTACCCCATCACCGGAGTGGGGATGTAGGCATAGCCCACAATTTTGCCCCAGGTCAGCAGTTAATCAGCTGGAGGGCAGATTTGGTGGCCAAATAGTTGCGCTGGACGTGGGCACTCAGTGAAGTTGAGGCAGCTCCGATTTAAAGGTCTGGCAACAGCCATTGTAGCAGAAGCTGTCTTACATATCAGTGGATACTCAAAGTCAGCAGGAGGAGAGGTAGAGAACCAGTACCCTGGGCAGGGATTCCTCAGGGTCTACTGATGCAGCCCTTGAGGTTATGGTGGAGGCAGAACTTGACAGGTCTTGTTTCCGGAGGGTGGCAGGGGAAGGCCACTGAGTCAAAGAGCAGGCCTGGCTGGAGGTGGAGAATATATCAGCAGCCACAGAGCTGTCAGAGGAACTGGATTCAGTGCTTCAGGAGGTTCAATGACCTGCTTGGCACTAACAATGCGACACCCAGATGAGCAACCTCCTGCTCTGCAGCCTCCAGCAGGCACACCAGTTGGACAGACTGAGGGTGTATGGTGCTCCTGAGCATGGGAGAAATGTGTGCTCAGGGTGACCTCTGACCCTGTCAGCCATGTCCAGAGCCCTGGAGCTGTTGGTGACCTGTCATCATGGATACATACAGCTTCCTATCTAAATGAACCACTGCCATTAGTGAGGCCAGAAATGCTTTATCTCTCTCTCTCTCTCTTCCTTGCAGGAGAAGAGGGCACAGAATTCACGGGAGAGGGCTCACACATGAGGAGTGTCCCTGCTTGCCAACCTCACAGACACAGAGGAATCAGCAATGAAAATCGCAAGGTCAGTGCTGCATGAAGAAGTGGGTGATGGAGACACCACCAAGGTCCGTATCTGATCCTCGGAAGGATTCAGAGGTCAAGACGTTCAAAGCCACAGTGACTTTAGCAGCTCCTGACAGGTCAGTGCTGTGAGATCTGAGGTCTTCCCCAATGAGGGGACCAAGTTCATTGACCATCTGCTGGATTGGTGCAGTCTCCTGTGGCACTGATTCCCCGACATGTCCAGGTAGCTTCTTCCTCGCTGGTACACTCGATGCTGAGGGTGTGGCCTTCATGGCCTTCCTACCCCTCATTCCTCTCCTCTGCCCTCCTGGTGCCTGGGGCTCTGCATCTGCTCCAGAGAATGTTGGTCCTCATCGCTCTCAGCCCTATCTCCAAGTAACTTAACCCCATCTCCAGCTGTTGCCTTACTTACAGTCAGCTGCATTCACACTGATTCCTGAGCACCCCTCTGGTGGTCTCACAATCCTTGGAGGGTCGCAACCTCCTCTACTGACTGAGCGTGCACGGACCACTCACGTCACTAACTCTGCTCACAGGTAGTCCCTGTGTGCCGATGGCTGAGTGCCCCTCTCAGCCTGCTCCCTTTTATGGACCCATCGAATTGAATGGTGCAGCCATGACTGGCTCCTCACTGTATCACTGCTTCCTTCCTCTTGGATTGTTCCTGATCCATCCTACAATTCATCCCTCCCCACAAAAATTCCAAAATGGCCCTTGACGAGCTAACAACAAGTTCGTTAACAAGCCTATTTGTCCAATAATTGGAATTAATCCTCAGCAAAATCGCCAACAGTCAGGACACTAACAGCAAAGCTGCACAGCGACCAGAGGTGCTAACTTTCACACCTGCCCATGTCTGTTCTCGCCCTGATATTGGGACAAAAATTCTACTTACGGGATCAAGTGTATCAATGCATAGCCCATGGAATGTGTGACATCAGTCTGGTCGTTAATTTGGAAGATTGCAGTTGGAAAAATTGCTGAACTCTAATATTTGCTAAAACAGTAACCCACTTTGCATTGGCTCTGTGAAGGTTTGGTAAGAAAAAAGTTAAAGATTCCAGAAGGAATAGCTGATAGGGAAATGGGTGAAGCGGTGAACTTGAATAAAGATTATAACTGGCATATTAAGTGGAAATGTTCACTTGGGATTAAGTGACTTTGTTGGGACAGGGCAGATAAGCCCATAGGCTGTATGAAGCAACACCACTCAGAAAGAGCACACAAGGAGATAGTCGAATACGGTGGAGTGGGATGGACACGTTGAATAGAAAATTAGGTTCACGTGGGAAATCGGTGCACAGAGCAAAGAGATGTGGTATACATAGGAATTATTCTAAGTCAGGAACAAGAGCAGCTGAGCAGAAACAGACTTGGGTGTAAACCTCACCTCTGGAGTTGAGTTTGAACAAAAAAAAGATCAAATAGTAACATAACAGGAAAACCATAAGATCATTGGTTGGTAAGAAACTGCTATTAGGTTGTGTCTTTAAATAGCTGTAAATTAGAAAAGCGTATAATTTTTAATGAAACAACTATCTGGATTTGAGTAAGAATCACCAGGAATAAGGTGAATTCAGGGTCAATAAAGTAAATTAATATAAGTAAACCAAAAGTGAAGTAAAGCTAATGTAAGGGAAGTAAAGTTAAGACATGGCAGGGCAGCTCGGTCATGTGGAATGTAATATGTCAGAAGTCGTGGACACTATTGGTGACCTAGATGACCACATGTGCAGGAAGTGCTGTTAGCTGCAGAAACTTGAGCTTTGGGTTTCGGAGCTCGAGCGATGGTTGAAGTCACTGTGGCCCATCCGTGAGTCTGAGAGCTACATGGATAGCATATTCAGAGAGATAGTCACAGCGCAGCTTAGGTACCCGGAGACAGAAAGGGAATAGGTGACCACCAGGCAGTTCAAGAGAACCAGGCAGTTAATGCAGGAGTCTCCTGAGGTGCCGCTCCCTAACTGGTTTTCCATTTTAGATACTGGTGAGGATGTTGGTTCGTCAGAGGGCTGCAGTCAGAGCCAGGTTTGTGGCACCATGTGTAGCTTGGCTGTACAGGGGGGGAGGGAGAAGAAAGGGAGAGCAATAATAATAAAAGATTCATTAGTGAGGGGGCCAGACAGGCGTGACTCCAGGATGGTATGTTGCCCCCCTGGTGCCAGGGTCAAGGATGTCACCAAGCAGCAGCAGAACATTCTTCTGGGGGAGGACAAATAGCCAGAGGTTAGGGTCCACTTTGGTACCAATGACTTAGGTAGGAAGGGGATGTGGTCCTGCAGATAGAATTTAGGGAGCTCGGTCCAAAATTAGCAAGCTGGACCTCAAATGTAGTAATCTCCGGATTACTCCCAGTGCCACATGCCAACAAGTACAGAAATAGGAGGATGTGGCAGATGAACGAGTGGCTGGAAAGATGGTGCAGGAGGGAGAGCTGTGGATTCCTGGGACATTGGGACTGGCTCTGGGGGAGATGGCACCTGTACAAGCTGGAGGGTTTGCATCTGAACAGAGTAGGGACAAAGTTCCTTGTGGGGCGTTTTGCTAATGCTGTTGTGGGGGGTTTAAACTAACTTGGCAGGGATGTGGGAACCTGGAGAGAATATTAGAGAGGAATACCAAGATGCATAAAATACCGGGAGAGACAATTAGCGCTAGTATAGAGAATAGTAAGCTAATAGGCAGAATCAGAGTAACATAAAAGGTACTGAAGTCTAAATCGAGGTTATGCTGCAAGTATGTGAATGCATGGAGTATAGTAAATAAGATTGAGGAGTTACAGGCGCAGATTGCCATGTGGAAATATGATGTGGTGGTGATAACAAAGATCTAGCTCAAGGAAAGGCAGGCCTTGGATGTTAAATATTCCCAAGTACAAGGTGTTCAGTAAAGATAGGGCAGGAAGGAAAGGAGGAGGGGTGGAAGTATTAGTTAAGGAGAGCATTGCAGTGGTGGAGAAAGAGGAGGTCCCAGAGGGTTCAAGGACAGAATCAATTTGGCTAAAGCTAAGGCTGTGATTACATTGCTCAGTGTAGCCTATAGGACACCAAATAATGGGGAGGATGTAGAGGAACAAATCTGCAGGGAAATTACAGAGAGGTGCAGGCATTAATGGGGGGCTTTAATTATCTGAATGTAGTCTGGGAAGTGGTTGTGTAAAGGGCGGAGAGGGGCAAGAGTTCCTAGAGTGTGTTCAGGAGAATTTTCTACAGCAGTATGTCCAATCCAATAAGAAAGGAGGTACTGCTAGGCCTGGTTCTTGGAAACATTTAGGAGACAGTGATCATTGTATCATAAGGTTTAGGATGACTGTAGAAAAGGATATTGGGCAATCCACAGTAAGAATCATTAACTGGGGGAGGGCTGATTTCAATGGGGCAAGAACGGAGTTGGGCTGGTTAGACTGGAACCAAAGGTTAGCGGGAAAAATTGTAGCTGAACAATGAGCTACCATCAAAGAAGAAATGGTTCGGGCATAGTCAAGGTATATTCCCTCAGAAGGGAAAGGTAGGGCAAACAAATCCAGAGCTCCCTGGATGAAAGAGGAGATGGAAATTAAGATAATGAAGAAAAAATTGTGCTTATGACAGATGTCAGGTAGAAAATACGTTTGAGAGCCAAGCTGAATACAGAAGGTTCAGGGCGGAGGTGAAGAGGCAAATAAACAAAACAAAGAGGGATTATGAGAAAAGACTGGCAGCCAACATAACAGGGAATCCCAAAGTCTTCTATAGGTACATAAATATAAAAGGATAGTAAAAGGAGGAATAGGACTAATTAGGGACCAAGAAGAGGATTTACACATGAAGGCAGGTTTGGTATTAAATTAATACTTTGCATCTGTCTTTACCAAGGAAGCAGATGCTACCTAGGCCATGGTGTCAAAGGAGGAAACTCTGTCAGTAGAAGGATTCAAAACTGATAAGAAGGAAGTGTTGGATATACTGTCGGTACTTAATGCTGACAAGGCACCAGGGCAGGATGAGAAGCATCCAAGGATATTGAAGGAAGTGAGAGTAGAAATGGTAGGGGCATTGGTCATAATCTTTCAGTCTTCCCTGGACTCTGAGAAGTACCATAGGACTGGAAATTGCAAACATTACGCCCTTGTTCAAAAAAGGTTGCAAAAATAAGCCCAGCAAGTACAGACCAGTCAGTTTAACTTCAGTGGTGGGGAAGCTTCTAGAAACAATTATTTGGGATAGAATTAAGTCACATGGAAAAAATGTTGGTTCGATTAGGAAGAATCAACTTGAATTTCTTAAGGGAAAATCACGTTTAACCGATTTGCAGGTGCATTTTGAAGAGATAACAGAGAGGGTTGATGAGGGTAATGCTGTTGATGTGGTGTACATGGACTTCCAGAAGGCATTTGATACAGTGACACACAGCAGACTTACTGGAAAAGTTATAGCTCATGGAATAAAAGGGACAGTAGCGATGTGGATACAAAGTTGTCTGAGCAATAGGAAACAGCGAGTAATGGTTAAGGGATATTTTTCAGGCTGGAGGAAGGCTTGTAGTGGAGTTCCCCAGGGGTCGGTATTGGGACACTTGCTTATCCTGATACGTATTAACGCAAGTAACAATTTCAAAGTTTGCCGATTTTGCAAAACTTGGGGAAGCATTGTAAACTGTGAGGAGGACAGTGTAGGAATTCGAAAGGACATAAACAAGTTAGCAAGTAGGTAGCAAATGAAGTTCAAAAAAGTGTCAGGTGATTCACTTTGGTTAGAAGAACATGAAGAGATAACATCAGGGTGGGCAAGGGCAGACCTGGGTGTATATGTGCATCTGGCATTAAAGTGGCAGGACAGGTGGAAAGAGCAGTTTTAAAGCGTACCGTATCCTAGGCTTTATTATTATGGGCATAGAGCACAAGAGCAAGGAGGTTATGCTGAACTTGTATAAGACACTAGTTGGACCTCAGCTGGAGTATTGTGTACAGTTCTAGGTGCATTCTTTAAGAAGGATGTGAACACATTGGAGAGAGTGCAGAAGAGGTTTACAAAAATGGTTCCAGGGAGGAGAAACTACAGTTATCAGTTATGATGATAGACTGCGGAGGTTGGGACTAGTCTCCTTGGAGAAGAGAAGGCTAAGAGCAGATTTGATAGAGGTTTTCAAAATCATGAGAGGTCTGGACAGAGTAGATATGGAGAAACCGTTCCCGCTCATAAAAGCACTGAGAACGAGAGGGCAGAGATTTAAAGTAATTTGCAAAAGAAACAAATGCAATGCGAGAAAAAACATTTTCACATGAGTAGTTAGGATCTGGAACGCACTGCCTGGAAGTGTGGTGGAGGCAGGTTCGATCGAGGCATTCAAGAGGGCATTGATACCTAACTAGAAAAAACATGCAGGTTTATGGGGAAAAGGCAGGAGAATGGTACTAAGTCACAATGCTCATTCAGAGAGCTGTTACAGGCACTATGGGCCGAATGACCTCCTTCTGCATCATAACAATTCTGTGATTCTGTGATTCCTGTTTTAGCTTATCTTGTAACTTACCAGGAGGTAAAATAGAAAAATATCACACACACTGACTCCTGCTGGACCTATTTCCCTCACCTCAAGCAGCATTAGGCTGACTCAAAAGTTTTTTTTTGAAAAAATACTTTATTCATAAAATATCTGGAAGAACATTGCAAAACATTTCTAAATGGCCAACACAAATAGTGCAATCAGATTCAACTTTTACACATGGATCACAAGGTGCTTCAATACAATCAATGAATATCACAATCATTTCAATATGGTCATTACAGACAGTCAGACTGTGCAATGGTATTGGAGTTATCAACATACATCATATAGCACTCTGAGGTGCTTCAATACAATTATAATACAATTAGTGTTCACTGCATACATTTATTGTGAGCTGTACAGCCCGAGGGGCACCAAACAATTCCTAGCCCCTTGGTGCACTATGGCAGAAAGGTCTTACACAGCAACCTTTCCCCATTGCATAAGGTTGATTCAAAAGTTAAATTAATAAATACACAAGCCAAAACAAATTAAGCAATAAAATCTAGTCATGAAGAGCCCCAGATTAATACAAGTCAGTACCTTTTAATAAATAATGGGCATGAAATTCTACAATGCTTTTGAGGAGAACGTTATGAAGTTCCAGTGTTGGGATCAGATATGCCAGTTAGACCTGTTCTTAATTCCAGTGGAGCTGGTTACTGGCAGAAGATGCCACCTCCCCTCCAAGTGCTGGATGGATGTAAATGGGGTAATGAGAGAAAAACCTATTGGCCTGGAAAATCCGTTATTCATGTCAGAATTTCAACTGCTTGGAGAACTGAGGAGTGGGTTGTTAGATCAGGTAATGACCGAGCTCACAGGATCTGAATTCTCACAAACTTTGAACTGTCAATATTTTCTGCAGCGATTGGGTCCGAGTCTTTTCAACCACGTTGCTAAGAAAAGATTCTGTGAACAGCTTTTCTGTGTTTCCAGCAGAGAAAGTTTTTGCTTCCCATTCTTCTGTCATGGAGCCATTTCCTGATGTCACTGATTTTGTTTGCAAATATGTCTTTATATGGTAGCAGAAAAGCAGGAGGACAAAGCAAAAAATGAGACTGGCATTGAAGATAAAGCATTAACAAAGGTGAATAAAGCAACTTGAAGATACCATTTCACCAGAACCTGTAGACCACAAAGCTCCCTCAAGAATGGATCAGAAGAGATCTGAGAAACAAACGACTTGTTGCAAACTTATCTCCAAACATCCTCATTAACACAAGTAACAAAGAACAGACAAAATTTGGTCATGTGACCGAACCACCTAATGAACAATGTTTGGAACACATTGCACATACATATGTATTTATAGTTAATGCTTTTACAACTGATCCCTGGTTCCTCTGTGATATTCTTCATTGGTGCTATTGTTTAAGAGTAACCTGAATCACAGAATCTTTACAGTGCAGAAGCAGGCCATTCGGCCCTTCAAGTCTGCACTGGCTCTCTGAAAGACCATTCTACCTAGTCCCTCTCCCTTGTCTTATCTCTGTAACCTTGCACATTCTCTCTTTTCAGGTAGCATTCCAATTCCCTTTTGAATACCTTGATCAAACCTGCCTCCACCATCCCCTCAGCAAGTTCGTTCCAGACTCCATCCACCCTCTGGGTGAAAAAAATTTCCTCCCATCACTTACCCCTTTTGCCAATTATTTTGAATCTGCGCCTTCGAGTTCTTGGTGTTCTCTTGAGTGGGAACATTTACCCTGTCCATACCCCTCAGGATCTTGAATAACTCTATCAACTCTCCTCTCAGCCTTCTTTTCTCCAAGGAAAACAGACCCAAACTCTCCAATCTATCCTCATAGCTACAGTTCTTTATCTCTGGAATCATTCTTGTGAATCTCCCCTGTACTCTCTCCAATGTCTTCTCATCCTTCCTCGAGTATGGTGCTCAGAACTGGACACAATGTTCCAGATGAGGCCTAACTAGTGCTTTATACACGTTCAACTGAACACCTTACTCTTGTACTCAATGCCCCTATTATTAAAGCCTATGATACTGTATGCTTTATTAACTGCCCTCCCAACATGCGCTATCTTCAATGACTTACGCACATATGCACCAAGGTCCCACTGTTAAAGAAAGGATGTAAATGGTGTTTGACTGTTATTTAGATTGTGGACCTCTTAGGACCAAGTTAGCCCTCATCCAGGATATCTCTGTGTGAACTATGTCACCGCTACAAGTGTACGAGAGCCTGCTCCTCTATACGGACACCTACATGAGTGAGTATTTGAGGTAAAGGATTGGAAACACCAGATGAGTTAGCATCAGGATGGAGGACAGCACCATGAACAACAACAACTTATATTTATAAAACATCCCAAGGCACTTCACAGGAACATTAGAAAATAAAATATGACACTGAGCCACAGAGAGATATTAGGTCAGGTGACCAAGAGCTTGGTCAAAAAGATTGGTTTTAAGGAGCATTTGAAAGAATGAAAGTGAGGTGGAGATGTTTATGGAGGGTATTCCAGTGCTTGGGGCCTTGGCAACTAAGTGTGCAGCCATCGATGGTTGAGCACTTAAAATCAAGGATGCGTGCAGATACTTTGGAGGGTTGTGGATTAGAGGAGGTTACAGAGATAGGGAGGGGTGAGGCCATGGAGGGATTTGAAAACAAGGATGGGAATTTTAAAATCAAGGTGTTGCTTGACTGGGATCCAGTGTGGGTCGGCGAGCACAGGGGTGATAGGGGAATGGGACTTGGTGTGAGTTAAGACACGGGCAGCAAAGGTTTGGGTGACCTCAAGTTCACAGAGGGTAGAATGTGGGAGCTGGCCAGGAAGACACTGGAATAGTCAATTCAAGAGCAGGATGAGGGCCTCAGCAGTAGATAAGCTGAGACAGGGCTGAAATTGAGTGATGTTAAGGAGGTGGAAATGAATGGTCTTAGTGATGACATGAATATGAGGTTGGAGCCTCACCTTGGGATCAAATATGATACTAAGGCTGCAAGCAGACTGGCTAAATCTCAGACTGTTGCCAGGGAGAGGGATGGAGTCAGTAGCTAGATAACAGAGTTTGAAGTAAAGGGCCAGAAACAATGGCCAGAATTTTATGAAGGCAACAGGGGACCCACTGGCATGGCCAATGGTCTGGGGCAGAGGGCAGGGAGTGTGGTGGAATGGGCCCCCACATTGTCGAACAGCAGGATCCAAGGTGCCTGTGCTATCTTAACGATAGCAGGCTACCCCCAAGAACTATTGGCCCAATCAGAGGGCAGACAGTTCAGCACCCTCAGCAGTGCTACCACTAGCAGTGACCACTCTGGGTCTACACCTAGACGACCAGGGTGTACCGATGACTGTGCACCCTCACAGTCAGGTAAGTGGTGGCTTGGGGATTCTGGGGCCTGAAGGGGAGGGTGGTCACAGAGGTCAAGCCCCATTGTTGCTGCAAGGGTGGTCATTGCTGCTGGGGACCCTTCTATGCGCCAAAGAGTACCCAAAAAGGAGGCCCTGCCCTCAGAGCCCGCTGGGAGGCTGCCAGCATTTACATGGTTGTCTCCCACATGATGGCGGGTGCTCCTGACGCAAGCAAAATGCCTGAGGAGGCAGGATGGAGCCTTCAGTGGCCATTTAAGTTGCTTAACTGAGCTCCTGGTAGGTGGCTTGTCTGCCATCTTTCCAGTCACTGATTAAAATGGCACAGCGGTGTAAAAACATTACGCACACACCTGATGTCTTTCCATCTCATTGCCTGTCACCAACAATCCAGCTCAATGTCTTCAGTCTTCCCAATATTTAATTGGAAGAAATTTCTCCTCATCCAGTACTGGATATCAGATAATCCATCTGCTAACTTAGAAACAGTGGAGTCAAGAGAGGTGGTGGTGAAGTAGTGGTTTCTGTCAGCAGACATGTGAAAACTAACACTGTGTCTTCAGATAATGTCGCCAAGCGGTAACATTAGACAAGAAATAGGAATGACCTAAGATAGATCCTTGGGGAACACCAGAGCTAAAGGTGTGGGAACAGGAAGAGAAGCCACTGTAGGTTATTCTCTGACTATGTTTAAATAGAAAGGAATCGGGTGAGAGCAGTCCCACGCAGCTGGGTGATGGTGGAGAGGTGGTGGAGGAGGATGGTGTGATCACTGTGTCAGACAGGTCGAGAAGACAAAGTGGGACAAGTTATCTTTGTCACAGTCACATGGGACCTCATTGGTGACTGATGAGTGATTCTGAGACGGTGCCATGGCAGAAACCTGATAAAATGATTCAAACATGGAGTTCCGAGAAAGATGGGAATGGGTTTGGGCAGAGCAACATGTTGAAGGAGTTTGGAGTGGAAAGGAAGATTGGAGATGGGATGGTAGCTTTCAAGGACAGTGAGATCAAGGGTTGGTTTGCTGTGATATTAATTGTAGAGGTTTAAACAATGACTAGGCTAAAGGCCTTTCTGTCTTGTTGGTTAGATACAGCTGCTTCTGGCACTGCCACTCATTCCAGGCAGCGCTGCATTGTTTCATACTTTTCTCAGTTATTGGCATTAGTGATGGCATTAGCTATGCCACCTGTCTCAGATCCTGTGAGATGATCTTCATCTATCATCCTTCTTTCAGAGCAAGGCCCAAAAGAACTGCATCCCCAGGTTTTGAAGAGTGGTGCTGACTTCTCCAGAGCTTTCATTCCCCATCGTAAGAATCATTTTACCACTTCCTATGTCTCACCCAGTGAAAAGCCCTCATCAGAGCCATTAACATCCTCCCAGGCGGATTTAATTGGGCTGGTGAGTGAGGGAAATGTGTGAACGACACAAAGGGTGAGGATGTAGATGATTGGTTAGAAGGTGCAAAATCACTCGGTCCTCCTCTTCAATGCTGTCTTGCTGTAAGAAAAGGAAGTTAAGTGATGTTTCACTGTTATGCAGCTGCTGTGACAATGCCTCTAGAACTTTCGAAGATCTCCAATCATGTTTTTTATTCAAACGTATGCAATATTGCACAGACATGCTGGAGGTTGTCTAAACAAACCTGCAGCTGCCACTGGTCCTCCTACACATCTGTACCCAAAATGTTTGGCAGCATTGGCTCCCCAGGATCTCTATGGTTTTTTTCCTGTGAAAGCTCAAATAAGGTCTTGTGTCTAATAGGCTGTCACCAATAGCCTGAGATTCGCAACAATCACAAATCACCTTCTCCTGTGAGAGAGAAGAGAAGGTATAAATATTGCAGGAAAGGACCTCTTAGAACAATTTGACACACACATTTATGAAAGGGTGTAAAGCAAGAATGGATAATTTAGGGAGGTTTCTTCATGTGCAATGCACAGTGGGGTAGGTAGCGTTATAGACAGTGAATGAAACAAGAGGGGAGAAGGGATCAGTTGTTGAAAGCATAGCCCTGGAGCACAGGGAGGCTATTGAGTGGTAGAGTGTCACAGATATAAAGAGACAAGTATTCTACATCATACTACCATTAAAAATTAGTACGCATGCCCAGGTGGCCAGATCCAACAACTAGCTTCATTATTTTAAGAAATTTAAAACCCACATCATCGCACCTCCTCCCCATTTCCCCAAGAACTGGTGGGATGACAGCTTGATATACTGATGTAACATATCATCAGCTACATGGTTTAAATTTGCAATTTCCACATGGTGGGGCAGGTTTTCTGAAGTTCTGATAGTTTGTACATTGCTCGGAGGAAAAAGGATTAATAAGTAAATCACACAGAGGCGTTTTGTTTATAAAAACAGAAAACACTGGAAACACTCAAGAGGTCCGACAGCATCTATGGAGAGAAAAACAGAGTTAACATTTCAAGTCCGTACGACTCTTTTAATCAGTTAAATGGCACAGTTCAAATATTCTTAGGAGGGGGTTTTACAGTCTGATTGTTCTATTATTTCTGAGACTTCAATGTTTGATTGTTAGACATTTAATCCAGTGATTCTGGATTGATTCAGCCATATAAGGTTCCAAGCTCAATTACCTGATTGAGGGTGAAAGGACATGGAACATTCTTTCTGTTTAAAATCAACTCCATACATATATTATGATCTTCCTAAGACATGTGCTCCGTTCTCGCGTTCTATATTTCTTCCCTCTTACACCCATCAAGCTGGCTACATCTGTCATCAAACAGAGATTGGAGTACATAAAAGTTAATGGAAAGGGTGTGTCGTTCTCAGATGGAATCGAGTCTATCTAACTGCACAGAAACTCTGCTATCACTGTGATGGATGCTGAGGAAAGGCTGCTCCATAAAGGTAAGTTCTTGATTTTAAGGCTATTGCGGAGTCAGGAGAAGCATTCATAGAAGGTAAGAGAAGAAATCTATCTTAATTTGCTTCGTAATAGGTGTTCTTGATATCTGTTTATAAAGACCACCCTTCCATTTCCTTGATTCATATGGAACCATTTTAGCTTTTATTCTGTTTATTCAGTGGTATTTAGAATGTAACTGGCACTTTATTTGGTTATGTAATTTAATGAAAAAATATTCATATTATCCATTGTGAAACCTTTAAGCACCAACACAATTATAAATTGTATTTAGTGTAGTTGGCCATCTGAAACCACTCAGTGTCCCCAGAGGGAGTGTAACTTCACTCTGGTGTGAAGCTGCATCTCCAAAGTTTCAAGTGGTCCCTAGTGGAACACCTGAGCACTTTATAAACTCAGTAGAAAGGTCTTTTTTTAAATTATTTCCAAAAAGTGAACACCCCATCCTGTTCTTGGCCACCAGGACAGTGGATCTCTCCAGATGAAAATGTTTCAAGCTTATATTGCAAGTCACAGACCACAGCATAATGCCATTCCTGCCAGATGTACCTTACAGCTCTGCACTGAGCAACCTCAGACCATTGGCCTAATATAACTGTAGCTTACTATACTTTAGATGTACACCCTCACTTTACTAAACCCATGTCCATATTTCTGGTAACAGCAACTCACTAAGAAATTCTCGTTTTAATGTCAGGTGGGAGACAGGACAAACACTGTTAAGTTGCAGTCACACTCACTTTACTAGTGTCCAGAGAGCCCATGCATTTTGGTGAGGAATGTCAGCCACTAAGGACACCAGTTCACTCCTCTTCTCTTTCGCAAACCTAATACACTCCATACAACAACATTAGCTCCCTAGCAGTGGAGAGGGAGGAACGAGGTGAAATCCTTGGATGCAAAAATTTTCTAATTGTACCAGCACTGTGGCTAAAATTCTGCCTGTGTTGTTGCACTAAGGAGAAAATTGGACCAAATTAATTATTTTCTGAAAACTTATATAAAAATACAAAAATATGTGATTTTCTCACTTGCGCAAAAAGATTATGCCGTAAATAAAAGGTGGATTTATCATAAATACTTTCAAATATACAAGTCAGAGCCTTCACACATATAACATTGTACAGCCTCCAAAGCCAATTGCCACTTACTTGGCATGCATTACTGAGCAGATGGTTTTGTGCTTACATTGCAACTAACAGATGGGCAAGTACTGTGCTTTCACTGATCATATTGATGCAATGAGAAAAAGGCAACCATGGGAGAGGAGAGTAAAATAGTGCAAGACAGTGCTTTTCACCTAATGCAAAGTTCTGCATAATATCCAAGACAAAAAAAAAGCCAGAGACATATGTAATTTTCGGTTGATTGACATAATGACTAAATCATATCGAAATACAGCCTCATATCCATGATCGTTTGCAACATCTTCAAAACACAAGCCTTAGTAGATTTTCTAAATCTTTCTGTTTCACGTTTCCAACCATCTTTTTATATCACCTCACGTTGGAGACAAAAGTTTTTTTTTTAAAAAAATCAAAACACCAGAGCAGCATCGCTAGGAGAAGCTGACAACAGGAACGTGGATCTGCCCATGGGCTCCCATCTTCCTATTTTGATTGCGCTGTGTGTCTGACACTATGTGCTGGCTGCAGAAGACATATCAATGCAGAAAGCGTTTGACAAGGTGCCTCACTAGAGACTGCAGGAAAGGTTATGGATCGTGAGTTTACGGGGGGGACGTTTCCAATTAGATAAGAAATTAACAGAACAGTAGAGGGTAGAAGCAGTTGTATCTGGGCAGTTCTTACAATAGAAACCAATCAGCAGTGCCACAAATTTCTGAACTATTTTTTCATTGTATTCATTGGTGACCATTAGCAGGATCTCTAAACAGAGTTTCCAAGTTTGTTGATGGCACAATTGGTGCTAGATAGCAACTGTATTAGCAAAACAGAATTTATTCAAATATAATCATTTAGACTCTGTACCTGATCAGGCGACAGACAAATGGATGATATTGATAAAGTTATCAAGCATCAAATTGATAAATTTGGTTACTCCTTCCAAACCCACGATCACTACCATCTAGAAGGACAAGGGCAGCAGACACATGGGTACACCACCAGCTGGAAGTTCCCCTCCGAGTCACTTACAATTCTGGCTTGGAAATATATCACCATTCCTTCACTGTCGCTGGGTCAAAATCCTGGAACTCCCTCCCTAACAGCACTGTGGATGTACCTACACCACATGGACTGCAGCAGTTCAAGAAGGCAGCTCACCACCACCTTCTCAAGGGCATTTAGGGACGAGCAATAAAAATACTGGCTAGCAAAGCCCATGTCCTGTCAAGGCGAGGGGGGGGTTTGTGGGGGGTGGGGGGGTTTGTCGGGGTTGTGGTACAATGCGTTTAAGCAGCAATGTACCAAGGTGCAGGAAGCTGGGATATACTTTCCATCTCCACACCACTGAGTTTTCAAGTTTAGCTGATTCAACGTGACACCTGCTAGTGATCAGTTGAGGACAGCGTTGACAAAGGCTGAGCATTAGGTTCCTGTCCCCTGCCATTTACTGTTGCTGCAGGGCCCAAGAAAATCAAGGGACAGGAGGGAAAAATAAACAGAAGATATAAAATAATATAAACATTGATTAAATACAGTGGAGCATAATGCAGAAGGAAGTAGGATGTAAAGGTAGGGTAGAGTTGCGAAAATCATTAGAAGTATTACCAAAATGAATTTTGTAGAATGCTCCAACAAGAATTGGGCAGGCTAATGAATCAGAAAGATACTGAAAAGTATACACTTAGAACTACATCCACGCTATAATCATTAGGCCTTAGTCAAGTCCTGAATAGTAGTTTAAATACCAGTGCCTATTGCCATGGTCTAGAGAGCTGGATTACAATGAACTATATTTAGTTTTTCTGTCACTATGCAAAAATTGTGTGTATAAGTGATATATCTTTTTATGGAGCTACTCTATTCCTTTGTCAAAGCAAGAGACACAATTCCATTTTTCATAGGATCATAGAATGGTTTCAGCACAGAAAGAGGCCATTTAGCCCATCACATCCATATCAGCTCTCTTCAAGAGCAGTTTAGCCAGTCCCATTTCCTCACCCACCCTTCCCCCTAGCCCTACAATGTTTTCTCCTCAGATGTTCGTCTAATTCCCTTCTGAAGCCACCACTGAACCTACCTCCACCACAGTCTGTGCATTCCAGACCATAGCCACTCGCTGTATATAAAATGTTTTTCCTCATGTCTCCTTTGGTTCTTTTATCAATCACTTTAAATCTGAGTCCTTTGGTGTCCAGCCCTTCTGCCAATGGGAACAGTGTTTATCTATCTACCCTGTCCAGACCCCTCATAGCTTTGAACACCTTCATCCAATCTCCTCCATCTTCTCCAATCTATCCTTTTAACTGAAGTCCTTCATCCCTGAAACCATCCTTGTAAAATGTTTTTGCACCCTCTCTAAAGTCTTCACATCTAATCCTGAAGTGTGCTGCCCAGGACTGGATGCAATATTTGAGTTGAGGTTGAACCAGTATGTTCTAACTCTGGTTTTGTACTGTGTGCCTCTGTTTGGACAGATCAGATTCCTACAATGCTTGTTTAACCACTTGTCAACTTGCTCTGCCACCATCAATGATTTGTGTGCATACACACCAAGGTCTCCCTGCTCCTGCACCCCTTTAGAATTGTATCCTTTTATCTCATCATCCTTTCTCCCAATATTTATTACTTCACTCTTCTCTGTGTTTAATTGCATCTGCCACTTGTCTATGCATTCCACCAACTTGTTAATGTCCTCTTAAAGTCTATCGCTATCCTCTTCACAGTTCACAATACTTCCAATCTTTGGGTTATATGCAAATTTTGAAATTGTGCCCTGTCCTCCCAGGCCTAGACCATTAATATAGATCGAGAAAATGAGTGATCCTAGTACAGACCTCACTGGACCTCATTGTATACTTTCCAGTCTGAAAACCAACCGTTCACCATTACTCTCTGTTTCCTGTCACTCAGCCAACTTTGTATCCATGCTGCAATTGTACCTTTTATTCCATGGGCTTCAAATTTGCTGTCAAGCCTCTTATGTGTCACTTTATCAAATGCCTTTTGAAAGTTTATACATACCACATCAAATGTATTACCCTCACCAACCCTCTCTGTTACCTTATCAAAAAGCTCAATCAATTGTCCTAGTGACTTTCAATTTTGTCCAGGATTATCATTTCTAACAGCTTTCCCACCACTGAGGTTAAACTGACAGGCCTGTAGTTGCTGGGTTTATTTTTACATCCTTTTTCAAACAAGAGTGTAATGTTTGCAATTCTCCATTCTCTGGAAGCACCCCCATCTCAAAGGAGGATTGAAAGCTTGCAGCTGGTACAGCTGGAAATTGCTGTAGTATTGGCCACAACCTTCCAATCCCCTTAGATATGGAATGAAATGAACAGAGTGAAATGAACTCACAAATGCTTTATTTCACATAAACCTTTATCAATGTTGTGTGATGAAAGGATGTTTCTCTGTTAATCAATGGAAATACTGACAAATAGAGTATCTGAGAGCAGGGGATCCGTTATCGCATTGATTTAAATTGCAATATAATATGAAGAATATGCACAGAAACTTTAGTAAGTCAGTCTACAAATTAACTCCTTTGATATTGACCTTTTAAGTCCAATCATATTACGAGTGTCTTGAGTGATTAATGGAAAGAGTTTTCAGTAAAGACATCATTTCCTTTGTCAATTGGGTTTCTTTGCAAATCTGTATACAAACTATAGAAGACACTTGAGATAAAAATAAAAAAACTGCGGATGCTGGAAATCCAAAACAAAAACAGTGTTCTGTTGAAGGGTCATGAGGACTCGAAACGGCAACTCTTTTCTTCCCCGCCGATGCTGCCAGACCTGCTGAGTTTTTCCAGGTAATTCTGTTTTTGTTATAGAAAACACTTACCCATCAACAATATCTAGCAGTCAGGACTCAGGTCTAACATTTGGACACTCCAACTCATCCTCACACACCTTCCAATGCTGCCAGCCTCACAACTACTTCTCTCAGTTTCCACACATTGCCAGCTATTCAGCTATGGCAGACACATCATCCAAACTCTTTGCAACACACCCACTGCCTCACTTTCCTCTCTCTACAGGATGGGCCCACACAACAGGAAGAAGAAGCAGGGAATCGGTGACAGACAGGAACATCTGCATCTCCTGAGCCTATTGGAGGTGATGATGCTGCAAATTATTGGGCCAATGGGAATTGAGCCTGTTATAACAGCGAGAACATCCTGTGCAGCATGCAGCAGGCCATCATGGATTTGGTGACGTGCTCTGGTGGGCATGAAAGTGCTCTTGCTGAGCACTCAGGCAGCGAAACCTTTGGAATGCCAATGGTTTGCTCCACAATAGTTATCCATTGTGTTTGGGCGGTGGGGAAGCATCACGAGCCATATGTAGAATGGGTAGCACTTGTCATGAGCAGTCATCTTCTGACTTGTCTTGGTGGCTTGAATATGGCAGGGAAGGTTCACTGGCACAGGATACAAGCATTGTGACTGTGTCAGGATAATGAGCATTCACCAACTTTACGTTCTGTACATGGTCGCAACCAATTGGGTGTTAAGTGGCTCCTGTTTGTTTCCCCTTGCAGAGTCCAATGTGGTCAGTCTGCACCGCTGGAGATCCCACTACCCTAAAAAACACATGCTCTGTCCTCCTCCATCTCCCTGGCCAGAGAGAAGATGATGAAGCCCCCTCTCCTCATGTACAGGGCCTGTGTGACCCCCACCCCCCCACCCCACCCCTGGTGCAGCGATGCACAGGGACTTGTCAGATGTTGACAATGTCACTGGCTTCAGCCTGGAAAGAACCCAAAGTGTAGAAATGTAGAAACTGAGGGTCACGGAGACCTTCATCAACCACTGGCAGCACTGTCCCCACCCTGAGTCAACATCTGACAGGCCACTGTGCATCACTTCACCAGGGAGATAACAGGGGCCCTGTACATGAGGAGAGGCGTCTTTTTCACCTTCTGTCTAACCAGAGTGAGGGAGATGAAGGGAGCATGCTTTGCCAGGATAGCAGGATTTCCAATGGTGCCAGTGACTGACCACACTAGACTCTGAAAGCATTGCACCTCAAATCCCATGCTGATCTTTCTAAACAGCACTAGTGTAGAGTCCCTTGAGCAGCTATATGCATGCTTGAGAGGGCATTAGCAAGACCGGGGGGGGGGGTGGGGGTTGTCTGGGCAGGGTGTGGACACACACACACACACACACACACACACACGCGCTCCACCAGAAACAGCAGAAGTGGATCAGCTACTATTTTCAGTATTTCTATGCTCCTGTGGCACTAACAATGGCAGCACAATGGATCCCAAGTTAGTTGCTGCTGTTTCCCACTTACTGTTAGTAAGAATTTGATTGTTGTCCTGATACAGTATCGTTTAGTGAGATTACATTAGTCGTCTGAAATTCGGAGAGTGAAAAGGGCAGTACATTGCATCTGACACATGCTGTGACCTGGGATTGGTTGATTTTACTGGGTAAAAAGCAAAAGTATCACTGGGATCATTTTGTTAACAAACACAACATTTTTGTAAAAGTACTAATTGAAGATTACAGAAGTTATTTTGGTGAAAAGTTGAAAGCTAGGTGCTATATGGATGTGGTGCTAAGAAACTGTCTGTTTGAAAGTCTAAAATTTGCACACAATTTTGGGCCAAATTTTTAAAAACTTATTTCACAGGACGTGTGTGTCGCTGGCTGGGCCAGCATTTATTGCCCATCCCTAACTGCCCTTGAGAAGGTGGTGGTGAGCTGCCTTCTTGAATCACTGCAGCCCACATGGTGTAGATACACCCACAGTGCTGATAGGGAGGGAGTTCCAGGATTTTGATCCAGCGACAGTGAAGGAATGGCGATATATTTCCAAGTCAGGATGGTGAGTGACTTGGAGGAGAACTTCCAGGTGGTGGTGTTCCCATCCATTTGCTGCCCTTGTCCTTCTAGGTAGGGATTGTGTGTTTGGAAGGTTCCTGATTGCCATAATTGAATTTGCCAGGAGAGGCCTAAACAAACAACTGCAGGTTTAATACTTTAGTGTGGATTTTCATAGCGCAATGTATGTGGACTCCACTCTCCACTTCCACTGATGTTCGTACTAGGTAAGGGTTCCCTCCATAGTCTTTACCAGAGGATCCTTACAGAAGGTGCACAATGAGTGCAGGCCATGATTACATTAATGTAAAAAATTCCACAGATTTTGTTTAAATGAAGGTGTGGTGTGCATTGGCTGACACACATTGGCAGGTTACAGGATGGCTCAGGGACTGAATGAGGGGGAACAGTGCTTCATGGACATGACACTGGAGGTCCAGAAGAGAAGCAGTCCACCTCACCCTCCTGTTCCCCTGGTGCTGCCCTGCTTGGATATTATGTTTTCCTCCCATTCCTCCCATAGAACCAGGCCTTAGCAAGGATCCAAACTCTCTATTTCTCCTGGTGACTCCTGTAAGTTGCCCAATGAGGTGGAGTAGCACAGTACTCATTCTTTTCTTGGTGAAATCTCTGACAATTGCCAGAATAAAGAATTTTAGTATTGTTTAATTGATGAAATCTTGACAACACTTGACAACAGAAAATCTCCCAATTGGTTGAAACCTCCAATAAGAAGTGAAGAGTAAAAGATTATAAATTTGTAAGTAACTCTGGAAATTCCATACAAAGCTTTGTTAAATCCCAATCAGCTGGTCACTGTTTGGGCTGGGCAATGGGTAAAGCCCCATCCACCAGCCTCTCTTACAGACACTAACAGATGATTTTACTGGCAATCACCTTGGATGGTTTTTTTGGACCTGAAGGAGCTGCCAAAAATTGCTCCCTGTTCCTTTCCCTCTATCTCTTTACACATAGGACTAATGATTACATGTCAAAGAATTTATAGGTTTTCCCATCTATGTACTTAGAAGCCTATTGAACCCATCAAAGCTGAAGTGCCAGGCTTGAAAATATGCATCACATTTACACCTGATTGACTCAACTATCATATTCATAAAATAACAACAAATCTTACCTTCCTTCAGCAACAGCAATTAAGCTTCTAATTGATGACAGGATGTGCAGGGAGTTACAAGCAGCTGTTCATCTAAAGTTAGAATTCCCTCAGCAACAACAATTAGCCAGCAATTGAGCCCAAGGTGCACTTATTTGGGGCACTTTGCACAGAAAGTACAGTCTTAAAGGAACAGACCACTTTCACACAGCTCTCCCTGAGCAGCAGGCAGTTTGCCTCAATGTGCTTACTTTATATCTGTTCCAAAAGGTATATGAAAATGTAAATGTCCCGCTTATTATTTTAATAAAACATTGTGTTTACCTGGCATAATGGTCCTTCTGTTACAAAACAGCTCCAACTTACCATGAGCAATGTTGCAGTTATCTTTCAGTACAACATAAAAATCTTATATTAACAGTTAATACTCTCTTTCTACATTCTATTTGTACAATATTACTGCCTGTTGTTATTTTCCATATCAAAGATCCAACTACTTTTTTAAGAGGATTAAAAATCTGTTCTCAGAAAAGCAAAGAATACTGCTGTACCATTTGCAAAACCAAGTGAAGGACATAGAAAGCATTGATTTTTCTGTCTTTAGGATGATTCTGTTGGACCCTTTGGCACGATGGGCTAAAAATTGACTTTGCCCATTTTTTGGGTGCAGCTGTTCGGATTTGTGACCTTCTGCCCTGGTTCCATTGGAGGTGAGCAGCAAGGAAATTTGGAGCTGCCACCTCATTACCATGATTTGTAGCATAGGGTTGTGCATTAGAGCACGTTGGCTGTCTTTGCACACAGCTAAAACAGCATATAGTGCAGCCAGCCTTCTGCTCTTAAAGGAAGTCTGTCCTTCTGAAAGGCAAGTTGCACTGAATAATATTGTTGTCATTTAAAACATGGAAAGTTGAACACCAGGACATGGAAAGGATTCAAGGGTGGCATATGTTGTAATACAGCTATTAGTGATGGGGGTGAGCAAGAATGGAGAAACCATAGTTCTGTGGAGGGTGGGGAGGGCAGGAGACTCTCAAGGACCTCCCTTAGAAGGAGGTGGGAGCAGAGAGGTCAATACCCCGCTTCTGGCCCTGAGCACCTGGCAGTGATTTTTCACGCAGGTTGTCAAGTCAGTGATTCAGCTTTGTGTGACATCTCCTGCCAAGCACCCTAACAACCTCTCAGTTGTTCAATGCTCCACACCCCCATTGCTCACCCATCAGCAGCCCCTGGCTCTTAGGACTCATATCTAACATCCTGATGTTTCAACTTACCCTGATACTCCGACTTCTGCCAGCCTCACGTTCACCTCTAGCTGCCTCGAGATATTTCCAGCTATTCAGCAATGGTAGGCACATCTCCCAAAGACAATGCTACATAATCACTGAGATTGGGGAACACAATAAAAAAGTAGAACAGAACCAGCAAGGGACAAGGTGTCTGTATCTCCTGAGTTCTAAGGAGGAGAAGGGTATCAGCATCATGGGATCAGCTTCAACCAAATCTCGAATATCCAGCATCACTGAGAACGTAGAGAATAATGGTATGTTGCTGCCTTATGCCCCTTCTCAACTCCCAGCTCATCCTCATCCTGCTATAATCTGGAATAATGAACAAGCTGCTGATGGTGAGACTCTGGATTTCTTGCTTCCCACCCCAACCCCCTTCCCTCACTCCAACATTCCTCTTCTGAGTTCCTCTTTTCACACCTTTGAGAACTGCTGCCTGGGTCAACCACAGCAACTCCAGGAGGGAGAGAGAGACAGGACCAGCACAGCACTGATGATGAGGCTGTATTGCTTGATGTGACAAGTACCTTGGAAATGAATATAGATTTGGGATCAGCACCTGCTGACTCACCTGGAATGAGTGAGCTGCAGTTACACCAGGGGTAAAGGATGGTTCAATTGCCAGCACACTGGAGACTGAAGTCATAGATGATATCTGCTGCAGAGGGCTCAGATGAGGACCTCAATGGGATGGCACACAAGAGAACATTGCTGGGTATGCATTCTGAGAAGATGGGTGCAGTAGTGGTCCTGTCAAATAGCCTCCTGTAATGTCGAGGACCATAGATGAGTCTGACTCCAAGATGACAGAGAACATCCCACGGAGCTAGCCCTCTCGGCAGCCTCTGCTACATACCCCTGCCAGACCACTGCTGGCCCCATACCCATTGCAGTCTCTGTGTTACAGGTCACTTATTTCTCTACCCTCCCTGTGGAGGTACAGCAACACTCCCTGCCAAAACCAGGAATTCATCATAAAACCTCTAAGATCACTTCAGAATACTTCCAGAAACTTTGCAATAGCAGGAGTTTTTCAAAATCAACCAACCTGCAAAGTGGGTGCCTGACCTTTTAAATGGCATGGAGTCCCCTTGCAGTTCAGTGCTTGTTTTGTGTAGAGTAACATGCAAATTCATTCAATGGGCTTTAGTGGTACAGATTAGGAAGTCCAGCATCCATCAGCCAGTAGGGCTGTATGACATCAGGATAGCGCTGAATCAGTTGCTTCCAGTGCACTTGGGGAAAACCCATGTGATAGCTCTTCTCAAGCAGGTGCACTGTGCTGGATGCAGTTGGCAGCATACTGACCCTCAGCAGAAGTCATTAGATCCCCTGTGGTACGTCAAAAACTAAATTCATGCCCTCTAACGTTTTAATTGTTGTACATTTACAAGTACTGACCTGGGTTTTTTGTATTAATATAGTTTATTTTGTCAGTCTTCCAAGTTCATTCCCTACTAATTCCTTGCAATTTTTTTGTATTATTATAAATGTACCTCAATGGTTTAGTATTCTTGTTTTGTCCCACACTGGCTCTCGAACTCCATGGTGAAAATGTCATAGTTTTGTTGTGTGAGAAAACACCAGATTCCATTAAACTTCTATAAGCATATGATATGAGCCGGTTAAGCCAGAATATAAATAATTGAAAAACCACACTAAATTAAACTCATGTGTTCAAACATTCTGATAACTTAGCCGACTTTAATAAGCTCCCTGAAAACATGAATGATCAGCACTATTTTTGTCAGACATTTAATCCTTTCACTTGTATTGGCTTAATCTATAGATTCATTATGTGGTTAAAAAATACAGAAAGACTTGTGTCAATTGCAATGCAAATGCAGTTTGTTTACTGAAATCTTTCAACATCTTTTATATTCAGGATGTACAGATTGGAGAACTCAGAATGTTAGAAATATGGCAGACCAGCTGTCTATTCCAGTTTGGTTCCATATGTCTTTATACTTGCGATAATCTGCAGTAGGGGTATTATTACACATGACTTTTAAGAGATACAGGTTCAATGAATGTTTCATGTTTGCACATTTTTGCTTGAAATGTAACCTTTATCCATGTTTAAAAATGCAATGTTTTGTTTGAATTATTTTCTCTATTAATGATATCCACAATTATTATTATATATATGTTTATACTGATAATCAGTAAAGAAATATTGTAAGTACCATATAATATATCAAAAGGCCACATTAAAATACATCTCACATGTCTTGTCTATAATTTGCACCTTACGCTGCTTCAAAAAACTATTGACGTCTGTGCATATCATGTTCCCACTTATACCTTACAATTCATTAATCTGTTTCATTCTTTAATGTTTAAAATGTGTAAAACTAAAAGTAAATATTGAGAAATTAGTGTTCAATACTACATGCATTTGTCCAGTATGAATCATTTTTATTATGTTTCTATGAGCATGGGCCTCATTTTCAACAATGACTGATCTTCAAATCTACAAACCACTGAATTACATCAGTTCTTAGCCAACTTATTATGTCCCTGGTATAGTATTTACTGTCACGGGGAAACTGGCAACCCCATAGCCCTATCCTAATGATAGTTCACCTCTGCTTTTTTTGCTATGTAGCACTGGGACTGAAGTTACTGAATAAATATTTCTCAAATAAGAGTAACATATATGCATATTTTATGTATAAATTGATAACTCAATTTTTAGAGATTAGCATATAAAGACAAAGGTTTGTTTCAAAAAGTCATGTTCTGCTTGTCGAAGGGGAGGGGAGGGATTTGGACAATAACACAATAATTTTAAGAATGACGTGTGAATGTTGTGCCAAGGAACGATTGTAAGCACTGATCTCCAGCAGGGCTGTCTCTGAATCTTCCTATTGAGAATAAACTGCTGGCAAGGTTGCAGCTGAAGAAGGCTAAGGACAGGAAGATACCTCCAGGAACACACAGAGCTACCAGATTCCAGGAAGGAGTTTTAATGAGATTATTAAACAAGTGTCGACAAAGCCCAACATCCTGCTACTGCTCCTCACCCTACTAAAAACATTAGGTGCTAATCTCACTGTTTAGATCCTTTGCTGGGGATCAATGTTGAAAAATCCTAAATCCTTTAATATATTGTTTTTAAATTAGTATAAAGTTGTAAATCTGAAGTATAAGTGGGGTTCTGATGACAGCAACCAAACCAGGCAGCTGCATTGTGGACAGATCATACATAAAATAAAGCAAAAAATGTATAAATGATGAGAAACTGAAAGGGAAGAATGGTGGTGCTCTAAATACATTGGGCCTGAAAATTCTCCAGGTAGGACCCCAGCAATTACACCTGGATCACATTCATTGGGACATTATAGTACAGCATTGCATGGGTCAGTGGGAGGGCACTTCACTTGTATGAGGCCAAGATGTTGTTATAGACATCATCACAGTCAAATTGCTGGAACTTCCAGTGTCTGCTGCTCTCAGAGCCAATGCAACGTTATTTCAAATTGTAATCAGCTTCTCCTGCTTCCTTAGCCCAGGCCCTCCCACCCACAATAGGACTCACTTGTGCCCTTCTCATCTCATTGAGTGTACCCTCTCCAAACTTAAACCAGGTCCAATGAGGTCAGGAAAGTCAGAACTTCCAGTTAAGGGAATCTTTGCCCCTGGCCTCACCTCCAGATGTGTCACCATTGTGCCTTCCCCGGGGTAGGGAGAGACCTTGTTTGAAGACCAACCATGAATTTCCAGACTAGGCTGGGATCAGGTGTATCAATGCACCACCCTGTTTCCAGAACGCTCCACTGGACTCCTGCTTGAATTACAGCAGGGTGATTGGCTAAGTAAATTCATCCCCAATATTTGTAAAATAAATACTGAATTTGCAATTCTAAGAGTACTGAAACAGCGTTAAAGTTGGAATAGTATTATTAAAGTTGTTCATAATAATCTTCAGCCATGGCTAGAACCTACAATCTCAATAGCTTCTAAAAAACATGCCTGATGTAAAGTTGTATTGCTTTCTTTGGAAGTACAGTGTGGTCTAAATGCAGGTTATATTGTGTCTATTCTGTCCAACCTGTGTTTTAACAGGCCTTAGAACAGTTCTCACAGCTGCATTGGTGACATTGTTAACTAAGTGCCTGCTGATGCCAAGTTATACACATTTATGACATGAATCTGTGCCACTTAGAGATAAAGACAAAACAAAACTGCGGATGCTGGAAATCCAAAACAAAAACAGAATTACCTGGAAAAACTCAGCAGGTCTGGCAGCATCGGCGGAGAAGAAAAGAGTTGACATTTCGAGTCCTCATGACCCTTTGACAGAACTGTCGAAGGGTCATGAGGACTCGAAACGTCAACTCTTTTCTTCTCCGCCGATGCTGCCAGACCTGCTGAGTTTTTCCAGGTAATTCTGTTTTTGTTCTGTGCCACTTAGAATTGGTTTGAGATTGTTTTATGTCAGAATCATAAAATTTCATCCTGGTTGGGAAAGAAAAAAATTACATCCCATTAGTTCTGACAAAATCAAATGCAGATCCCAGAAGTGGGATGGATTTTAATCTTTAGTGGCTTGGCATTAGGCATGTCCTGAGTGCCACACAGAAAGGGAGATCATGCAGAGGAGATCATATACGAGTACAGAGCATGCCGAATTTTCTTCCATTTAAGTTAATCTGGAAGGTTCTGTGAGGGTTGCGCATGGTTTTCCTCTCTCCACTCTGCTTTGCTGATGTTAAATGCCTAAAGTCTGCCTCAGTTTATTAATCGATTATCTGTAAGACTCTTTTAAGCACTCAAATACCATCACAATCCATTTTATTCCAAAAAGCCATGGTTATTGGCCCATATGTTTACTCTCCTCATGGGAATTGAAAAGGCATCCAGCAGTGAGGTTGATCCCAACATTATGCTAACTAACTATAGAGGCATCATCAAGGTGTCTGCACAAAGGTTTGCATTGCTACATATGTACTCGACAATTTGAAAATCTTTTTATTTATCATTAAGATGAGCACATTCTGTGTGATGACTGAGCCAGTGTGAACTTTACCAATCTTATTCACATTCCATTTACCTAAAGCTTCCTCTGCAAGATCCAGAACTTTAAGAAACCCTGAATATGTTGATTATTGAATGTGTCAAGCCAAGAAATAAAGGTCTGTCAGTTCAAGACAACTCAACATAGTTGACTGTTAGAAAGGCTTTTGGTAGTTTGGTCATATATCATGACCACTGAATCCAATTAGTCCCTTAAAATGTTTGATAACTCAAACATTATGATCATCCAGGGATCCATTGGATCAACATAGTAAGGCCAATTTTGAATAAACATGTCCTCAATTTGAGAATGATGTCTACTCAGGGTCAGGAGTTTCGGCCATGGGTCTTCACATGACTGAATAGGCCAATTCCCGAGCTTCATACCTTTGGGCACATGGGATAGTGGGATCCCAAGTGTAGGATTTGCTTCCTTTTTCCTTCCTTCTCTTCCACCACTCTGGCGCATCATTAAGATGTTGGGACCCAAAGTGTGATGGACAAGTTGCCATCGTTCTGAATGACTGTTAGCAAGCTCCTCCCTGTCATTAATATCAATGCTGCCGTGTTTCAAGGAGAGCTTCAGAGTGTCCTTGAAGTGTTTTCTTTGTCCTCCCCTGGAGCACTCGCCAGTCAAGAGTGGAGAAAACAAGGACCTGGTGGGGGGGGAGGGGGATGATTTTCGGCCATCCAGACCCAGTCTCCGGTTCATCAAAGCTGATTTTGCGGGAGTTTTTCCTAAATGCTTGTGGAGCTGGCAAGGTTTGTAGTGGAGTTCCCAAGCGGTCAGTATTAGGGCCCTTGCTTTTCCAGGGGCAGAATTTTCACCTTGACGAGCAGGCATGTGCCCAACCCGCTTGAGCATGAAATGATGCGCGTTGCTGCCGGGAGAGTGTCCCGATGTCTACGTGCAGTCGTGCGATCGTTGGGTTGGTGGGCACGTGCAGAAAGCAGCAGTGCACCCGCCGACAATTAAAAGGCCCGTTAAGGCCTTTAAAGTATCAATTAAGTTAAATTTTTCGCTGCCTGTGCAACCTAACTGTGGGCAGGCGGTGAAAAAGCCAAGCGGCCTTTGCGGTTTTTTGGAAAGCTCATCCATAGGCGGGACGAGGTTCCTAACACCAAATAAAAATAAAATGAAACTTTTAAAATTTCACTTCTAACAAATCTCCACTCATGTGGCAGATCTTCACATCTTTATTTTTTTTTTTTGATAACTCTTCATCTCCCTGAGGCAGCTCTGTGCCTAAGGGAGATTCTCAAGTGCGAATTTGCATGCATATGTGAAGTTTACGCTCGCTCCACTCACCCCCCCTTACCCGCTGCACAGGCAGCAATGAGCGCTGCCGCTCACGTTTCATTCTGGCCGGGCCTTAATTGGCCCACCAGCGTGAAATCACCTTCCGGCCTCGATCGTAGGGGCAGCAGTCAGCTTCCTGACCACCCCTGCCCACCCCCACTGAGCCCACCCGTTAAAGGCTAAATTCTGCCCCCGATATATATTAATGTTCCTCGGTGTAGAAGGCATAATTTCCAAATCTGCGGATGATACGAAACTTGGAAGCATTGTGAACTGTGAGGAGGACAGTGTAGATGTTCAAAAGGACATAGACAAGTTAATGGAGTGGGCAGACAGGTGGCAGATAAAGTTCAGTGTGGAGAAATGTGAAATGATTCATGTTGATAGGAAGAACATGGAGAGGTGATAGAAAATAAGGGGTACAATTCTAAAAGGGGTGCAGGAGCAGAGGGACCTGGGGGTATATGTGTATAGATCATTGAAGGTGGCAGAACAGGTGGAGAGAGCAGTTAATAAAGCATACAGTATCCTAGCCTTTACTAACAGGGGGATAGAGTACAAAAGCAAGGAGGTTATTTTGAACTTGTACAAAACGCTACTTTGGTTTCAGCTGGAGTATTGCGCCTAGTTCTGGGTGCCTCACTTTACACAGAATGTGAAGGCTTTGGAGATAGTGCAGAAAAGATTCATGAGAATGATTCCAGGAATGAGGAATTTTGGTTATGAAGATAGATTGGAGAAGTTGGGACTGTTTTCCTTGGAGAAAAGAAGGCTGAGAGGAGATTTGATAGATGTATTCAAAATCATGAGGGTGCTGGACAGAGTAGATAGGGAGAAACTGTTCCCAGTTGTGATAGGATCAAGAGCAAGAAGACACGGATTTAAAGTGATTAATAAGAGAAGCAGAAGTGATATGAGGAGAAACATTTTTATGCAGTGAGTGGTTAAGGTTTGGAAAGCGCTGCCTGAGAAGATGGTGGAGGCAGGTTCAATTGAGGCACTCAAGAGAGAATTAGACTGTTATCTGAAAAGGAAGAATGTGCATGGTGCATGGTTACAGGGAGAAGCCGGGAGAATGTCACTAAGGGAATTGCTCATTTGGAGAGCTGGATGGGCCGAATGGCCTCATAGGCTTTGTAAATATTCTGTGAAGTGCTCAACACAGGAACATTGGACTTAGGAGCAGAAGTAGGCCACTCAGCCCTTTGAGCTTGCTTCGCCATTTGATAAGATCATGGCTGATCCAGCTGTGGTCTCACCTCCACTTTCCTGTCTGTCCCCCCATAACCCTTGACTCCCTTGTTGATCAAAAACATTTCTAACTCAGCTTTGAAAAAATTCAATGACCCTGCCTCCACTGCTGTCTGGGGAAAAGAATTCCACATATTCCAGCATCCTTGGAGATGGAATATTTGGCTGACCAGGTGTAAATTGATAAATGAGTTGTGCTTTGGAAAGACTTGAGGACAAGCTGAGTCTCCTGTATATAGAATTGAAGAGATTGAGTGTGGTTTGCAAATCTGGTGCAGAGTGATCAACAGCACTGTCATCACCCACAAACTGTGGATCATCTATGTCAAAGGCAGTCAGTTTACTCAATTCTACTGGGTTGGCAGAGTAAGACCAATTTTGAGTTAGTATGTGAGGGGGTAGGTAGTGCTCGGAGCATCTTGCAGGGGTGGGTGAGCTCATTCCTGCTTATCTCAATACCTTTAGGCCAATTGGACTTACGCTATTTCCTCTGGGATATTTTCACCATTTTGTCAGATTCACAACAAAGGCGTATCAGGACAAGCACAGAAAGATTTCACTGATTTCACAGTCTAGGATTATTATGCATGAACTTGCAATGTTCAAGATAGTCAAAGCTGCTCCCATTCCATCACTAAACTTCAGCGGACGGATGTATGAAACCATATTTACATGACTGGGAAGAGAAATTCCAAGTTTTGTATAAAACAAGAATAAGACTCTGGTCCTGTAGGAGTCCAATGCCTGAGAAGCTGGTGTCTCTTTACTGCAGTAGTTTCCAATGTGGACTTCATGTTTGAATTATTTTACTCCTGTGACAAAACACACAGATAATGAAAAGCCAGCATATGTTGTAAACTCTGTTTCGTGAATTTAATATTAAGCTTTGACATTGCTGATTGTCACAATATTCATTGATCAAATGTGTGAAAGAGAAACCAGAGGCTGAGTGGTCAGGCTCTGTGTCTTGTGTTTAGTTAACTTTCTTTGTTTCTATGTGAAGTGAGCCTTATGAACTCAGTTTATGATGTAAGCCAGGATTCTTCTTGTAAATAGAAGCGATAAAGCTCCCACAACAGAGGTTTTCCAGCTTTCATCACTTGAGAACTCAGTCTTGAGGACTATTGATCCTGAAATTGATGGGATTTTCTACGGAGGACGCTTGTTTGTTCTGCTCTGTTGTCACTAGAGTGGTTAAAGCTATGTTTGTTTATTTTGCTGTGAATGGCTCTTAATGGATTAGGGGGCTGGTGCTTTCGCCAAAAGCGGTAACTGACCTTTGAAAGTATCCATGGACAGTCTTAGAAAGCAAGTGAAAAACCGTCCACTTGTAAGACTTTAATAGTTCACAAGAGGAAATTGATACTTAACGGCCTGAAAAATAAGGAACGAGGAATGTAAATATATTGTGCTCAAGACTGTTCAAGCTGCTTTTGTCATCAACATACCATTTCCGAATTACAGCAACAGCCCTTGAATTCTGCCTGACTGTAACAGTTCATTCTGCATTCTCAATCTATAGTGTGCAGTTTACTTTTTCAGAATGCTGTTAAATACCAATCATTAATCCCTGTAAACAGGGTGGTTTAAGCAGCCCCAGAGTCCCTGCACATTCAGCACACAAGTTAGCCCCTTTAAATTATTGAATATAGGCAGCCCTGCCAGAAATATTTAAAGTGGCCACACGCCTAAATAAATTTCACATTCATTCCAAAAAAAATGAAAAGGAATGTTGGTACCAATCTGAAAATGTCCTAACTGGAATGAAGAACATGCTTGAAGGCACACGGAAACACAGCTTGGTTCATTGACTAATGTTACAGGAGCAGGAAATTAATTTCAACAAACTAAGAACTTCATGAGGTGGACTGTCTGGGAAATCAGCAACTTTTAAAAATCCTGATAAAAACGAAGGTGCTCCAAACCCCCACCATCTGTGCTCCTCAGCAGCACTCCGGGCTCCTACATCCTGGCATTATTCCAGGGAATTGTTGCACGCAGGTGGGAATTGTCACAAGATCAGGATTATCTGCTGACAAGCATAATAGCGCAGCCAATCCCTTTGGGCAGCAGCAAAGGCAGGTAGGAGCATTGTCCGGGGACAGGCGGAAGCAGCGCCTGGGTGAGTGAAGAGAGTGGCAGCGTAAACTGGTGGGGGAGGGACAGAGCGTTTTAGCGTGAATTGGGGGAGGAAAGGTGAAAACAGAATTCCAGGGTGTGACCTGAAAGGGGAACGAGAAGTTCAAGAAGGAAGGCAGGGCCAAGGAAGAGGAGTGCCACCATGAGATGCAAAGGAAGAGAGCCGATGTAGCAAGTGAAGCTTTTCACTTGTAATTTTATGTTGCTTATTTCATAGTGAGTTTGGAGTATTTGGGTGTGGTTGAACATTTTATTTCTTTATTATATTTTTCCTGCTTTAGTGTCAGCCACAGTTCAATTGCCTCTGAGTTAGAAGGTTGTGGGTTCAACTCTCACTCCAGGGCTTAACACTCTAGGCTGACACTCCATTGCAGTACTGAGGGAGTGCTGCACTGCTGGAGGTGCTGTCTTTTGAATGAGGCCCCATCTGACCTCTCAGGTGGACTTAAAAGATTCCATGGCAGTATTTTGAAGAAAAGCAGGGAAGTTATGCACAGTACCTTCACCAATATTTATCCCTCAATCAACATGGCAAAAATCAGGTTATCCGGTCATTATCACATTGCTATTTGTGGGAGCTTACTGTGTGCAAATTGGCTGCTATGTTTTCTACATTACAACAATAACATTTCAAAAAGTACTTCATTGTCTGTAAAGCGCTTTGGGATGTCCAGTGGTGGTGAAAGTTGCTATGTAAATACAAATCTTTCCGTATTTCAATTAATGTGTATTTTTGTATAAATGGGTTTAATACCTACGCCACATGGGCTGCAGTGGTTCAAGAAGGCAGCTCATCACCACCTTCTCAAGGGCAACTAGGGATGGGCACTAAATGCTGGCCTAGAGAAGCCCACATCCGATGACTAAATAAAATATATATGTTTTCTGAAGTTCTATAACTTCAGACCTCACCATAAAAATCTACCCACAAGCCTAATGGAATAGTCTGCTTGTTTGATAATTGTAGGGGATTGATTTTATCTGAAGTACATTAATTTGTTAATTTTGTTTAGAAGTTTGCATATTGTACCTCCAACCTGTCCGCTGTGGAGCTCACTGGTAGCTCCCCCTGCTGTGTCAGTAGGTCATGAGTTCAAAACCCACTCCAGAGAATAATGAGTTGTGCTGCACTATTAGAAGTGGTACTGCCTTTCAGCCATGGGTGGATGCAAAAGATCTCATGGCCTTATTTGAAGGAGAGCAGGAGTGTTCTCCTGATGTCCTGCTCAATATTTATCCCTCAGCCAACACAGCTAAAGCAGATTATCTGGTCATTATCACATTCCTCTCGTTGAGAGCTTGCTGTGCACACTTTACCTGCCACATTTCGCTCCATTTCAAAAAATGCCCCATTGCCATCTTGAGATTGTGAAAGGCGGAATATAAATTGCAGGTTAATTCTTTGTTTTCCCAGCCATTCCAAGCCACGGGAGGAATGGTAAACCAGTTCTGATGCTTATGAATTTCCTGACAGCTGCTTCTGTTCCACTGCCATAACCTCATCAGAATTACAGCGGAAATCCAGCTACGGGATCGATGGGGTTTCCACCACATGTCCAATAAAGTTGCAGCATTAAAATTGGAGCAGCTGCAATGAAATTGTCAAGTTGTAATCTAAAGTTTTCATGAAATCAAACGGAATGAAAGATAAGTTATGGATACCCTTGGTGACCATTTTCTCAGCCATCTAGATCCATGCTGCAGAATTCCCTTCCTAAACCCCTCCACATCTTCTCCTTCTGAAAACTTCCTTGACCAAGTTTTTGGCCACCCTTCACTATTTTTCTATCATTGGTCCAGTGTCCATTTTGCCTTTTGCCTTTTCTACGTCCAAGGTGCTGTATAATTGTTTCAATTGTTGTAATGTATTAGGTTCCTACTTATTTAGACTTCTTAGGAATAGTTTCCTGATTTTGTACTCCTAGTGGGTGTCTCACATACTGGTAGTTAATTTTGGTAATCCTGGCATACATTGCGTTTGATTTTCTAACAATTGAATAATGGTTGGAAAATTGTATGATGTGCACACCCAGGTTTCAGCTAGATCTGCTAGGACTGCAGAATTACACCATTAGCTATGTTGTAATCCTTAAGTCTGCCATCAGTTCCTTTATGGCCCTGTTGGTCAGTGGTCTTACTACCTATTATCTTGTATCTTTCAAATCTAATCTACTTCCATCATTTTCTATATAATCTAATAATCAAATGAAAATTTGGTTTTGATGAAGCAACACATTTCTCCTTTCTCCCTTTCTGTGGGTCCCCCATCACCTAGAATAATAAGGGCAGCAGATACATGGGAACACCACCACCTAGAAGTTCCCCTCCAAGTCACTCACAATCCTGACTTGGAAACATATCTCTGTTCCTTCATTGCCACTGGGTCAAAATCCTGGAAGTCCCTCCCTAACAGCACTGTGGGTGTACCTACACCACATGGACTGCAGCAGTTCAAGAAGGCAGCTCACCACCACCTTCTCAAGGGCAACTAGGGATGGGCAATAAATGCTGAGCTAGGCAAGAACACTCGCCCCCTATGAATGAATAAAGCAATCTTATTTAAGAAGCAAGATAAAAACTTACAAAATTAATCATACGTATTGATTAGTAAGTTACAGTGCTCACTTTCATTAAGCCACATATATATGAAATGATTCACTGTTTTGAAAAGTTGGCCATCTATCAAATGAAATAACATAGAGAAGGACGGGTTTATATTGACTCGGCCACCAAACTATTTGGTATGAGCTTGTCTGGAAGGAAAGGGCTGTGCTTCTTTTTGGCATTAGTCACTCAAAGACTGAGAATAAGATTGTGTTCTCCGTAATCTCACACAACCTTTTCTGTCTGTCATAAAATTTTCAGTCAAACATATCCAAAACATAAGTTTGGGAAGCTAGCTAGGAAAGAAATGTTGTGTACAGGAAGTGAGTAAAAGGCTATGATTTGTTCCATTGACAAATACATCTCCTCACTTTAAAATGTAATGCTGCCAATTCACTACTAGTGAACACTGACATGCCAGCAATCAGCAAAGTCTTCTTGGCTGAATCAATGACAAACACCACTCCACATTTACATTTTTAAAATGCTTTCAAAAATATTGAAATGTCATTTTGATCAATAAATTGTATTCAGATATTCCACTATTAATGCTTACAAAAATGTAAATAAACTAGTTAGTTAATAGTTGTCAATCATTTTTAACAATGCACATCTTCCGTTTAATGTCTGCACATGATACTTGTGTCCAACTTAAAATGGAAATACTCTATTGAACAACTTACAATTATCACATCCGTACCTTGGGAACCTAACTCATTGCGTTTGTTAAAGGTTAGTTCTATGATTAGAGATTATTATTACCCTTTGAATTATTTGAATTGTTAATACATCAATATGTTTTGCTTTTTTGACCTGTGACCCAATTTTTGCCTAATGTTGTTTCATCCAACTTCATCAAATGATTTCCTTTCCCACTCATTGTCAGCTCTTTTTCCGGTATTAACAGCATTTGGTAACATTTCCCCTGATGTTGAAAGAGGGAACCTGACAGTGCCATTTCTATTTTGTGCCTGTGGGGTATAAGTCATAATGACCATGGTCTACAGAGTTTTCTGTCAGACCTTAACAATTAATTAATTAACAATTTCACATCATGTGAATTTTTGTAAAGATTTCAGGAAAGATCAAAGAAAAAGTCTCCAGTAACTCAAAAAGCAGTTCAAGTCTTAGACTGTTGAAATAGAATCCCTGAGAAGTATGCCAAATCTCTGTACATGGGGACTTGTACCTTGAGGGGCTACACTGTTTTTCTCAAAAGTAATAGCTCTCTCACATATAAGGGAGACAACCTCTGGAGATGGAACTGCTTTGCAGGCCCAGAATTTTCATAGACCTTGTTGAGTTAAGTGGGACTTATCCTTACTTGCTAAATGTGCAAATGTTCTATTTGCTTTCACCTAATGCATTTTGCTCCATAGACTGTGACAATGCACCATGATGACAGTATGTTTTACTTGAATCCATTTCACAAATCAGCCTCCAAGTGGCCTACAAGAATGCCACTTGAGCAGCACTCTCCAACACCAGACCAGTGATGTTTTTCATGCCTTTATCTATGAGACAAAAGCATTCACAAATCACAACATCTAAAACATCCAGAATTTCACTAAAATCTCAAAAGAAGCAAGCTTTCCTTGCTATAGATCAGCATCTTCCAACAGTTCTGTTATGTAAGGCACATTTGGAATGGATTCTGACTATGGTATAGAACTCAGGTGACCATCACCTTTGCCAAACTTAATGCAATTGACAGTGCTTCTTTGTCCTTATTTCAGGGAAGATACACAATATGTTGTGCAGACATTAAACTGAAGATGTGCATTGTTAAAAATGATTGCCAACTATTAGGTATTTGTATTTTTCCACTTATCTTTCTGATTTTATCTGCAATTTGAAAGACGATTTCCATGTTTAAATGTGGAAGCAGGACAATGATAGAAGGAGAAAGAATTAATCATAATTTTCTTAATGCTCATGACAGATGCCTGTTCTGGCTGACAGAAACTATTGCAGGAACATTACACCTCAATACTTGACGACCACATTCAGTTTTGAAGGAGAATGTTACAGAAATTAGGAACCAGAAGCAGTTTCTAACTGTGCATAGTGACATCGGGGTATATCTCATGATTTCCCCCCTTATTCCCTATCTTTGCGCTTCAGGCTGATTTGCTAAATCCATGTTGCTGAATCATACATGGGTTCTCGCTAAATGATCAAGACATCCTCTTGATTCCTTAACTGCTAACCCCATCTATATAATGAGGCATCCAATTCAGAATATCAGCAAGAGAAAAGGAAAAAGAGAAAGTGAATTGCCACCATCACACCACAGTGATTGCAGTTAGCCAGATATTCAATGACCTTAATGAAATAAATGTAACTCTATTCAAAGTTGTGGATCTAGCTAGAGAAGAGGGTGATATGATTCGCTTTGTCAAAACAGCCTTTGACTAAGCTTTCCAGTCTTGAGTATCCCTCCTAAGATCCTAAACTTGTGCTCAAGGAAAGAAAGTGAGATACACAAACGCAGGTAATGCTGCTTTCCAGAAACCCCTAGGTTAGAATCTCAGTGTTGGAGTGCAAGATGTGGAGCGGAGCTGTGAAATTTCCATAGACATTTTATTGCAAGAAAATTTCCAAAAACCGATCCGTACCAGAGGAATGTTTTTTAAAAAAAAGATTGGATATCTATCAGGATATGCCACAGATCTGGCAATTGGAGTATAATGTGGAAAAATATGAAATTGTCCATTTTGGGAAGATAAAATAAATTAAAACATTTTATTTAAATGGTGAGAGATTGCAAACCCCTGAGGTGCAGAGGGATCCGAGTGTCCTGGTGGCTGATTCGCAAAAGGTTAGTATGCAGGCACAGCAAGTAATTAAGAATGTTAATAGTATGTTATCATTTATTACAAGGGGAATTGATTACAAAAGCAGTGAGGTTATGTTTCAGTTATACAGGACACTGGTGAGACAATATCTGGAGTACTGTGTACAGTATTGGTCTCCTTATTTAAGGAAGGATATAAATGCATTGGAAACAGTTCAGAGAAGGTTTACCAGACCAATATCTGGAATGGGAGGGTTGTCTTATTAGTAAAAGGTTGGACAGACTAGGCTTGTATCCACTGGAGTTTAGAAGAGTAAGAGGTGACTTGATTGAAACTTATAAGATCCTGAAGGGTTTTGACAGGGTGGATGGGGAAAGGATGTTTCCTCTTGTGGGAGAATTTAGTACTAGGGGGTCACAGTTTAAAAAGAAGGGGGTCGCACATTTAAACAGAGATAAGGAGAAAATTTTCTCTCAAAGAGTCATGAGTATTTGGAACTCCCTTCCTCAAAAGGCAGTGGAAGCAGAGTCTTTGAATATTTTTAAGGCAGAGCGAGATAGATTCTTGATAAGCAAGGGGGTGAAAGGTTATCGGGGTAGGCAGAATGTGGGCCAGGATGTTTGGCTCGGTGAGCGGGGTCAGGACCCACTTGCCGAGTCATAAAATGATGCCCGGTGACCTCAGGCGGGCATCCTGACATCATCGTGCACCATTTAGAATTTCACTTCAGCGCAACCCCCCCATCCCTGCACAATCCCCCGCCCCCAACCCCCACCCCTGAGCAACCCCCCACCCT